>CM053622.1:696748022-696770124 GCA_028646595.1 Phalanger gymnotis | reverse complement strand
CCGCTCCCCTCGGCTGGGGGCTGGGAGTTCTGTTCGGGACAGACCTTACCCCGAGACCATCCAGGCAGACCTGGGCTGGAGTCCTGCTTCCCTCTGCCCCTTTGTGGGTTCTGTATTTCTAGAACTGGTTCAGAGCCATTTTTTCATAGGTTTTTGGAGGGACTTGGTGGGGAGCTCACGCCAGCTACTGCTTTCCAGTTGCCATCTTGGCTCTGCCCCCTCAGTTTCTTAATCTGTAAAATGAGGATAAAAATAGCACCTACCTCCCAAGGTTGGTGAGGATAAAATGCAAGGTTTTTCAAACCTTAAAGTTCTATACAAATGCTAGCTATTATTCTTCTTCTTCTTCAAGGAAGATTTAAGGATCTCAAATTGGGATTGGAGAGCAGCCATCAAGATGAATAGAAAAAGACATAAGGTTGGGTTGGAGGTATTGGGATTATTCCTTATAGGGAAGGGAAAGGTGGGAATTTTCTATGTTTTACTAACACTTCTTCAGGTATATAAAGGGCTCTTACATGTGGGATATGAAACAGCAGTTCTCTGTAATAACAACAAGAAGAAAGCTTAAATGCCGGTTTGGTGATAGAAAGGATTGTTAACCATCATAATTGGCTACACAATGTGGTTATAGATTCTATTTCTTTCCCATTCTTTAATAAGCAGGAAATTTCAGTTTGTACTAGATGATTTAAGTGTGCTCTTGCCTAAACATAGATAAATTAATTAGATGATTTCTGAAGGTTCCTTCCATGCTCAATTTAATTTTTATCAACTTGTTAGGGCCTACATGATTTCCATTTCATAGTTAAAAACAATAATGTGAGATATAACCAAGTGACCTACTGAAATTTAGATGGCTTAGAGAGGTTAGAATGCTTTCCATTAGATCAGTACCTAGGACAGTGGCGGAGTATTGATATTACTTTGATAACCAGTCCTGTATTGATAGTGGCAAAAGAATTGAAGCTTTCATACTTGTGGCAGCCATGAAGAAGGTTAATATATAGTCTGGTGTTAGAGTTTCTGAACTTCAGTTTAAGTACACACAATGAGATTTCCCACTCTGGACATTCCTCTCTGGAAATCCTAGAATGGAGGGGTTTAGAATCACTATCAGAGAAGGAAATACTTCATCCTAGAACCTAGCTTTCTAGAAAGATGAAGGAGATTTCCTGGGCAGAATCTACTTTGAGTCTTGCCTCTCTAGCAACTCCAAGTTTTAGAGTCCTGGATTCTGACTTTCTATCAAGAGAAGGGCAGTTCTTGGTGAGTGTTAGGCTTTTTGGAGAGAGAAGAGGATCAGGTATATGACTCCTAAAGTTGGAAGTGTGGTAAGGGCCTTAAAGCCATGATTCAGAGGAGCAAAGATGTTGACTTTTTATTACCTTATAACTGTGAGTTATTTGAATGATGTGGCCCTGTTTGTAAGGGACTTGCCTGTTGAGCAACAGGTGTTTGACTTCTAAGGGGGGATCTAGATCCTCAGAGTAGTACCATAAGTATGGGTCACCATTTGAGGCTTTGTGGTGTGAAAATGGGACTAATTAGAATGTTAGAATATCGCCTGCGTATCCACCCCCAATTTCACTCCACAACTCTGATTTCATTTCTCTTTCAAAGGCGAATTCAAACCACAGGATGCCATTAGAAGTGTGCAGAACTTTAGGGCCATGGCAAAAATGGGACTTCTTAGAGAAGCCACAAAATTGCAAAATAGTGGATTTATAGCTATAATGGACTTTAGAGGCCAATTCAACTCCCTGATTTTAGAGAAAAAGATCATGAAGCTCAGAGAGATTAGAATTTGTTCAGGATTATAGAGCTACTAAATATCAGAGGCAGAACTTGAACTGAGGTCTTTCTGTCTCCAAGTCTCAACTCTATTCACAATGGCTTGCAAGTAGAAATTGTTTAATTCATTGTGCTTGTATCTCTAGCACTTAGCACAGTGTCTGGCATGTATTAGGCACTTAATAAATCCTTGTTGATAAACTGATTGAAGATTATGCCAAGATTAAGCTTTGGCAAGTTCAGTTTCTACAATGAGGGGAAGGCTTTGTTTGCATTTGTCCTGTCAACAAACAGTGTCTATTTCCCAAGTACCAATCTATCTAGAGATCGAGAGTCACAACATCAAAAGGTTGGCTACTTGGTGATGAATTTGTTGAGAGAAACTTAGAAAAATAATACAGAACAGCCTTAAACTCCATGTGCTTCTATTAGGCTTCAGAAGTAGCTGAAAAGGGAACACAGATTTCTGGGAATCACACAAGTTTTAGATTATTTACAAACATTAACTTAGTTGTTAGTACACTAAATGTGAAATCCTTGTTCAATAATGAAGAAAAGCATATACTTCTTGAGGAACGAATCATTTCAGTGTTGCCGTTCTTGCTTCAAATGGAACAACAAGAATACAAAAAATGTTGCAGCTATAGGAGACATGATTTATTTAGAGGCAAACAAAAGATTAGGAGCTCTTCTCAGAGAAGAAAAAGAAAATTTGGTTTTGTCATGCAACTGAAGTCAAAGAAACATCATTTAATGAGAGTCATCCTATATTTCAGTGCTCACTGTAGACATCGTAGTCCTTGAAATAACTGTAGTTTATATGCCAACATTTGTTGCAAAGGATAAGAAAGCAGGTAAGTTCTACAAAGAACTTGATAAGCTTTGTGCAGTGGGAGTATCATAGCCAATGAGGTTTAACAGAGGCATGATTATTGCTAATTGAAATACAAAGAACTTGATAAGATCTTCCAAAATAAATCAACAAATACTGAATCAAAATGCTAAAAAAAGAGGTATGGGGTGGGACAGAGACTATAATTATAGACCAATAAATGTGACATTGATTCCTGAAAACATTATTAAAAGGAAAGTTATTGAATACCTAGAAAATGATGCTGTAATCACATAGAGATAATATAGCCTTATTAAAAACAGGTCATCCTCTCTATCCACCAACAAAAACAAAAAGCTCACAACAATTCTTGCCAGACCAACTTCGCTTTTTTCATGTCTGAGACTATTTGACAATGTTCCTAGTTATATATTAGGTAGAATTTGTAAATAGGGTTTAACTAGATTTTAGTAAATCATTGAGAAAATCCCAAACTATTTTTGTGGACATGCTTTCCATTAGATCAGTTGGATGGAGATATGTGGAATAGATAAAATTATAGAGATATGGATTTAGACTTAAATAAATCATCAACCCCAAAGAGTAGTCATTTATGAAGAATTATATTGAAATAATTTTTTTCCTTTTGAAAAGGAGGCTATGATGATGATGATGATGATGATGATGATAGTGACAACAATTAATGTTCATGGTTACAAAATGTTTTCATGTAACTCCTCTCCTTTAAAATAAATCGATGTTTTGTTAGAAAACTACATCAAACATGAATATAACTAACATTAGTAGCTATTTAATTAATCATTTTGATACACAGAGTATCATATTACTTTTTTAGTCCCTCCATGTAAATTCTCATCTGGCTTGTTTGTCCATTCATTCTTATTCATTTTTTTCCATATATAAACACACTCAATGGATGCTCCAGTCTTTTGTTTTTAAAGTTATATTATTTTAAAAGGACATATTCAGATTTTTTGTATTCCTCATACTTTTTGGTCTTAATTTAACTATATTTCATTACATGGTTTCATTGATGTACCACAGTTTGTTTAATTATCCCTTTATTTGGGGGAATGTAGGTTGCTTTCAGTTTTTTGCAATTAAATACAACATTTTTGTGAAAAATTTTGAACATCCAGAGTTTTTTCCTTCTTTTTTCTGAAGTAATCTCACCATCAGCATCATTATTGGGTCAAAGTAGTGATTTTCTTTTGTAATTTTACTGTGTATTATCAATAGATTGCTCCCAATTTCCCACAGATTTGAAATTCAACTAGCATTGAATGAAGGAACTATTTTTCCACAAGTCCAGCAATATTTGATTGATTTTAATATTTTTTTGCCCTTTTGGAGTGTGTGAGATAGTTATCAATTGCTTATGGGTTACTTTGATTCTGTAAACTGTTTTCTGCATTTGTTTATGGACTCTTACGGATCCTTTTGTGTGTATTTACATAAAATCTGTCCTGTGCCTGATATATGCATTATTGCCTTTTGTGCTTGTAGTATCTGGGGGTGGGGTAGGAAAGGGAGAAGATTCTTACCTACATATTCAGAGACCTCGTTATAAGCTATATTTGGAAATATTCTCAGACTAAATTCTGGATGGGTGAATAATGAGTCATAGTGAAACTTACAGTCTGCCCCTGAGATTGGAACCCATCTATATAATCACAGAGTTTGGGGGCCCTGGGCCTAGGTGCTACATTTAAGTTGAGTAAAACTTCCTTCCTTGTAACTTTTTCCCATTGGTACAAATTTCACCCTCTTGAAGTAAATATAACAAGCCAGTTAACTATTCCACAAAGCAATACTTCTAATATTTGAAGACAGCTGTTCTGTCTCCCCAGGTTATCTCTTTTCTAGAGAATCTGAATCATACCATAATATTTTTTTCAGTAAAGAATTAATGCTTATGATCGGCAATTCTTTAACCCACTGGATATAAATTAGTACCAAACCTGAGTGAGATGTCTTAAAAATAAAGCACCCAAATTGTTCTTGTAAATTAGATACTTAAACTGAGGCACAATAGACTCTGTATATCATATTTCTCCTGGCTTCTCAATTTTATTGTCTCTTACTTGTAAATAAATTGCACAATAGGAAGATGAGGGTTTTTTTGAGAAGAGGAAATTCATTGAAGATTTTAGTACTGAAATTATTTAACTGAAAACAACTTGAAGAGCACAAATCACACCCAACTGTGTAACTATTACATCAGTAAAAGGACGTATTTATTTTCGTAGTAAATAATTTTGCTGGTAAACTATTGAGTATTAGAGTGATGCAAGTCAAGAGGAATGAGGCGCCCTAGGGATAATCACATCTCAGAAACCACTAGTTAAGTCTATGGCTAAGAACTTAATTTTTCTTTGAGATAATAATACCTATGTCACATCCATCATGGAGTTGTGTGGATCAAATGGGATAATATACGTAAAGTGCTTTGTAAACCTTAAATCAGTCTATAAAACAAGCAATTTTTATTATCGACACTATTATCAACTCTAATCCCCTTCACTTTATAGATGAGGAAAGTGATACCTAGAAAGGTGAAATGATGGAGCCAGAAAAAGAGCTCAGGTTTCTTGACCTCCAGGAAGCCTGAATCAAATTTCTAGTAGAGTATTATAAGCCTTAAATTTAGAAGTCAGAGTATTATATAATGCTGTTTAGGTAGGAAAGTATCATTTATCTTCAGTGCATGAAGCTACCAGAAAAAAAGGATATCTGAAGTGTTACTAGTACAATTGTATTCAGTTATTTTTGTAATAAACAGAAAATACATTAACAGTATAAACACTGAAAGCCCATACCTTAGGAGGTGTTTCTGATCCTGGGTACTCTCTTTGATCTAGTTTTTTCCAGCGCTGCATGAGCTTGGTCACCATAGGTGTATTAAAATCTACTAACTGGAATCCTGTCACATTGGCTCCTCCATGCATAAACCTCTCAAGAGAAATATCCTTGAATCCCTAAAAAAAATCATTTTGACACATTTAAAAGCTCTTCTAAGTTTCATGTGTGCTAGCTTTAAAATAAATTAACAGTCAATTATCAATACCTAAGGAGATGTATAATGCAAGCAGTGGTAAAAATAAGGATGAAAAATCTAATCCAGTTCATCCTAAGGAAATTGTCATTTAGATTCAAATGCAAGATTATAAAGATTCTAAATTCAATTCTCTTCAGCTCAATTTCACTCAAACTATTTACAAAGTGCTTTTTGAGTGACAAAGGCTACTGAGAATAGAATAGAAAAATGTGACATTGTCTATTCTCAAAGGAGCTTACACTCTTATTAGAGGAGACCATAAAAGAAATAGAAGGAGAGCAGGACAAACAGGATTTTGGCTAGGATGCTAAAATTTAAAAGAGCTACTATTGCTAGCATTTTGTAGTTCTCCATAGGTGGAAACAATTGAACTTAGCACCTGGTTAGCACAAATAATTAATTGATATAGAAAGCTAGCAGAATAATTGTTTCCTCCTTCTGAAAAGCACAATGCAGGTACCTAGCTTACCTGTGACCTACTCCCATTTTCTTTTCAAAGATTCTCTAGTCTGTCAGTCAGTCAGTTAACAAATTTATCAAATCCTTGCTATGTGCCAGGCTCTATGTTAGGTGCCGGGGATACAAAGAAAGCAAAAAAGTACACAACAACAACAACAACAACAACAAACAATCCCTGTTCTCAAGAAGCTTGTATTTTAAAGGGAAGAAAACAGGTAAATAACTAAGTTTGTACACCATATATATGGAACAGATAGAAGGTCAACTGAAAAAGAAGACATTAGCAGCTGGGTGAAAAGCTTGCTATAGAAGGTGGAATTTGAGCTAAATCTTGAAAGAAGCCAAACATGCTAAGGCAGAGGTGAGGGGCCAGAGTATTTCAGGCACAGAGAACAGCCAATGCAACAGCTTTGAGAGAGTAAATGGAATGCCATGTTAGAAGAAATGTAAGAAAGCCAATGTAGCTGTATTGAAGTATGCATGTCAGAGAAGTTAAGTGTAAGAAAATTGGACATCTCATGAAGGTTATGAAGAGCTTTAAATGGCAAATGGAGGGCTTTATATCTGATTCTGAACACAAAAGGAAGTTACTGGAGTTCATTGAGCAAGGGAGTGACATTGTTGGATTTCCATGGTAGCAGTCTCTAGATGCTAGAGACTGTTGTGGACAGGCCCAGAAAGCTATGGAAAGGAATGGAGAGGTGTGCCTCCCTCTCAACTGATTTTTCCTTGAGAACATATTTTTATACCACCTGTCTTGGGATCAAAAATTGCTAGTTATGGTTCTGGATAAACATATGTAAAAATGAGAGAGTAGTACAAGGGGCACTGTAAATGTCAAAGAATACGCTGGAGACAATTACAGTAGATGGTTAGAAAATACAGATATTAATGTTCTTACATTTGTCTAGGGGAAGGATGGGGTAGAACAGGAGAGATTTAACATAGATTTTCTAGCAATTCCCTTATTTTTAACCCTTAATACTAAAATAGCTTTCTGTTATGCAATGGTATACAGCTCTACATCTCTTTTGAAATGCAACATCCTTTGGGGCAGCTAGGTGCTGCAGTGAGTAGAGCCCCGGCCCTGGAGTCAGGAGTACCTGAGTTCAGATCTGGCCTCAGACATTTGACACACTTACTAGCTGTGTGACCTTGGGCAAGTCACTTAACCCCAATTGCCCTGCCTTCCCCCCCCCGGGGAAAAAAAGAATCAAAATAGGTCAAATTAAAAAAAAAAGAAATGCAACATCCTATAGTCAAGACTTTCTATTTTAACACTCATCCCTAGAGAACAACTCAAGTTAGCCTTGATGCCTATTTTGGGTCTTTTCCCCTACACAGGCTCTTAATATTACAAGGATATTACAGGGAACTGAGCCAAATTTATAGGAATACAAGTCATTCCCCAATTGAGAACTGGTCAAAGGATATGAACAGGCAGTTTTCAGAGGAAGAAATTAAAGATATCTATAGTCATATGAAAAAATGCTCAAAATCACTACTGATTAGAGAAATGCAAATCAAAACAACTCTTATGTACCACATCTCTCCTGTCAGATTGGCTAACATGACAAAACAGGAAAATGATAAATGCTGGAGATGTGGGAAGGTTGGAACATTGTTACATTGCTGGTGGAGTTGTGAATGGATCTGGCCATTCTGGAGAGCAATTTGGAACTATGCCCAAATGTTCATACCCTTTGACCCAGCAATTCCACTTCTAGGGTTGTTTCCCAAAGAGATAAAACAAGTGGGAAAGGGACCCATATGCACAAAAACATTATAGTGGCTCTTTTTGTAGTAGCAAAGAATTGGAAATCAAGAGGATGCCCATCAATTGGGGAATAGCTGAACAAGTTGTGGTATATGAAGGTAACGGAATACTATTGTGTTTTAAGAAATGGGGATGATACGGACTTCATAACAACCTGGAGAAACCTACACGATATAATGCTGAGTGAGCAGAGCAGAACCAGGAGAATATTATACACAACCACAGATATATGGATTCTGTGATGACTAACACTGATAGACTTTGTTCTCAGCAACACAAGGTGCAAAGACAACTTCAAAAGACTCAGGATGGAGAATGCTATCTATATCCAGAGAAAGAACTATGGAGTCTGAATGCAGATTGAGGCACATTTTATGCTTGCCTTTTTCCCTTTTTTTCTCTTTTGTTTTTGTTTTTGGGGTTTTTTTGGTTCTGTTTCTTCTTTCTCATGATTCATTCCATTGGTCTTCTTCACAACTTGACAAGTGTGTAAACAAGTTCAATGCGAAGTTATGTGTAGAAGATATATTGGATTCCATGCCATCTTGGGGAGGGTGGGAAGGGGGTAAGAAAATCTGGAAATCAAAATTATGTAAAACCAAGTATTGTAAACTAAAAATAAAAAATCTCAAAAAAAATCACAAGGATATTAAGCACACTATAAAAAATAGTCCACCCATAGGGCCCATGCTTTTATTTTATCCATAGCAGTCTTATTTATAAGGAGGAGATATCAGATTAAAATTGTTCCACCCAGCTTGTTCTCAAAAACAAAGGAAAACAAGAAAAAAAACGACCAAAAATTTAGTCAAATTTCTATAAGTTCAGAAATTATTTTCCTATTCCTCAGTCTTTCTGAAGAGGATGGAGGAATTTATCTCCTAAACCTCTCAAGCTTCAGATTTCCCTGTATCTTACTCATTTGCATTACATTATTTCTCTGGGCTGATGGCACATGTATCTTCCACCGCTATGAACAATAGAATTTTTTTTTGATTAAGAAAAATCACATCTATACACATCTAAGATTGTCATGTGTTGCTAAATATATAGCTTGAGGTCAGTTGATTTCTTGGTAAGAAATAATTACCCCCTCTTCCCATCTGCCTCTTCCCTTGACACTAGATTCTTTGTTTCTTGTCCTTGAGGTGAGTTTCTTTCTTCATTTTTCTCTTTCCAAAGACTGACATCCGTAAACGTCCTTCTTATGACTTACTAGGTCAGGTCTCCACAACTCTGGTCTGTTGGCATCTACAAAAAGTCTGATTGAGGTTTGCTTATTCTTATTAGAATCCCAGGTCTCTGCAGAGTCAGAGCTTAAGCTTCCTTAGTCTGAATTTTGGCTGCTGAGTCACATTCCTGAATCTTATCTCCCTCTCTAGTTAATTAAGGAACTTCTTATACTCTCTAACAGAGAAAAGAAATATAAACACTTCTGCACATTGGCCACGGTTACAAAGTGGCAAATGGTTTACAGAGTGCCAACGGGCCACTTCAAAATCTGAAAGGACCCAATCCTGTCATCTCACAGTCTTTTGTTATGTGCCCTTAACATCCTATAATTTGATGAAGAATGATGCATATGGGGAGAAGGGAGGGCTGAGGGGTGGATTCAATTGATCAGGGCTCCTAATCAACTCCCTGAGTGTATTGATTACTAGTCCCTGCTGTGTCTGAGGCAAGGGGAGGATGGCATTTATTCACAGAAGGCAGATGGCAAGAGGCCAAGGATAGATGGGTAGATGGGATATGAAACATGGTCTGTTCTTGGGCAAGCTGGATAAAGTGAGTTAGGCGAGAATTTACTCACTTACTCACTGTACTCTTCAATCAAGAAAACATTCTCAGGGCAGAGTTCCAAAAATGAATGGATTAGCTCCATCAGGAAGTGGTGAAGAGGAATGTTTTCTGGATATCTGATCTGGGGAGTGGGGAAAAAGGAGGAAGGGGCAATGTGATGGCAAAATGCTAAGAGTGGGCAGGATGTGACTGAAAATTTATAAATACAAAAAGCTGTAAATACCTGGCCAAGGCTAAATGGCTAAAGATTTGGAGCTTTGAAAGGCCATCTATGATAGTTTGTACCTATACAGCAGCTGTTGGACCTCAAGGTCCAGAGCTCTATTCAATGTACCACCTAGCTACCAGCTACCAGCTTATACCTAAGGACAATTTATTGAGAGAAAATCTTCAAAGAGATGTTAGGGGCACAAAAACATATTCTAGGGTACAGAAAAAGTAGAGAGTTGAGTTACTGCTACTTCCTAAACGATCACCTCCCTTCATGGAGACAGCCTGTAATGCAGAGCCCAAGTTCTCCAAGAACAGATTTCCCTATATCCTAAGCTTGTATGGAATATCTAATTTTGTAGTTAAAAAGGTTTGACCCTTACTAGGCAAAGCACCTAGGCAAATCACTTCATATCTCTGAGCACCAATTTTGTCATCTGTAGAATGGGTATAATCATAATAATCTCTACCTCACTGGATTTTTATAAAGCTTAAGATGCATAACAGGTTAAATATTTTGCAAAATTTAAAGAGTTATAAATTTATCATTTTTGAAATTTTATTTTGTATTGTTATGAACTTGAGAAACATTTATGTCAGTTATTATTGCCATTATGACATAAAGTATCTTCTGCCTTTTCACATATTTCATTTTGGGAAAGAGGCTACATTATGAATTGTAGGACCCCTAAGATCCTGATGACTATAGTGCTCTCTATACAATTTGATTCAGACATTTGTTGTTTAATTGTGTCTGACTCTTTGTGACCCCATTTGGGGTTTTCTCAGCAGAGATACTTGAATTGTTTGCCATTGATTTCTCCAGCTCATTTTACAGATGAGGAAACTGAGGCAAACAGGTTAAATGACTTGTCCAGGGTCACACAGCTAGTAAGAGTCTGAGGCCAGATTTCAACTCAGGTCTTCCTGACTCCAGGCCTGGCACTCTATCCACTATACCACCTTGTTGCTCTGATTCAGACATTATCTCTCTTGTATTTCCCTAACCCAGGTTCATGTAGTAGCTAAATCTTAAATAAAAGGAGAACTGACACACATAATCTAGAGGAGTCATGATAGCCTTGATGGAGAAAGGCAGTTTTATTTATGTTTTTGTCCCCTTAACTCTGTGAAGATTTTCTCTCAATAAAGTGTCCTTAGGTATGACCTGTTAAAGGGCAGCTAGGTGGTATACTAGAGCTCTGGACCTGGAGTTAGGAAGACCTGAGTTCAAATCCAGCCTCAGACACTTACTAGCTGTGTATGGCTTTATAATGTTTTTCTCCCAAGCACCACAAATAGCTCTACACGTGTCATTTCACTGTCCCTCATAATAACAAGTAAGTTAGGTAGTAAAAAAAAGCAGATACTATTATTTCTATTTTGTACCTACATAGTAGCTGTTGGACCTCCAGGCCCAGAGCTCTATCCAATGTGCCACCTAGTTACCAGCTAACAGCTTATACCAGAATTCAGAGTTAACTGAAAATGGAGATGCTGTCACTGAGAAAGTAAGTAACAAAGTTAAAATCTAATCTAGATCTTTTTAGTCTTTCTTCAATGATTTTACTGTCTTCCAACTTGGAAATATTGACAGTGAGGACATGGTTGCCCAAAGAGAATTCTCCCTTACAGAATAAAATAGAGAAATTACTGATATTTATATAAAAAAGTATGTGTATGTCCCTAGTTTATTCCTAACTTAGGCTTGCTTTACCAGAGGTCAGGTTACTTACATATTTTATGGTTAGGGAAATGACTGGTTGTGTTTGCTGCTGTAGAGTGATAAAACGCCTTTGAAAAGTTAGAAATTCAGCCTCTTACTACAGCCTCTGTAAAACTGACTCCTTAGTTCTTAGCAAACATGCTAACATATAGGAAAAGTAATGAAATAGATAGTACTTTTAGTTTTTCTGTGTCTAAGTTTGTGAGAATTCTATGGGTTACAAAAATGTCAAAAAACTTCAATACAGAAAAACAAAGTATCATGTCTCCCCTGATAGGGGCAGCTAGGGGACTCAGTGGATGGAGCTATGTGCCTGGAGTCAGGAAGATCTGAATTTAAATCTGGCCTCAGCCATTTACTAGCTGTGTGACCTTAGGCATATCACTAAACCCTATTTGCTTCAGTTTCCTTATCTATGGAATGAGCTGGACAAGGAAATGGCAAACCACTCCAGTATCTCTGCCAAAAAAATCCCAAATGGGATTTTTGTAGAGTCAGAGATGACTGACATGACTGAACAATGAACAAAAAAATTCTTCTGTTACTTTGGTTAGATGTTAGTTTGCAAATAGAAGAATTAAGAAATCTAGTTTTCTAGGAGCTAGATAGTGGGAACTTGTATACTGCATTGGTATCAAGAGAAAAAAATGGAGGACTAAAGCAGGGCTTCTTCCTGCACTGAGGTTATGGGTGGACATGGATAAGAGTCACAGTGGATAGGCAAGTATAGATGAGTTGCTTTCTAGATCAATGGAAGACTTATCCAAGTCTATGACATTACAGATCCATTGGTTGTACTATTCTTGCTTTAAATAAGTAGACTACTATGTAAAGCAATTTTTACATATGGTGAACTTGCTTTTGGACATGGGGAAGGAATGGCGGGAGAGAGGAAGGGAGGCAAGCAGGAAAGAGGCTGAGTGACTGTGGAGGGGACCAGCATATGGTTCAAGCACAGGTAGAGGCTAGGGGCAGAGAAGCAAGAGCAGGAGGAGAAAAATGCAGGGCTCGGGCCAGCCACATTGGACAAGTCAGGAGAGGAAAGGTGACACATAGGAGCTGGGACAGACAAGTGAACTGATGAAAGACAGACATGGCCAGGTGGGTGGAGTGGGGCAAAGGTCTATTATCTCATAGGTAGAGGTCTCAAACCAAGCCCCCAATCTGGGGGCAGCCAGGACAGCAGGAGTGGTCTCTCCACATCTGTCTTTCTGCTCTCACTTGGTGGGCTTTTATTTTTAGGGGTTTTTGTGGTGGGGATGGATGAGTGGCTGAAAAGCACCCAGCTGAGGGGCACAAGTAGAGAGTGTACAGTATAATGTTGTACAGTGAAGTTAGGATAGGTTTTTTTTTGAATGTAGATTTTTAAAAATAATTCTTTGTATAATGCAAATTTATATATGGTGAGAACTATCTGTATAAGTTTTTCGGAAATGAGAGGTACTTGGAACTGAGCATTTTATATACATTTACATAGCTCTTTATATTAGCTTATTTGACCCTTACCACAGCTCTGCGAAGTAGGTACTAAAGGCAAAAATTATCCTTATTTTAAATGTAGTACATGTTTTAGCAATAATTGGCTGAACTTCTACTTGCACGGGCAAGTTAAGTCCCCACATTGCGGTAGGCTACTTGTCTCAGGGTTCTAAAGCACTCTGAGGAGTTATTTTTTGTTTCTTTGTTTTTTTGTTTTTAAGTATTAAAGCTTATCATTATCACCTAGTGTGCTGTTCCTTGTGATTATCACTTGCTATCAATTAGCAAGCTAGACTTAATTAGCTTTTAGAAAGTAGTGTTCTCTAAAATGGTATAATTATTACAATTGGTTCAATCCCCTCTGCCCTCAAATCTAAAACAAACTCTCCTACAGGTACATAGATAGTCCAGGGAAGAGTGGGATCAAGTTTAGAGAACACATGTGGTCAAGGAGTAGGTCACACCTCTTGGTCATTTTCTTCCCTTTGTGGGTTATTTAAGAAGTTCCCCTCAGCCACAGTACACCTTTTCAGCTGGGATACTCATGGAGTCTTCACTCTTTCTTTCTTCAATATATCTAGTTTTTCCTCACTCATCATTCAGATCTTGTTGCCAGGCATGAAATTGAAAGTACACTAGCCCTCTGAAGTCTACAAGGTCTTCCTCTGGTGAAATAGTATGGAAGAAGAGGCCAAAGTACTATCCTCATGCCCAAGCAATTTCGTTTCAAGGACTTTAGTGAAAAGCATCTATCACGAAACTGCCAGATACTTAAATGCTCGCATCTAAACTAGCTTGCTGGTTTAAAACAATTCTCAAAGGGTTTGACTAATTCTTCTCCACCTATTGGAACATACTACTGAGCGAAGGGCAGCTTGGTGGCTCAGTAGATAGGGTGCTAGGCCTGGAGTTGGGAAGACCTGAGTTCAAATCTGGCTTTAAACACTTACTAGCTGTGTGATCCACTTAACCCTGTTTTCCTCAGTTTCCTTATCTGTAAAATGAGCTAGAGAAGGAAATAGCAAACTGTTCCAGTTTCTTTACCAAGAAAACCCCAAATAGGGTAACAAAAGTTGGACATGACTGATGCAGCTCAACAACAACAAAATCTGTGCAAAGTCAAATGACTTTCAAAGACTTCTAAACTGATCAAAGGCTTTTCAGATCCAGCCCAACCTTTGCCTGATTGATTCAGTAAAGATGTTCTCACCTGATTAAGGTATTATAGAGGTAGTATCTTATTGTCTTATTAGTTTTCATAGGTACAGCATCTTCTTAGTAGGGTGGAGTGACTGATTTACTTGGTTGATTCACCTGCCCTTATATACAGATCAAACTAAGGCATAATGAGGAGGAATTAATTGCCCATAGTCACACAGTGTCAGAGATGTGATTTGTACTCAGGTTTTCCTGACTCCTAATCCAGTATTCCATCCACTATGCAATTCTGCCTCTGTCTCTAATATCATTATTTAACCTTACATAGTTGATGAAATTATCTGTTTGATGTCTATATACAAAAGTTCACCATCTCTTTGGGGGATTAATTAATCGACAAGTACTTATTAAACATCCACTATATTCTAGACATCAAGCTGAAACAAATATAAAGAATGAAACAAAATCTATTCTCAAGACACTGCTGAACAAATATCTGGAGAGGGAGAAGAGATAAAGAGAAGGAGCTAAGACCAGACCTGTTTAGGGTTAAACCCATTTAGAAAGTTTAACTATATGTCATTAAATGTAAATCTGTTATCTGTTGTATGCAACATTTCCCTACAATGGAAATTTAACAAGGAAAAAATTTCAAAATCTTCTAAGTATATTGTAAATAACTTTAAACAGACTGGAAAATTTCAGAATAAGTAATGTCTTTCCTTATTTACACATTGAACAAATACTTTTATATATTTTAATTGAACACTAAGCAATTTCTCACAAATTTTTTTTTAGTAGTCCCACATGAAATACCTCCTCAAAGTACAATGAGACCTGAAATTGTAAAATGTTGTTCTCATCTCTATCCTACAATTTCAGGACTACTTCGGATTCCTAACATATCCTTAAAGTTCCATAAATCTTAATTGAAAGTCATGAGCTACCATGTAGAATGAAGGCCATTAATTATTTTGACAACCAATACCCTTAATGAAATGAATACTATGATCATTGTTTCTAAATTTCATCATGACATTTCGAACAAATACATGCACAATATGGTATGATTCTCTATTCAAAATACCATTATTACTATTACAATAATATTCCAGATGAAACCACAATTATAACTTTTGCATAAAACCTTCTACATAAAAATATTTTCTTAAGCATTATTTTCAGGCATGGCTAAAAAGATTTTTTTAAAAAAAATCTAATTTGTCAACTTTTGCTAAAAGTAGTACATAGAGAGTACTTACCAGGTTTGCAATGATATAATGGTATCCTTTAACATGTTTTCCAACGCTGACAATCTGTGAAAATATAAGGATTTAAGAGAAAACTAACTTTTCTCATAATTACTGAGTATCCTATGGAATATTAAGCTTACTAGCATAATCCTACATGAAGCTAACAATGCCACATTATTAGCATAATGCTATGTTACCATTATGCTAACGAACTTTATTATGTTACATTAGCATAATACCAATAATGGTACATTGTTAAGAAGAGCATATTTCTCTTTTCCCCAAATAATTCTGTGGATATAGAATTGTATGTCATATAAATGCAAAATGCTAAAATGCATACAGCTAGAACACATTCTTTGATTTGAAATCACTTTAAAAATTGAATATAATTTTATTATGAGGTACTAAATCAGCAAAAACGAGATAAAAATATAAAGACCATAGGTATAATTTTATAAGCAATAGAGAAATACAAATTTTTACTTTACAAATATGTGAAAAAAATGTCCATCACTGGCTAAAAAAAATTAGAGTTCTTTGTCTGAAGAGACAGTGTGGAACAAGAAATAGAGTCCTGACATCAGAGTCAGAAAAACTTGGGTTCAAATTTTCCCCCACATGTTTGCTTGTTGTGTAATCCATGGCAAATTATTTAACCTTTTCCTCAGTTTACTCAAATGGGGATAATAGCATCATTTTTTGTAAATTAAAAAAATTTATAAAAAAGTGCATATACATCAGGAAGTCACCAACAATGCAAGATAAAGTGCTTTCATGGATATTTTAGATGTTATTCTTGACCTTCTAATGTGTTCTTTCTAGACAACTACTTCACTCTACAGACTACAGTCTAACTTCCAGGGATCAGGAGGTTATTTCCCATCTGTACATGCTAATAGCAGTATTTTGTTATAAAGCCAAGAAGAGAGGGAGAACAGCACTTGAGGGTCATTTCACTCTCCATATCCACTATCTTTAGAATTACTCCTAGATGCTAATGGGGACTTCAGAAATGCTTCAGGATATTAAAAGCAGAAATACTTAAAAAGAGAAAAGTAAAGAAATCTTAGAGATAATTTTTACTATTTTGGTTGTGAAAAATAGAAAACAAATATATGTGAGAGATTTTAGCAATGTGGTTTATAATTAATATATCATATATAAGCATTATATATTCCTGTTTTCTGTAAAGTTGATTATTTCTTCAGTGAAAATTGCAATATTTAGTTGATAATACGATGATTGTAATAGTGCTGCCTTTTTTCTAAGCCATTGTAAGATAAACTTTTCTTATTTGTTTTCTGAATAAAATACAGATTGTTTAATATTCACTATATTTTGTTATAGTATACTTTTCTGATAATTATTATGTCATGCTTAAAATTACAACTTTTTGTTAGCCAGGAAACTAAGACCTCGGCAAATTATAGAGAGTTCAAGATAAATAGTTTTTTTGTAAATAGTATCTTATTTTTTCAATTACATGTAAAGACAGTTTTCAACATTCACTTTTATAAGATTTTGAGTTTCAAATTTTTCTCCCTCCCTCCCTGAGATGGTAAGCAATCTGATATAGGTTATAGGTTATACATGTCCCATCATGTTAAATATATTTCCATATTAGTCATGTTGTAAAAAAAGAAACAGAGCAAAATGGAAAAACCATGGAAAACAAAAAAGTGAAAATAGTATGCTTCAATCTGCATTCAGACTCCATAGTTCTTTCTCTGCCTGCGTAGAACATTTTCCATCATTAACCTTTTAGAATTGTCTTGGATCGTTGTGTTTCTGAGAAGAGCTAAAGTCTATCATGGCTGATCATTACACAATATTGCTGTTACTATGTACAATGTTCTCCTGGTTCTGCTTGATTCACTAAGCATTAGTTCATGTAAGTCCAGGTTTCAGGATAAATATTTTAATGATTTATGAAATCACCTTGCGATTATTGTGATAATCAGTGAAATGTCAAAAAGTGGTAGTCAACCCAAAGAAGGGAAAAGAAAAACCACTGAATAATCCTTAAATCATTTAACCAGAATCTCATTAAATCATAGTATCTAAGAATTGGAAATATAAGGACACATATATTATAACTCATACCCAACAATTAGACATCCATCTTCTGCTCTATACTTCCAGTGAGGAGTCCATTATATCTCAAGGTAGCTTTTTCTTCTTTTATATAGTTCTAATTATTAGAAAGTTTGTCCTTAGATCAAACTTGTATCTTTCTTTTTGTAATTTCTACTCATTGATCTTAGTTCTGTTTGTGAGGAATAAGTAATAAATCTGGTTCCTTTTTTTACTATATCATGTTGGTCCAGTTGAATCTTTGCACATGTAAAATCCAAAGGGCAATGGTTGAAGCTGAGTTTATACCCACTCCACCTTGCCTTGGTCTTTCTCACAGAAGAACTTAGCAGAAGATGGCTTTTTAATGAGTTCTATTCTCTTGGATTTCTTCTCCAGTCACAACTGTCTGATTTCTTCCTTAGTGAGACCAGGCAAATTCAATGTTTCCTATGCATTAAATGGGGGAAGGTAAGGGACAAGGTCAATACTAAAGGGACACTTAAATGGAGACAAAACAGAAACCTTTGTAATCAAAGCTCCAAATGTGGGCCTGGAGAGATGGTCAGGGCCCACATGTTATACCTATAATATAGATTAGGCTAGTAATGTGCTCTTATGATTATTTTTAAAGTAGAAATTAACTGTGAGGGAGTGTTTCTTTCCTTCTTTTCCTGTAAACTTTATTATTTCATTTGGTGCATTTCTTGTTAAGAAGGAAAAAAAAAACTAAGCAATGAAATAAATCAATGTTCCCATTGATCTGGGGCAAGATAATTAAAAAAAGATCTCATATTGGTTGAAGACTAATAAGAAAAAGGAGAATATCCAGGAGCAAGATAATTTAAGGGACACAATATGTAAGGAGGTTAAAAGTCAGGAGAAAGAAGGAAGAAGAATTGAATCAATATTTTGTGAACTAAAACCTATTGTTCCCTCAAAAATGAATCTTTTTTTTCTTTTAATGAGGAATGTGTAGGTGGGAATACAGTTTGAAATTACTTGAGTAGGGATTGGGAGGAAAAGCTAGGAACTACAGACTCATGCTTGTTTGACCTGGAGTCAGGAAGAGAGGATGATGTAGGTTTTTGTTGCTGCTTTTCATACCCCATTTGGAGGCCTGAATGAGAAAAGTAAAAGAGAATTTGGAGGCAAAGGTCTTGGAGTGGAGTAGCAGAGATTCTTCCCACAGAAGAGTCAAAGTCAACAAATATTTAATTAATCACCCATTATGTGCCAGGCACTCTGCTAGGAAACTGGGGATACAAAGAAAGACAAAAACAAATAAACAAAAAAGAAACCCAGTAACTGCTCTCACATTTTAATAAGGGAGACAACATGCAAATAGTTCTGTACAAACAAGATTATATACATGAAAAAATAAAGATAATCAATAGGGGGAGGCATTTGAATTAAGAGGGATTTGGAAAAAGTCATCTTACAGAAGGTGGGATTTTAGGAAAAAAGCCAAAGAAATCAAAAGACAGAGATAAGCAGGGAGAGAATTGCAGGTATGAGGTACAGTCAGTGAAAATGTTTGGTGTCAGGAGTTGAAATGCTATGTTCAAGGAACAGCAAAGAGGCCAATATGACTGGATTGCAAGGGATGTAGAGGGGAGTGAGGTATAAGAAAACTAGAATTGTAAGGAAAGGGGCAGATTATGAAGGACTTTAAAAGCCAGAGGATTTTATATTTGATTCTAGAGGTAAAAGTAAGTCACTGGAGCCAATTGAATAGAGGAGTGATATGATATGACCTATATTTTTACAAGATTAATTTGACAGAGAGACTTGAGGCAAGGAGACAAACCAGAAGACCATTGCAATAGTCTAGATGTGAGGTGTTGAGGGTCTCCACAAGGGTGTTGGCGGTGTCAGAAAAGTCTTGAAGATCTTGAAGAGGACTGTGACATCAGGAAGATGATGTCATGACTTGCAAGTGAAATGGATTTAAGTGAGAGAGGACTGTGCAAAGTCACCAGCCCAACTTTTTCCTTTAGAGCCATCCAGGTCCAGTGGCCAGATATAGATTAGGAAAATTGGAGATGGCCCAAGATGCAGTGGGAGACCTTGGCTTTTTCAAATTAAGATTTTTCCAGAATTCTCACTTGGATCAAGGCAATGCCCATTAAGTGATCTGGGTGTGACACGAGTAGATTTGACAGGATTTGTTAAGTGATTGGATATGGGGGAAGGGAGTTAATGAAAAGTAGAAGATGACCTATAGCCTGTGAGACTGCTTGACTGGGAAGATGGTGGTACTCTCAGTGTGGTATGGAAATTAGGAAGACAGAATGTTGTTTTTGTGGGGTAAGTTCAATTTTGGAATTCAAATTTAAGATTTCTATTGGATATCATTTCAATATGTCTAGTAGGTAGTTGGAAATACGAGACCAGAGGTCTGGAGAAAGTTTAGGGATGGATAAGTAGATTTGAGACTTATCTGAATAGATATTTGAATGGAATCCTTGGGGGCTGATGAAGCAAAATAGTATTGAGGAAGAGGAGAAAAATATCAAAGATAAAACCTCAGGGTACATTTATGGTTAGTAAACTTGGCCCGATTGAAGAGAAATGACAGGGGAACATTGAGGGCAATTCCCAAAGAGGTAGGGCAATTCAATTGGGTGCATGTGTCCTACAGTGAGTTACAAATGTTGAAGAATAGATACTTTAGGACAACCTTAACCAGAGATTATATTTTTTCAGGCTTATAGCTCACTCCAGATTTCTGGCCCATATCTCACTTAACATTTCCAGGGCATCTGGTTCAGATTGGGATTTGGTTCTGGGGAAAGAGGGATTTAGGTCTAAAATACACTGATCTTTGGATAGTCAGATAACAAAGGGGAGGACATAGAATAGGACTGAACTCAAATGACACTGGGATATAGAGGACCTAGATTCAGAGTTCGGCTTTGCTAGTTATTTGTAACCCATGTCACCTCTGGCAATTCACTTCATTCATCTGTGCCTCATTTTCCTCATCTGTAAAATGATGGGATTGAACTCTACAACCTTTGAAATCCCTTCCATCTCTATATCAATGATCTTATTATTCTATGAATTTCTATTACATCATAATTCCTTCTTCATAAATTAATATTTCTAGAAGTATACCTTCTCAGAAGTTGTTTCAAAAACAAAATCAACCAAGAGACAGAGAGAAAGAGAGAGACAGAAAGACAGAGAGAGAGACAGAGAGAGACACACATAGAGGGTGAGAGAGAGAGAGAGAGAGAGAGAGAGAGAGAGAGAGAGAGGAAAGATGTTTGGAAGAGGTAAAATCAACAACAGTACTAATAGATAAACTGAATAGAGGAAGGAGCTAGATTTTTCTCTTCTAGGTGTTCTTACTTTATCTGAGGGACATAGAATAAATTTAAAAAAAACATGAACAGAAACTCATGAATGGCACTAGCCTAGACATAGAAAGAAGGAAGGATGGGGAGAAATTAAGCAGCATTTCTTAAAAAATCATTATAGAAAAGAATGTTATTCAAGTTACTCTGTATTCTTATCTGGTTTGGGACAAGGAATGGTAGAAAAAATGAAGAAAAAAATAGAAGTTATGAAAAGAAAAGAGGAAGAAATAAAGGAAAGGAAGAGAGCTCCCCACTAAGAAAGGTGCAGTCTAGTTCTTATCCCTACCATTTTACTGAATATGTTCGATGATGGTCACCACTAGCCTCCAGGCACCAAATACAATGAATTCTTCTTAATCTCTATGCTCCTTGACCTTTCTGCAGTATCTAAAACTGCTTCCTTTTATAAATTTTATCCTCACTTGCTTTCCATTGTATTTTACTATTCAGGTTCTCCTAGGGAGTTAGATGTTGCAGTGGGGAGAGAGCCAGCCTGAAATCAGGAAAACTCGTTTTCTTGAGTTCAAATCTGGCCTCAGACACTTACTAGCTATGTGATTCCGGGTAAGTTTTTTTTTTTTTAAACTTTCTTTGTCTAGGTTTCTTCATCTGTAAAATAAGCTGAAGAAGGAAATGGCAAACCACTCCAATATCATTGCTAAGAAAGCCACAAATAGGGTCATGAAGAGTTGGACATGACTGACAACGAATTAACAACACCAGTACCAGATTAATCTTCCTAAAATAGAACTTAGATCATTTAACTCTTCTGCCCCCAAACCCATTCATAACTCCCCATTGCATACCTGGCTCCTTTTTCTGGAATTCAAGACCTGCTATATTTTGATTCTAGATTACTTATGCCAACCTTTCACATTCTTACCTAAATTTAAGTCAAACTGAACTACCTTTTTTTAACTATCAGATTTTGGTTGTTCTCCCTCCTTCTACCTAAAATATTATCACCTCATAACTCTATCTTCTGAAATTCTTTTTTTTTTAAATTTTATTTTATTTATTTAATATATTTAGTTTTCAGCATTGATTTTCACAAGAGTTTGAATTACGAATTTTCTCCCCATTTCTACCCTCCC
>CM053622.1:696703185-696747522 GCA_028646595.1 Phalanger gymnotis | reverse complement strand
GAATCTTGCTCTCACTGCATTTGATTTGAGGAGGGAATAACCTACACACTCAACTGGGTATCTTAGCCCACAGGAAAGAAGGAGGAAGAAGGTAAAAAAGGGTGGATGATAGAAGGGAGGGCAGATAGGGGGAGGAGGCAATCAAAAGCAAACACTTTTGAAAAGGAACAGGGTCAAGGGAGAAAATTGAATAAAGGAGGACTGTATAGAGGGAGCAAAATATAGTTAGTCTTTCGCAACATGAGTATTGTGGAAGGACTTTACATAATGATACATGTGCGACCTATGTTGAATTGCTTGCCTTCTTAGGGAGGGAGGGTGGATGGGGAGGGAAGAGGGGAAAGAATTTGGAACTCAAAGTTTTAAAAGCAGATGTTCAAAAAAAGGTTTTTTTGCATGCAACTGGGAAATAAGATATACAGGCAATGAGGCATAGAAATTTATCTTTCCCTACAAGAAAGTAAGGGAAAAGGGGATGGGGGGAATGGGGTGACAGAAGGGAGGGCTGACTGGGGAATGGGGCCATCAGAATCTTGAAGTGGGGAGGAGGGTAGAAATGGGGAGAAATTTGTAAGTCAAAATCTTGTGGAAATCAATGCTGAAAAAAAAATTAAAAATAAAGAAAAGGCAAAGTATAGAACTGGCAAATTCTGTATTATATTTTTAGTGATAATAAACTCTTCCACATATCCATTCAAAATGCATTAGCCCTTTTAAAAAAAGTCCCACTAAGAAAAAATCCTGTCCCCCCACCACTAAACGCATAAGAATTTGAGGAGTCTACTGCCACAGGGGGACTTAAATCTACTAATTTACTTCCTGTTGTGCTAAGCTCTTTTTAGATCATCTTCCCTGCTGAACCAGGAGGTTTGTAGAAGTAATAGCAAGGCAGCTAAAATCAGGGTACAGAGCATTGCATATGGAGTCAGAAAGTTCTGAATTCATAATCTTGCTGAGATACTGGTACTACCTATATGACTCCGAGCAAGTCACTCAATCTTTCTGTAGATTTGTTTCCTCTTTTGTAAAGTAAAACCTGTTGACCTCTCAGGTCCTTTCCAGTTCTAAATGTATTGCCCTGTGATACTATATGACTGGATACACTTTTAAATGTTTTCACATTTTTCTTTTTCATGAGAGATTTAATGTAGAGACAAAAGACATGAAAGAAGTACATTTTTTCCAAAGGAAAAAAGATATACAGGAAGTGATGGCAGTGATTAAGTTGGAGATATTATTCCCTCTAAATCAGTATTAACATAATACTCCCAGCATGGAATTGTCAGAACTTATGAAGCATAATTGTCAGAACTCTCTCTTTTCCTCTGTACTCAGAAAAAAACTAGTTCATGCAGTTGTGATTCAGTCTACATGGGCGCTACCTCCATTGATACAGATTGCAGCCCTGCTACACATTAGGTGATTTGAAAGAGTGTATTTACTCTTTAAGCTAGATCTGTGATTTCATTGGTAGAAGGAACTTACAGTGAGTAAACTCTCTCTAATGGTGATGATCAGCAGCTATTTTACACCTTAGAATTCTAGAGAGTTGCCAGGGTCACTGAGAAATTAAATAAACTGCCCAGAGTCAGGCAGCTATTAGGTAATTATTATTATTATTAACAATCTTCCCGACTCTAATGCCAGCTCTCTATCCACTATGCAATATTGCCTTTGAAATAGAGAGAATCTTGAGATGGAAGAATTTAATTCAAGATAATAAATCAAATGGATAGAGCAATTTAAACACAATTTAATTTCTTTCTTTTAAAATTTACTTATTTTTACAAGTATTTACTATCCTTTCCTCTCACCCTAACCTCACAAACTTTTTTAATGAAAATAAAACTCTCGTAATAGCATAGTACCTTGAAGCAAATTCCTGCATTGGCCATGTCTAAAAATGTATGTCTCATTCTACACTTTAAACATATCACCTTTTTGGCAGAAGGCAGATGACAATTCATTTTCACTCTTTTGGGCTTATAGTTTATTGAACTTATCAGAATTCTAAAGTCTTTCAAAGTTGTTTTTCCCTATCGTATAAATTATTATATAAATTGCTTTCCTAATTCCTTACTCCATGCTGCATCAGTTCATATATATTTGCCCAATTTCCTTTGAAACTCTCTATTTCATCATTTCTTATGCAAAATAATATTTCATTATATTCATATACCATTTTCCAATAGGTAGCAGGCTCCTGTCCTCTAGATTTTAGCTCCCATGAAATAGATGCTAGAAATATGTTTGTGCATGTAGATCCCTTTCCTCTCTATTTTATCTAGATGAAAACAAGGCCTAGGGTGAGCAACTGCGTACAAAAATTAATGACTTCAAGAGTTATTGTGGCCCAAAGTTTTATCACCTTTTGGCCAAATAAGAGATGACTATTTCTAACAAGATACATATAATAAGTCTTTCAATTAATTGTGGGACAGACTGTAAGCTTGAGATCAAGGACTGTCTTTTGCCTTTTGTTTTATCTCTACAACTTAGCACAGCACCTGGAATCTAAATGGGTGCTTTATAAATGTTTATTGACAGATTGACTTGTCAGAGCTAGTATTTTGCAGGCAAAGACTGTAAGAACCCAGGGTCAGGTAATCATTACCATGGAATAGTAGAGAACTCTTCATGGAGGCCCCCAAAAAGACTACCTAAGTGACTTTATGAGAAATCAAGAAATTATAAAACAGAAGCAAAAGAATGAAAAAATAGAAGACAATGTGAAATATCTCATTGGAAAAACCACTGACCTGCAGAATAGATCCAGGAGAGATAATTTAAAAATTATTGGACTACTTGAAAGCCATGATCAAAAAAAAAAGCCTACATATTATCTTTCAAGAAATTATCAAGGAAAACTGCCCTGATATTCTAGAACTAAAGGGTAAAATAGAAATTGAAAGAACCCACCAAACACCTCCTGAAAAAGATGCCAAAAGAAAACTCCTAGGAATATTGTGGCCAAACTCCAGAGTTCCCAGGTCGAGGAGAAAATATTGCAAGTAGCCAGAAAGAAACAATCTGAGTATTGTGGAAACACAATCAGGATAACATAAGATCTAGCAGCTTCTACATTAAGGGATGGAAGGTCTTGGAATATGATATTCTGGAGGCCAATAGAGCTAGGATTAAAACCAAGAATCACCTGCCCAGCAAAACTGAGTATAATACTCCAGGGCAAAATATGGATTTTCAACAAAATAGAGGACTTTCAAGCTTTCTTGATGAAAAGACCAGAGCTGAATAGAAAATATGACTTTCAAATACAAGAATCAAGAGAAGCATGAAAAGGTAAACAAGAAAGAGAAATCATAATTAACTTACCAAATTTGAACTGTTTTGTTTACATTCCTACATGGAAAGATGATATTCATAACTCATGAAACCTTTCTTAGTATTAGGGTAGTTGAAGGGAATACATATATACATACACACACATATGTATACACACACAGGGCACAGGGTGAGTTGAATATGAAGGGATGATATATAAGAATAAATAAATAAATACATAAATACAATTAAGGGATGAGGGAGGAATATATTGGGAGAAAGAGAAATGGAGAGATAGAATCGGGTAAATTATCTCACATTAAAGTGGCAAGAAAAAGCAGTTCCATTGGAAGGGAAGAGGGGGCAGGTGAAAGGGAATGAGAGAATCTTGCTTTCATCGGATTTGACTTAAGGAGAGAATAACATACACACTCAATTGGGTATCTTACCCTACAGGAAAGTATGGGGGGAAGGGGATGAAAGAGGGGGGATGATAGAGGGGAGAAGGTAATCAAAACAAACACTTTTGAAAAGGGACAGAGTCAAGGAAGAAAATTGAATATCGGGGGGACCATATAGGTTGGAGGGAAATATAGTTAGTCTTTTGCAACATGTCTGTTAAGGAAGTGTTTTGCATAATGATACATGTGTGGCCTATGTTGAATTGCTTGCCTTCTCAAGGATGGTGGGTAGGGAGGGAAGAAGGAAAAGAATTTGGAACTCAAAAGTTCTAAAAACAAATGCTCAAAAAAAGTTGTTTTTGCATGCAACTGTGAAATAAGATGTACAAGCAATGGGGTTCAGAAATCTATCTTGCCCTACAAGAAATTAAGGGGAAAGGGGATGAGCAGAGTGGGGTGACAGAAGGGATGGCAGACTGGGGATAGGGACAATCAGAATACATGGCATCTTGTGGTGGGAGGAGGGTAGTAATGGGGAGAAAATTTGTAACTCAAAATCTTGTGGAAATCAATGTTGAAAACTAAAAATATTAATTCACTAAAGAAGGACATGGCAAAAAAAAGACTAGCTAAAAATACAATTTAAAACTCATGATTTACACCTTTTTGGTTTCTATGAATGTACTTTTTCAGATAATTCTGTAAAACTGAAGAGTCCATGGAAGTTCTTTATTGTTTTCCTGCTATGTGAACATATTTTGAACTGAAAGAATGATGATTCATTCTGTGGTAACAATTGGTGCTACTACATAGTAGTAATAGTTTTATCAGCTCATCAGGAATTATATTTCTTTTGCTATTTGCATTATTTTTGTAGAAACAGGGAAAATATTGATACAAAATACATTTAATTCACTACACTAAGTCCGCATCACAAGGAAAGATGATAGAGCTGCTTAATTATCAACTTTCTTTAGATAAAACGAATGCCTTGGGTGAGGAATTGGTTACAAAAAAATAATTAGCACTTTTCCTGAAGACAAAAGAACATGAGTACTTAAGATTTTTATCTTTTTTTCTTCCTCCTGGAAGAAAGACAGAATATAACAACAAAGAGAAATCAAATATTCCTGTGGAAAAGAATACTGTTGCATAAGGTCAGGAAGGAAATGCAAGTTTTGCTGTTTTCATGTTTTCACAGTGAGAAAACCACCTTTATCAAAACAACAAAAAGATAATGTATTAACTCCATTATTTTTTTTAAAAGAATCCAAATTGCTATTCAAATAATGGATTAACATGATAATATCAAACAAAAATTTTGACACTTTAAGAATATAAAAAGATTTACTAGTAACCTATATTAATAATAGTAGGCGATGTTCATATTTACTTTATATCTATGTTACTCATTTGATCCTTACAGTAATCTATTGACATTACAATTGCATCTGATGCATATAGCAAAGTACTCAATTTTATCTCTAGTGTGACAAGGTTAAAGGTAGGAGAGAAAAGTACAGACTAATCCACAGTCAAGACAAACTATGCCTCCTAGACCTCATGATTCCTCTGACTTTATTTGGGGGTTTAGACTACAAATAGATACTGAGAAAAAGGAAATAAACTACAACCACAAAACAACAATAGTATGTGCCAAATCTCTGATGACAAGGAGTACCAAGCAGGTAAGCTTAGTCACCCTGCACCAAGCTGCTTGGATAGCTAGTTTTGTTTGTTTACAAGATGGGAAAGAGTAAGCATTATAATCTTGTAACAGTTATCATGAAGCAATGATAGTGATGGCAGCATGAACCAGATGTAAACAGATGTAACAAAGAAAGTTGATGCAAGCTAGGAGGAATCATTAACACAAAGTGAAGGATTGAAATAGGATCTAAGAAGTCATATAAGCTGAAAATAGAAACCAACTCAGTACAATGAATACAGGTGTCACTGACAAAGAACTGACAGTCTTCATGTCCCCACTGCTTGCCCTTGGAGTTTAAGACCCTTTTAACAGAACTTGGAATAATCTGCCAAACTTTTGTCTTAAAGAGCAGATCCAGATCACTGTATTAGTGAAGCTGGATCTGACAGCCACTCTGCAGATTTGCAGGCAACATTTCACTTCCTGCTTACTCAAGCACAGGAGTAGTGACTTAAAGCTATGATTATATGACCTTAGAGGTCATATAATCCTAGCATCTTAGTTTTTGATCTGTTAAGGAATCTTACAGGCCATCTAGCATTAACAATAGTGGAGTTCAAACAATGTGTTTACTTAATAATAAATCTGACAAGAACTAAAAGAGAGAAGGACAAAAACCAGAAGAAAAAAGTGCCACAGCCTGTAAGAAACTGGGGTCTTGACAAAGCAACCATGATAGAACTTTCAAATACAAAAAAATCTGTCAATTCAGAGACAGACAGGAACATGTCCATGGGCTTCTTTTGTACTATTCTGGTTTATAAAATATGTGGGGGTCCTTCTAGAAAAGAGCAGCTATATTTTCCCTCAAACTATTATTATTAAGCTATTAGTTACTGATATGGGAGTCAATCATGGATCAATCATCTTTGTGTTTTATATAGCTTATTTCTACAAAGCTGTTTGTATGTTGTCTCTCCCATTAGACTGTGCAAGCTCTTTGAGAGAAATGATTATCTTATATTTCTTTGTATCTTAACATTTAGTGCAATGTCTGGCACATAGTAGGAATTAATATGTTTATTGACAGTCTAATTAGAACAAACATTAAAATCAATACCAAGTTATAAGAAAGGATGAGATGGAAAAAAGGCATTATGTGCAATCACAAAGCTCCAAACTGAGCTATTCAAAGAAATTGTTGTTGCAGAAAAATGGTAAATAGAGAAGTTAATTTAACGTCATTGACTTTATCACAACATCTGACAAAGATTTAACACAACATAAAGCAGCTACCACCCTGAAGAGGCTAATTGGGTCAATAAGTTGTTTCAGAAAGCAAATGCTTTCTTTTCCTGACCAATGAAGAGCCAAGTACAACATTAGTTTAGAGTAAAAATTAATTAGTAAAACACAACAAAAGAGGGAGATAGGAGATTATGAATAGTACTGCCTCACAAAATGTCAAAAAGTGGTCAAGGGGAAAAGGAATCTGCAGAAAGGTTTGTGTGAGATCCCAGTGAGCCAGATCATTCCAAGAGTACACAGAGATAAAACTAAATGGAAAACTACAGAGAGAATTGGAAATTGAACATTTCTATAATGATCTTCATTGCTGAAATTGGAGTTACTATATTTGGCTTCTCACAAATTGATATTTGAATATACAATCTGAGGTAGTGGAAATAACACAAGAATATGGGCAGATTTGTACAAGTAGGTAGATCAGAGCAGGTAAATATGGAAAATATCTGTGGAGGTGATGACAGTTTTGAAAACATTGTAGGATCAGTTTTTTAAAATGTCTCCAAGAGAGAAAGTTACTAAAATATTGAAAAAAAATCACTGATGACATTATTAACCCAAAATAATGAAATTGGGTATATACTTGTAGTTATTGATCCATATGCTCACTTCCTTATACACAAAAGAGGGTATCCTTGATGGAAATATAAGAATATTCACAATTTCCCACTGCAGTTAACACCTTTTACAATCACAAAAAGTCCAAAGAAATACAAGGATAAGACAACTAGATTTTCTCGTATTCCTGATCTGGATTATAAATTGTCAACATGATGAAAGCATCTTTGGTTCATGTGGGGAACAGAGGAGTATAAAGTAAAGAAGGTAATATTATTACCTGGTGGAACCAGAGGTGTTTAACATGAACAAGAAGATTTCTAAAACGTATATTGAAAAGGCTCTTATGCAGAATTGGTTAAAAGCAATCTGTTATTTCAGCAGATAATCTTTGTACAAATGGAAACAATATAATGGAGAGAGCACCAGAACTGGCATCAGGAAAAATGGTAAGTTGTACTGCCAGAAGTGATGGAATTCTAAAGCTGCGCCAGTCCCAATATTCTCACTTCCTTATGGGCTACGCTGAACAGCATGCCTGCTGCCCCTAGCTAGCCACTACCTCCAGATCCAATCCAGATATTTGAACAGGTGTGTTCTGGTATGCAACCACAATCACATCATCCATTTAGCCCAAGACAGAACAACAATACCTAACTCTCCATCTTGACTAGGTAGGACCACAATAGCTAGCCAATCAGAAAGTAGCATGACCAGGATGTTTGACTACTGAACCATAGAGAGGACTCCCTCCCCCATCACCTAATCCCTTACAAACCCCTCCTGCTATTCTAATATCAATCATATTCCTATATTCTATGTAAATTTTGATCATGTAATCAGCATCATATATCCTATAAAACTGTCTATCTTGCCTTACTGAAATTGCAAATTCATCTAAGAAACTTAGCCACTCACAAGAGTGTGAAACTTCAAATCCGCAATAAATCTCTCTAACTCCCTTGCAGTCAGCCTGAGTCTTTGAAATTCTTTGAGACATTCCACCACATCACATCCTGACCCTCATCAGAAAGAATATCCACACCAATGAAATCCCAAACCTACCGAAGAATAGCTTTCTAAGGAAATTATGATGATTAGGATTAGTTTCTTCACTTTTGCCCATTTCCCATTTTTGAGAATGTATAGCTTGTTTAAAGAGGATGGGTTGCTGCTGCCACATTTGCACACAACATCTTTCCATCTTCATCCATTCTTCAATTTGGCATTTACTTTGGCCTTTGCTCTAATGAGTCAGTGATCTGGCTATAAAAAAGTGACTGAGCCTGAAATGACTGCTACATATATAATGAGACTTTCCCCAACCATTAAGATATAGCCAAGTGTTTTTTTATGTCATTGAATTTTCAATATCTTCTGACTTTTCTTAAAGAAAGTGTTCGTGATATACAGGTGTGACCATTGTGGATGGTGTATAAACATGTGGCCTCCTTCATTTCTTGATCTTGGTCCATATTTTTCAGCATTTTTGCCATCTTTCTCTATGCCTATGTTTGCACACAGTCACTGAGCATCAAAGTATATTTTTACTTAGTTTGGAAGATAATGTTAATTATTCATAGAAACTCTGAACTCCCTCATTCCCTAAAAGAGATTCTGGGGGAAAGCCTTCTAATTACATTCATTGTGATCTATTTATTCGTAACTGTTTTACAAGAGAACTAAAAACGGTCAATTAAAATATATTTATTCTTTAGAAGAAAATGAGAGTAGTCGTGAACTACTGGTGGACCAAATGCTCCATAAAGTTATATTATTTGATGCTTTATGTTTATGACGAAACCAATTCTATCGAATCCTTTATTTGCTTCTCTTATACAGGACTTGAAGCTTTGTTTCAATTTAGCTACATCTTCTTTATGTATTCTGCTTTCATTCATAACAAAAATGTCCATATAGATGATATTCTGCTACTCTAACAGGATGCCAACTCATTGGTTAATGGACAAAGTTTTCACTTTAATCAGTCAAGAAATTATTAAGCATCTGCTATGTGATAGGTACTATTTTAGGCATTGGAGATGCAAATAAAAAACACCCCTGAAATAATCCCTGCTATCAGGGAACTTAGATTCTATTACTGATACAACATATGCATATGTAAGTATATACAATCAAAACTTTACCGTGCTAAGCTAAGTATTGGAGGTATAAGTAAAAAAAAGAAACAATTTCTACCTGAAGCTTACATTCTAACAGGGGATACACATACACACATGTATATATAGGAATATAGATAATATATAGGATATCTATATATAGGAAATTCTCCATCGTAAAATAAAAACTAGTTAAAAACAGGGCATTCAGGGAAAGAAGATCCTAGCCACTGGGGTGAATATGGAAAAGGTTAGTGAAGAAGCTGGTGCTTGAGCTGAGTCTTGAAGGAAGTGAGTGATTGTAGAAGGAAGGGATTAGGAATGACCGTATTTTAAGTATATAAAAATTAAGAATATCTGCATTTCAACTTGTTTGTGGATTAAGAATTGTATAAATTTTATAATAAGCTGTCCCTTCTTATAACATTTTCGTTATTATAGTGGAAACAGAATGACAGAGGTATTCTTTGTAGTTGTGCATTTCATACGTCACTGTAACCAACTTTGCAGTGATGAACATCTCTGAATTCAGCAAGGCGGGAGACTCAGTTTATCATCAGGTCCTTTCCAGCTTAGTAGAGCTTTTCTGAGTTTGTGCCCCATTAGAGTAAGCCTTCAAGAACCAAGGATCACTTGCACAAAATGTTACCATCATGCATCATTGTAGGACCTTAGTAGAGGATTTGCCAATAAGTGGTTTGAAAAGAAAGCAATTTCTGGGGACTGCATATAAATCCATGTTAAAATGTGAATTCTTTTCAGGATGTTGGCAAATGACAAAATCCACAAGTTAACTGGATTCATAAGTAGGTAATATTTCCATTAACTGCCAGTAACTTGGATAATTTAAGAAAAAAAATTAGTGTAAATTCATGAGGTAAAAAAAATGACTTTCCAGTCCTATGCACACCAAAGGATTTAAAATGATAACTTAAGGGCAGCTAAGTGGTGTACTGGCCCTGGAGTCAGGAGGACTTGAGTTCAAATCCAACCTGAGACACTTGACACCTATTGGCTATGTGACCTTGGGCAAGTCATCTAACCCCAACTGCCTTGCCTTCCCCCTTCCAAAAAACAATAAAATGATAACTTAAACAATAGGTTGCAAATATAGTGGATAGAAACTAGTCTCAGATTCAGAAAAAAAAAACTGGGTTTAAGTTCTGTTTCTGACATATATTAGTCATGTAACTCTGAGCAAGTCATTTAATCTCTTAATGACCCAGGCAAAATTCTAAGACTAAATTGCAGAGTAGTGGCTGACCTGCATTGGTAGAAGTAGTTTCCTTTGACAATGCAATGACAAATCTGACCTTCCCTGTGCCAACCTTACCCCACAAAGCAAACAAAAACCTTCAAATTGTGAATAGCAACTTTAGTGAAGGATTTTTCATACCTTTTATATAATAGGAACAGCTACAAAATGTCACAACAATGGCAGTTATTCAAAATTCTGAAACAATGAATTGTCCTTGTACATTTTAAGCATCAATATTTATTATTGATTGAATGCTAGTTTCTGTTTTCTAAATGGCAGAAGTTCTTCTTGTGACATTCTTGCATTTAGTAATACAGAGTTTCAAAGGTGGAAGAGCCCCATCAATTCTGTATCATTCATTCATCTCATTCTCTCATTTTACAATATGAATAAAATGAGACCCAGAGAAATTAAATGACTTGTTCAACATCCAGTGGCAAATTACAGCAAGGATTAGGTCCTAGTTCTCCTCAAGTTAATAAGTCTATTAATATTAATAACCATAATAATAACAGTCTATTATTTTATTCTTCTGTGCAATAATTTATATAACATTAAATATAAAAGAATATGATAGGATGGTGACTTGTTCTCAGTCTTTTTTTGATTGAAATCCCTTACAAAAAGGTGAGAATGAGAAGGTAAGAATAATAATAAAAAAGCAACTCATCATAGTGATGTAGCATTCTACAGTTCACAAAATATTTTATTCATAAAAGCCCAAGTGAAATAGTGAAAACAAGTATTACAATCTCAATTTTGTAGATAAAGAAAAAAGCTCCGTATTTCTTGGCCTGAGGTGTTTGCAATCTTGTCACTATGTCTACCAGTAACTATGGGATAACATATTACACACACTGGTTAGTTTTTTCATGATTCAGATAGATAGTTTTCTTGGTTTTTGGTTTTTTTTTTGGATGGGGGGAGGCAGGGAAATTGGGGTTAAGTGACTTGCCCAAGGTCACACAGCAAGTGCGGCAAGTATCTGAGGCCAGATTTAAACTCAAGTCCTCCTGACTCCAGGGCCGGTACTCTACTCACTGCGCCACCTAGCTGCCCCTAGATAGTTTTCTTAAACAAAAATTTTGGAGAATATTACTGCTTCCATCTTGGTAAGTAGTATATCTGTTAGAAGGTTTCAGTTCTAATTGGCATTAAATTATTTTAAAAATCAAGCAGCAACAAAATTTTAATGGATACTCTAAAACTTAGGGGTAAAATAATGAAAAGTTCAACAATAGCATGAAAGAACATAATAGAAATGCATTTTTCTCAAGTTACTGCATAAGTAGTCCTTTGAAAAAAGTAAATACAAAGCATAAATAACATAAAAAGAATTGTAATGAGATACAGGTGTTTAGAAGCAATCTTAATTTGTATTTAAGGGTAGCTATTTAGAACAGAGATTTTTTTTATCCCTATTTGCATTTCTTTTATAAAAAAGAGATTAAGAATGCATAGAAAGTTGAACAAGTGAAGTTCAATTTAATGGTAGAAATTTGACAAATGTAAATTTCATATGAAAACGAATTGTTTTTTTCTATTGAAACAAATGCATCTATGAACTCCTAGTTGAGCATTTGGTCATCCTAGAAAAAGTGATCTTTGGTAGAGTTGGGAGGTGGTATTCTGAAATCTCTTTTGTTATAGACTGTGATATTTTCGACTCCCTATTGATCATATGGGATGCAAACAACAGACTAAAATAAAATAGTATGGATATAATTTTAAAATGTTTAAAATACTCTCTATTATTTTGTAAGGGGAAAATGCTAAATAAACAACGAATGAATCAATATGATTTTTTTATTTTTCTTTAACATGCACACTTTTATTTGAATTCCTCTCAGCGTATAGGTAAAGATCCTCCCCTCCCCCAAGTATTGGCACTAATCTCATGGAATTCCAGGGGAGACTGTAAAAAGTCTTCATTAACTTTTATGTTGGTGGCAGGGAGGGAAATCAGAAGGTCAATATGATTCTAATAATGAAAAAAGGAGCTAGTATTAAGGCAGAAGATATAAAAGTTTTTTTTTAAGGATTGCATAATTTACATGTAAAGCGATACTACTGCCTTCCCTGCCCCACTCCCAGGCTGGTCTTGATTTCTATTAAGCAGCGCCTTTGTGTATGTAACTTTTTCTAACAATATATTATACGGAATTTGGAATGACTACTAAAACAAAATAAAACAAGCAAAAACCAAAAACAAATGTATAATCAGAGTCCTGAAGATACACTGTTGAACTTTGGGAATGTTTTCCTTCAACATACTTAGACTGCATACCTTCCCCATTCCAGTATTTTAATCCTGAGTCAAGTGCAAAAAAAAAATAAAGCCATGCCAGTCTTATCTCCTTTTGGGGGACAATTATCATGTCACAGTCTTTGACAAAATATGTAAACAAAAAAACTACAAATAGTTCATTTAGAAGGATTTGTGGTGGACAATAGCAGGTCTACAATGGTTCATCATACTCCTGCACACTAATCAACATCTACTGGAAGGGAGAAAAGCCAGGATAGAGCCTCCAATCATTTGTGCTCAGGTGGCAATGATCTTGATTTTCATTGTAATGGGGGCTAAGACTATAATCTCCTTCTGCATCCTTCATTGGTACATGGCAGTACCACCCGAAAATACAGCATTAGCATATAAATCCTTATAAATATCTACATCTGGCTTTATGATTGAGTTAAAGGTAGTTTCATGGATTCCATAGGATTCCATACCCAAGAAAGATGGATGGAAGAGAACTTCTGAGCATCAGAACCTCTTGTTGCCAATGGTGATAACCTGACCATCAAGGGAGCTCATAGCTCTTTGCCAGAGAAAAGCTAGATGCAGCACTAGCCATCTTCATCTCAAAATCTAGGGGTATGTAACACAGCTTCTTCTTAATGTCATGAAGTTTTTCCCCTGACAGCTGTAGTACTGAAATTGCACCCTTTTTTGATAAAGATCTTCATGAGGTAATCTGTCAGATCACAGCCAGCCAGATCCAGATGGAGGATGGAATGGGGAAGGGCATAACCTTCATGGATGGGTGCAGTGTGGGTCACACCATCACTGGATTCCATCGTGATACCAGTGATGAGTGATGATATGATGAAACGCATACAGCGATAGGACAAACTAGACATAGGTCAGGTGCTGAAGGTCTGAAACATGATCTCTTATCTTTTCTCTCTTGGCTTTGGGGTTCAGGGGGGTTTTCGTGAGCAACACAGGGTGCTCTTCAGGGGTCCCATAGAGCTCACTGTAGAAAGTATGAAGCCACATCTCCATATTATTCTAGTTGGTGACAATACCATGTTCAATAGGGTACTTGATGGTCAGGATACCACTCTTGTTCTGGGCCTCATCCCCCACATAGCTGTATTTCTGACCTATACTCACCACCACACCTTGATGTCAGGGGCACCCAAAAATGGAAGGGAGGACAGCCTGAGTGGCATTATCTCCTGAAAATCCAGCATTGCACATTCCAGAACCAAGTTTAAACCCTTAGAGGCAAGTGCATGCTGGATGGAAAAGCTCACAGCTCAACATTAATTATTTATAAAACAACCTTCAGGCCATTATACTTTTAGGCCAGATTTATGCCAACCATGATATCATAAATACCCTTAATATTCCTAGCTTGCCCGCACCCTACATAGTCAATTAGTTGCCATCTTGTTGACTCTACTTCCACAATTCATCCTCTCCTTTCAACCCACATAAGCATACCACTATTTTATTCAGTTCAAGCCTTCATCACTTCTCTCCTGGACTATTGCAATAGTTCCTAATTGGTCTCCCTCATGTCTCTCTACTCTCTAATCCATCTATTATATAGCTTTCAGATTAATATTCCCAAAGTACAAGTCTGACCATCTCATTCCTTGACTCAGTAAACTCTAGTGGTATCCTATTGTTTGTAGGACTGAATATAAATTCCCTAGTTTATAATTTAAAATCATTCATGATCTGGCTTCAGCATAGCTTTTTGGTCTTACTGTATATTATTTGCCTTCCAAGCTTAGTTCAAGTACAATTTCATACACAAGGTATTTATGTATTCTTCTAATATGTTCAACCTCTCTCTTTTTTTTGTTTTTTTTTAATGTTCAGCTTCAGCTGATAAGCTTTACTCACCATCTCAAGAATACATGTCTTCTTGACATAGACACCAATGGACTTTGTCTATTTGTGGGTAATGGAAGTGAGACTGGGGAATGATCTGGACTAGTCAAATGACTTGGGAAATTAATGTTTCTGGATCTTACTCAGAGCTCTGCTTACACAGGTTGTATCTAACAGTGCCACTCTGAGCAGTTCCCTTTCTTTCTGATTAAGGATTATTATTAGGCAAAGGAGGTACCTTATAGAATGTTGGAAATTGGGAACAAATATCTAGAGGCAAGTCTTATTAAATACTGGACCAATGGGGTTAAAAATAAGATATGGGACCCTATTTTAGAGTTCTCTTACATCCTTCATACCATCTGACAGAAAGATGTGGAAATGGCGGGTACTCAGGTGATATCAAGATTAATTTATTGAAGTGAGAAAAGAGCCCTTCAAAGCGCTATTACATTGCCTTGAAAACCCCTGATGGAAAAGCATGCTTCCTCTGAACCCATCATTCTAAAATTTTCCTCCCATTGACTGTCAAACTTATATGAAGAGTAGTTTACAGTTACTGCTTCTACTTTCTACTCATTCATTACAATCCATTTTCCTTACCTACTATATGAACTCTTCTTGATTCTAGGTCAATGATAACCTTGATATTTCCAAATCCTTTTTTGAGTCTTGGGATAGTGTATACAAAGCATTTTCCAAACTTTAAAGTGGTATGTCAATGTGAGCTATTATTATCTTTATCATTTCCTCTCCTTTCTTCCTTGCTTCTGGTCTCTTGACAAGTCCCCATTTGCTCTACCTTAACTATACCACTTGCAGTTATGCTCTCCTTTACCTTCTTGTCATGTACCAGTAGCGTGGTGTAGTGGTTGAGAGAGAGTGTTGGAGGTAGAAGGACCTGGGGTCAAGTTCTGCCTCTGAAATGGACTATATAACTTTGGGCTAGTCATTTAACCTCTTAGTGTGAGCCAGCTCTAAGAAACTGTCTAAGATTAAAATAAGAAGTTCTGACCTGCTCTTACTGGGGGGATTTCCTTACCTGAGAAATCATAGATCCAGTCTCTATCACTATGATTGCCACTTGTTTGGATTATTGAAATAACATACTAACTGGTCTTTCATCATTCATACCGCTGTTCCTACTGTACAATTATAAACATAGTTTTCTGCTGAAAAACTTCACTTTGTCTAGTTATTAAAGTATAAGTTACTTATTCTAATATCTAGAGCCCTCCAAAATCTAGCTCAAACCCACCTTTCCTGTGTGATTTTACACTACTTCCCTTTCTCAACTGCATAGTCTAGCCAGGACAGATTATTCATATTCTTGTTTTTATATTGCCCTGTGATGGCTCAATTTATTTGTACATAGCATCTCCCATATCTACAATTCCTTATTCTGATCTCTGCATGTTGTTTCTCACTTATACCAAGGCCCAGCTCAGATGCCACCTCCTCCATTGTGTAGCAAAAGAGACTTAATAGGTGAACTTCCCACCAAGCTGGAAATGAACTCCACCCTCTTCAAATTTCTTGTAGCACATTGTTTTCTCCCTTCTACTTACCACATTATGAACCTACCATAGATATGTGCATTCATGATTATTCTCCCTTTTCATTAGATGATAACCATCTTATCTGAAGGCATTACCTTTTTTAATTTTGCTTCATACTCCCCAAAATACCATATACATACTAGGTACTTAATACATATTTGATAAATGGGAGAGCTGGACTGTCTTTTTTTCTTTCTCCATCACAACATTTTTTTCAGTTTTTTAAAATTTATTTTTAATTTTCAACATTCATTTCCACAAGACTTTGAGTTAAATTTTCTCTCCATCTCTACCCTCCCCCAACACCAAGATGTCATGTATTCTGATTGCCCCTTTCCCCAGTAGGCCCTCCCTTCTAACACCCCCCTCCCGCCCCATCACTTTCCCCCTTACTTTCTTATAAGGCAAGATAGATTTCTATACCCCATTACCGGTATATCTTATTTCCCAGTTGCATGTAAAAACAATTTTTTTTTAACATTTGTTTTCAGAACTTTGAGTTCCAAATTTTCTCCCTTCTTCCCTCCACACCCACCCTTGACTTCTTCTGGCTGTATGTTTTGGTCTTCTTTGTCACCAAAGAAAGATTCTATAGTCTGAGTCCTTTTATGCTGCCTGCTCATTTTCCCCAGTCAATTACTTGACTTTTAAAGTCTTTGTCACCATATCACTGCTTCCAGAATGAAGAGTGCTTTGTCCCAAGCTTCAGGGGTTTTGCACCACTGTTTTCAGAGCTACTTCTATTCTGAGGTGGTATGACACTCTTCTCCCAGCCTGTGCTCTGATCTGTGAGTGCAAGCACTCCTTTTGGCTGTGTAACTACCAAGAGGACTCCCTCTCCACAGCCATCACAAGCTCTTCCACACCAGTGCTCCGCCTCTCCCAAGCACCACCAACCAGGACTGTGACCCAGATCCAAGCAGGGCAAAGCAAGAGAATGCTGTCTTATTGCCAGCAAAGAGATCCTTGCACTCCTGCTCTGATCAGCTGCCTGATTCCTTCCATAGTCTGTGGGTGTGGAGCTCCAGAAGCAGCTGCTGCTGCTGCAGCCACCTCTGCTGCCCCAGGGCCGGGGCTGGACCACACACTCCTCTCACCCAGGTCCAACAGTTTTCCCACTGACCTGCTCTGTTATCTTTGGTGTTTATGGGTTGAGAAATCTAGAAACTGCCACAGCTCAGTGATCCAGGGCCTTGCTGCCTGCTCCGCCCAATCTACTCTGGTCTGGTCTCTTCCAGAGTGACCCATGTTGGGCTAAGCTCCACTCCCTGGTGACCATCCAGGACATCTTGGGCTGGAGACTTGTTTCACTCTGTCATTTTGTGGGTGCTGTAGCCCTAGGATTTGTTTAGTCATTTTTTATAGGTGTTTGGAGGGATTTGGGGGAAAAGCTCAAGCAAGTCCCTGTTTTCATGCTGCCATCTTGGCTCTGCCTCCTGTCAGTCATAACTTTATGAATTGTCCTTTCCCTATACACTCATTGATGACCAAATCACATACTAAAATGGATTTAATTCAATGACAATATATAGCTACCTGTGTTTCTTATCCTGTTAGTCTTAGAATATTTTTCCTAGAAGAGACCTTATAGACTATTGAGTCCAACCCATCATGTTACAGATGATGCCCAGAATGGTCAAAAGATTAGCCTGAGGTAACATTGCTAGGTAAGACAGAGGAACCTTTTTTCTAAGTAAGTTAGTATTCTTTCTACCACACCTTGCTTCTTCCTGGGAGCAAATGATAGAAAGATATTCATTACTGAAACATTGGATCTCCAGGTTCAAAAGGCTTCTGCAGAGTGAAAATAGATTTTTGTAACAGTTGGAGTTAACCTTAAACATAAAATGAGATGGTAGTTACTTGGCTGATATGATTTCTAAGGTAGGAGGGTTGATTATTGCATATTTGAGATATAACCAAATACCTCTCTAATGTGGTCTGGTTCTTGAAATTCTTTTAACTTGGGCCACAGTCTTTTATTTCACACTTAAACTATTAGCTTTCAATTGCAAATTTCTATGTGAATAGTACATTATTAACTTAAATCACAGTAAGGATCAAATTGATGATGTCAGATATTTTCCTGGCAGAGGGAACAAAGGAAAACATCTGAGCATGGACAGCCTAGATGGAAGCTATGCCAAGAGTGGGGAAAAAAATCCTCACCATTTTGCCAGGAACCTAAATACTATGACAACAATTCTGATGTTTGACAAAGTTATGAATTAGAATTGTTATGAAATAAGGAAAAGAGTTGGCCTAAAAGTTCTCGATGGTCCCTTCTAACTCAAAAATTCTGATTGTAAGATGAACTAAGCAGGATGATTAGCCTCTTTGGGAATTATAATGGAACATTAGTGTGTGTGTAAGGTAAAGACCAGGAAGGAAATTGTTTCTGAAAATCACATGCCAGTGAGGAGAGAAAAGAGTAATCAAACAAATCGAAAGCAGTTTAGAGATTGGTCCTCTGGTCCAATACCTTCATAGCAGAAGAAGAATATGAGTCCACATTTGATGACTCTAAATTCATTACTTTTATTTTCAGATTAAGTAAAGTGTTAAAAAACAAAGCACTAGAAAATGTACCTCTAGCTCTTAGTACTTATTCACCTGCATAATATAGTTGGTGTGCAATTCATATAAGTACCTTCATGGGTTATAATAGTGTAAGTGACCCCATAAAGAACATAGAACCTCATTTCCTTCTTTCTTAACCCTTTTATTTCATGTGGTTTTAGTTGTAAAGAGCCAATTCAAAATTCAAAAAAAAAACCAAATTATGGATTCATCATGTCCTTGTATAATTTTATTTTTCTCATCTGGGCATACAAAAAGTATTAGTTTTGATTTAAATTTAAGCAAGTACTAATAGTGAATTTATCTCTTCTCAGAATTAACTAAGTAGATTTTTCTTAGCCTTTTGAAATAAACTCACATTTTGGAAGCCATTTTGAAATAATAATTTTAAACATTTTCTAATATCTACTCTTAGAAGCAGCAAGTAGAATAGTCTCAACTAAATCTAATTTAATTTTAAATTTCTACTAATCCATAAAAAGATACTTGCACTATGTTATTCATTTCTCTTCTTCCTTGGCAAAACTGAATAGCATGAGACTCTGATACCTTTTCTATTTCCTTTATAAGAAAAAAAAACCACAGGAAACCTGCAGCTGTGGTAACAGTTGCTTGGGAACCATTTAACACCACTTTCTAATCTCCTTCCATTTTTGCTATGTTAGTCTGGTTTAGATGTATGTATGTACAGTGTTTCAATTTATTTCAAGGAAACTTATCTGTTGTATGGAAATTGCATATCTAAATCCATTATTTCTAAATAAAAGGATTACAGCAGTAAAATCCCACACATTGGCTAAGAAATGTACAACCTTATATTTTAGCTGTTTTTCCTCATTTTCTTGCTAATTCTGGCTGAGCAAAGCTAAATGTTCAAATACACCTTTGAAATGAAACAGCAAGAGCTGCACCAGTAGCAGCAGCAGCAGCAGCAAACATTTGTCAGTGCTGCAGTGGAGTATGGGTGGGGGTAAGAAGCAAACAATTGCAGGCTACATTCAATACCTTTGGATATTGTGTATATAGTGTTATCATGGGTATTTGTGCTTCCCCCTCCCCTCCCTGAAATAAAGTCGATAGTGTTAAGTCACTTAACAGTTTTCTGCTTTGGTTTCCTCATCTGTAAATTAGGGATAACAACCTCTAAAGGTCATTTTGAAGATCAAATACTATAACGTGTGCAAAAAACTTTTTAAATGGAAGATCACAGACCTGCAGTCACAGGTTCTTAGTTTGAATTCTGGCTCTGCAAGTATGACCTGGCCAAGATTCTTAAACTCTCTGGGCCCCTGGTGTAAAGTGGAGGATGACTGCAAAGGTCCCTTTCAGCTCTAGATTTATGATTCTATAGAAATATCAATGACTTTTGATATTCCATTCCATTCCATAATCATCTTCAGTCTATAATACTGAAGCACCATGGTGTGGTGGCATCCAGAAGACCTGGGTTTGACTTCTGCCTCAGACACATAATTAGCTGTTCAAACATGGTTATATCACTTTCTGCAACTCTCTAATACTAAGTTAAACTGCCAGTCTGCATTAATAGAAAAGAGTTTCTACATTGGGAGTTCTACATGGTGATAAAATCTCAGGAACAGACTTAAACAAACAAACAGAAATAAACTATAAAAAATATCTGCCTTTGTTTGGGAATAAGTTTTCTGGACAAGAGAGTTTCTTATAAGAAGTATCAGCTCCATTATTAGCTTTGCAATTTACTTAAGTTAAATTGCTTTCAGTAAGTGTCTATTAAGGCAGATAGGTGGCACAGGGGATAGAGTATCAGTCCTGGAGTCAGCAAGACTCAGCTTCCTGAGTTCAAATGTGACCTCCAACACTAGCTGTGTGACCCTGGACAAGTCACTTAACCATATTTGCCTCAACCAAACAAGAAAGCCTCATCAGTAAAATGAGCTCAGGATGGAAATGGCAAACCAGTTCAGCATATTTGCCAAGAAAACCCCAAACGGGGTCATTAAGAATTGGACATGACTGAAAATAACTAAACAACAAATGCAAATGAAGTTCTACTTTTTAAAAAAAAATTATGGTTCTCAATGGAAGAGTAAAAACATATGGCACAATATTTGTACCTTGCTACAGATTTTGAAGCTTCTCAATGAATATTCATTACATGGAAATGGACAAGAACTTATTTGTGCATGGCATAAACAGAATTTGGAAAAATGGACACCAGATGAGGTGTATCTCTGAGCTTAGTTGTTCATTAGCATATTTTGAGAGAAAATTGTGTGAGCTGTTTCCATTATGTTTTCGCAAATTGGTACAAATTAAAATGTCAGCTAAGTAGTTATTGACAGCATATAGCAATAATGCGAAAGTGTCCTCATCTGACCAGAAGTCTGCTAATGCATCACCTCACCCTGCCTGTACCAAAGAAGCAAGCTTTGTCTATAGGTTTGATATTTACCATGGCAATCCCAGGACTAGCTATTCAGCTTTTTAAAAAATTTAGTAAAGATTTTACTACCTTGGTTATTGCTTATCTTTTAAACTAGATTATCCTTCAATTAAGAAAGAGGAATAAGGGACACAGAGAATCATATGATGTAACAGAACAACCTAAGTCAAAGGGCAGAATTATGAGTAGCTCATCTATTTTCAGTTTATTTGAATAAATCAAAAATAAAACCAGAAACAACTTCAAATAATTTAGTTCAGAGGCAGTAAATGCACTAGTGATTTGTTTTGCTGGTGGGAAATGTTGTGGTGTAGGGAAGTACACTTGTTGTCAGTGTAAAAATAGGCAAAGAAAATGCCACTGTGTAGACCTTGAGGGCAAAATATTCATTATGAGCCAGTGAAAGGACATTATGTTCTCACAGAAACAATGGCTCTTAAAACCATTTAGGAGATCTTGCTTGAGAGGCATCCTAGGGGATAAAAGTCTATTATCGCTATAATTATTATTATGTAGATATGAGGAAAAAAGGCAAAAAAATAGAACTCATCAGAGAATAGATAAGTTTTACTCTAAGTTAAATTCCTGGGATACTTACTTTTTTTTTTTGGCAAATACATCAAAAAAAAATTCCTATTTCCACTCACTTTTACAAGAAGATTATTTAAGAGTTATTCAGAGAGTTTATCCAGAGTGCCCAAGTATCCTGGTTTCCTCCTTAGAAACTAACTGAACCTTTGAAATGGGTCGGTGTGTTTCAGAAACTAAATCACCTACTACTGAGTGAGTGAGTCTTTTAAGTAGGTATTAATCAGAGGCACCTTTGGACCTTACTCTGTCCTCATAATAGAATCTTGGGAATCCAGCCAGTTTGGGGGATCAGATGTCCAACAGGATTTAAAGGAGTTACATACAAGGCTTTAGCTACTCAAACCCACAGTACAATTGTATTAAGTGGGGAGTAGTTACAGTTCATCTAGAGGTATATATACACATACTGATAAAGAAACCAAACAAGAAAGCCTTTATAATGATATCTCTACCTTTTGGGACTCAGTTAAGAAAATAGTCAATGAATCACACAAAAATGACTTTTATATCCGAAAAATATCAGAGAGGCATTAATAGCGTAGTGGATAGAGAACTTGCCTCAAATTCAGGAAGACCTGGATTCAAGTCCTGCCTCTGATACATGCTCTCTGGTTGTGGGACCCTGAACAATCACTTAATCGTGTAATCCTAGGCAACTGTATAAGACTATAAACTGCAGGTTAGATGTGGATGTGTATTGACAGACAGCGCTTCATTATTAGGGAGTTTCCTATCCCAATTAAACATAGGTCCAATTAAAAAAAAGTTCAAAAGAATCTCTGAGGAGAACTAGGAGGAAGGGCAATAATTTTTAATTTTTTGGAATTTATCCAAGAGCATGAGAGAATTACAGAAGTTATTAAGAGTCCTACACTGGTCTGTGGGATTTGGTTTATATAAAATGCCATTTGCCAGTAGGTCTATGCATTTAAATTATTTGAAGAAATGAGGAGAAAGAAAGAAATATAAAAACACAACTGTGAGGACAGGTCAAAGGCCAACAACATGTACTTGCACTGAATTTTGATATGTTCTTTCAATAACTGACATGCAAATCATCTTTGAGAGTTTTTCAGAATGAGAAATTTGCATTGTTTATTTGCTTATATTTAGTACTTGCACATACTTTGCTGAAGTGATTGTTGTCATGTGAACATCCCATGGTCTCCTTTTATAAAGTCATGTCTAGAATGACAATGATTACAAAAGAACAGCCTTCCCCACTCCCCCTTTCTATTTCTACAGGTGCCACATCACTCAGAGAGAAGAATCACAAAGCTAAAAATGACGTTGGAGGTCATGTAATACAATGTTCCTCTCAAATATCTTTGAAGGCTCCCCTTTCCAAAAGAAAGAAAGAATGGGAGAAAGAATAAAAGAGAAAAAAAGGTGATTTTTTTACAATCTAGGGTTAAAATTAATCTTATGTACATACCACCCTAAATTTTTTCTGCATATCTGTTTATATAGCAAATTAAAATGTATAATTATGTGTGTGAAATTGTAACAAATAAAAAATCTTGTTAATATATAGTCTATCTAAACTTACAGCTGTCTTGAATAAATATAAGTAAGCAAGCATTTTAGACCACTAGATGGCATGCATTCACTATAATCTTGATACATTAGTATTAGCTATATCCTAAAATTCAGACTTTCAAAATATTATCCTATTATCCAAGGTTAAGCAAAAGGCAAGCATGTATTGTTTGATGATATTTTCCAATAGCCTAACACAATAATATAGCACCGTTTTATTTTTCCTGCCTACTTCAAATAAAATGTGGAAATATTTTTGAGTGCTTTATGAAAGAATTCTTCTTAGGTACAGACTTACATCTACTTTTTAATTTCTATTTGCCCAGGTCAGCTAGGAGAAAATATGCTGCACACAATACTAATATGTCTGTTTTTAAGATTTCCTTTCCTCATCATTTCACATATGCTCTTCGCCAAAGATCAAAAATGTTTTCTTTATAAGGGACTCACAGACTTCTACAGGAATTAGAAGATAAGAATAAAATAATTTAGTGATTCTCAAAGGTCATCCTCAAAGGGCCTTCAGATATCTATGGCTTAAAATTCTATTAGTTCCCTTAAATTTCGAACCACTTTTGAAATCTTAGGACATAAAAAATTATTAGTTGAGGGGAACAAAGCATCCGAATCTCAATCAATCATTCAAGAAACATTTATTAAGCATCTACTATGTACCTAGTACTATGTACTAGGCATCAAGAATTCAAAGAGTAAAATTAAGTAAGTCTTACCCTCAAGGACCTAACATTTATTAAAGGAAATAACATTTGTGTATATACACACGTGCGCTTGCGTGTGCGCATGCATGTGCACACACACACACACACTGATATACACAGAAATACATCCACACAAAGTAAATACTAGGTAATTCTGGTGAAAGCACTAGGACCCATAGAAGAGTCAGGAATGGCCTCCTGTAGGAGGTAGCACTTGAGCTTAAATTTGAAGGAAGATAGACATTCTAAGAAATGCAGAAGAGAAGGAAGAGACATAAGCCAGTCCCAAAGATCAAATTACAAATTCAAGTCGGCAGAAGGTTCTCCCAATCCAAAAATTCAAAAGAAGGTCTCAACTGTAAAGTTGGGAGATTGTTCCAAAATCAAATGAAATGCTACTAGACTTGAGATACAGGTGACAAATATAACTTACCTGTTCTAATATGTTTTGAAGTCTCTCTATTTCACAATCTATTACAAATTTCTTTTCTTGTCTTCGGTCCAGATCTTCTAGAAGCCTCCTATAGCTGGCATCATTAAAGTTTTCCACGCATATGGCACTGACATGCCAACCATTTTGTCCCGCTTTTTCCATAATAGCTTGAAGTATGGAGTATCCTAGAAGAGAAGAAGAGAAATACTAAAAGTGTGTTTTTTTCATTTCTTTAGTAAATGATAGATAATTGCAAGAAATCTGCATCGACGTGTTCAAGTCTCATCTCTCACCTATACTTTATGCTTGAGGGAGTCAAAAGCTTGGATGGTTATTTCTATAATTGATTGTTCTTGTGCATCTCACTTTGGGCAACAATAGGAATTAGATATCAGTTGGCTGAAGCTATGGCCTTAAACACCAAATTCATTAAACACTAATTCATTCACAGAGTGTTACCCCCAACAGAATGTAAGCTTCTTCTGGGAGAGAAATATTTATTTTACTCTTCATATCTTCTATATCTAGCAGTATCTTGAATGTCACAGGTGATTAATAAATGCTTTTTAAATTTATCTGAATGATCTTTAAAGAAGGGAATGCTATATATTTCAGATTAGATAGAATGATATGGAACAGTAGTTCGAGCCACTTCAGCAAACGTTGATCAGGTGCCTACTCTTCAGGAAAAAAAAATGTATATGTGAACCTTCCAGGTACTGGGAATGCAAAGGCAGAAAATGACACTGCTTCTGAGGTCATTAACAATACTCTTGACCTATTTATCATCTTTGTACATTAAAACAACATAGCCAGGTAGTACAGTAGATAGAGTGCTGAGCCTGGAGTCAGGAGGCTTAGCTTCCTAAGTTCCACTATGGCCTCAGACAATTACTAGCTGTGTGACCCTGGGCAAGCCGATTAATCCTGTTTGCCTCAGTTTCCTCATATGTTAAGTGAGATGGAAAAGAAAATGGCAAACCACTCCAGTGTCTCTGCCAAGAAAACCTCAAATGGGGTCATAGAGAGCCAGATACAACAATAGCAACATTTAAAATAGGTGACCAGAAAGGCTCCTGGAAACTGTAACAACACTGTGTTTGTGCTGCATTTACAAAGGTAGATGATCTAAATACACAATATGGTCATAACTACATCATCATTATTCTTTCCATCTCTATTCCTGGCCTATAAAAGAATTTTTTATAGAAAAACTATTTAACTATTTTCTTACTTTTCAAAGCGTTCTCTCTCTCTCTCTCTCTCTCTCTCTTTCTCACACACACACACACACACACACACACACACACACACACACACACACACACATATCTGGTACCTAATCAGGATCAGCAATATCTAAGGTGCTCATTCACCAAGATTCTCCTCACTAGACAGAATAGGACTAAGATCTCCCATTCCACGTTTCTCAAATATTTTATCTGAATAAAGAAAAATGGGCAATTAGTTCTGTTACCCATACTAGTGAACAAGGGGCAGGAAAATGGTCTCAGAGTGTCTATTTTTATGACTCTTATTGTTCTTCCCCAACATCCCATCTTGGCTTTGTCTCTGAGTACGAAGTAACAAAAGGATGAAGAACCTAAGATTCTACAAGTACCCCTGGGCAAATGACTGGATTTAAGGACTAAATGTTTTGTTTTCCTTTTTGAATTCTCTCCCCCTCCCCAGTCTCTTAAACCGTGGATCACAACCCCATATGGGGTCGTAACCCACGGTTTGAGAAGCAATGAAGGGGTCAGGAGTGGAAAAAGTTTAAGAAGCTCTGGCACTTCTTAAGAAATTAGCTGGCCTCCCATCCAAAGTTCCAGTATAACTGGCTACCTTTAGTCTCCAGAATGGTTTCCTTTAAACCAAGGACAGGGTGAAGGTTACAACCAGCCAGAGTTTAAAATGAAACTTGCCATAGACAGGGTGCTAATCAGCCTTCTGCTTGCAGAGTATTTTGAGTGAGTATGTCTGCTATAACTAAAGCATTTTACACATGACTGGTAATAAATATTAAGAGTTGGAGATACTGTTGAAATCATATTTATAATAAAATTACTTGACAATTAAAACATTGAAGCAGTTATGGTTTATTTTTTTCTATGCCATTTTCCCTCTCACCTTATTTTCCTTTCTTGCCCCCACCCTCCATCACAGAAGAGTACTTGTTAATTACCACATAATTATTCTCAAGTTCCTATTGCTCTATTTAATCTTTTCTTTTGTTCCATTTGCCTATAATTATCTTTTCAAATTATGCCTAAATTCTCTTTTAAACACTGTCCCTTTTCCCTATTTCCTATTCAGTGCATATATAACATTATGGAGTGAATTCTATCATAATATACATGGCACAGATTAATATTTTCTTTGACTCAAAATGAACTTTGCTTAAAATACCGATGATATCGTATTCTTTCTGGTTATTATGTATCTCTGTACCGAAATATATTTTTTCCTGCTCCATCTTCCCCACCCCACCTCCCCACTTGGCTCAAGACACATAAATAATGCTAGCAATCACACTTGGAAGCCTTTCTTTTACCTTGAATCAAGTTCAGCTTGTCATATTTCTTGAGCAATTGCTTTTATTTTGGCACTTCTGGATGGACTCTTGTTGTTACTTGGCACCTAGATATATCTGTTTTCATGCTAGCATGCCTTTCACAGAAAACAGAGCATAGTGTCATCTGATGAAATACATGCTCGTGGTCTTATAGAAGGCCTGATGATAAGTGTATTTTCACATAGTACACCTGAACTTTATAAATTACTTCTCTATATGTCTCTTAATATTTGTAACTAATTATCAAAAATAGGAACATAGACTTTGAATGTTCTTAGTATCAGATGCTAGGATCTGATACATGTTAAAAACCTTGAGTAATGAGTTTAGAGTACGGCTATCTGTCTGAACACAAATTTTGAACTATAAATAGAAATAAATGAAATTTATTCACAATCTGTACAAACTGCATTGTGCAAACAGTATAGAAGTTTCAGGGCATGAGCATGAAGAATGAGAACTCCTAAATGAAAGAAGCTGTCATACTCAAAAATACTTTCACTCATGACACATTACTCAGATGCATACTTTATTTATTTGGTAAATGCAGTCAAGAATATGTTGTAAATACTAATAGGAAACATCATGAGTCAGTCTGTGATTACATAAACATGTTTTTGCATCAAAGAGAGAAGGGCCTAAAAGGTAGCGGCAAGTCATTTTACTGCTATAATTTACACCCTTTTTCTTCAAAATGCAGAATTTGTCATTTATCATATGAGAATTTGTGGGGTGCTTTAAAGTCTTATTCTGTGAAGATGGATTTTGAGGAACTTTTGAAAAACACTTAATTTGGAACAATATGAAAAATAGTATCAATATAGTGGGTATAATAAAATTATTCAATAGATGTAGTAATTAGACCCTCCACTGAAATCTTTCTCGATGACTAATTGTGGTCTGGAGGTGACCTTGGATTCTCAAGGGCTATGCCAGCATAATGCAAAACTCTGGCAGGTCTTGCCAACCTTGAAAAGCTTCAAGTTTGGGCGCAGTGACAGACTGTATGTCTGTTGTCCTAGGACGATCCTAACTAATAAGCATAGAAAGGGTCAGCACCAGAGGGACAGACAGCAGGTGACGATTTTTTTTTGGCCACTGCCAATCAGGAATTCAACTACTAAGGCTAGGAGAGCATTGTGATCTTATTAGATGGAGGGTGTACACAGATGGATCAGAACAGATCTTTAGTATTAAAGTCAACGTGGGAATTAAGAGGTAATGTGATATTTTAGATAGAGTGTTTCACCTCAAGACTCAAAAAGACCTAGGTTTTAGTTTTGCTTCTGACATCTACCTAGGTTTATGTCCCTGAACCTGTCATTAAAATCTCGTTGCCTCCAAGTAGCTCTAGAAAATATAAATTGCAGAGTTTATAGTTGTAGAAATTTGTTGATAAAAGGGAGAGTATGAAATTATAGGTTCAAAACAAAATGAATTAATCAGTTTTTTAAAAGTTATGTAACAATGATATTAACTATAAAAAATCCTCTTTAAAATAATACTACACAGAGCCATCAGGACAGAAGTGACCTTGAGAGGTCATCTACTACAAAATTAAAAATGTCTCTTTTTTCAGTTACCTGGGGATGCTGATCTTTGGGGTGAACAATTAAAACAGGCTAACACTTTCCTTATTCTTCATAAGTGAGAAGTCTGCTACGAATATTTCTGGGAAGGTGTGTTTTGTATACTCATTTATAAATCATTCTACTTACTCCTAATACGTGGTTCATTTCAGACAGATAGGAATCTATTATATTTTTCTCTAGAAAGGAAGGAAGACTTCAAAATCCCTCTCCTTGAAGGATTTCAATTTTTCTTTAGATAAACTACAACAATAATACATTTAAAGCCTATGAGAAAAATGGAAAACTACTGCTGAATTATTTATTCTATAGAAAGAGGATTAAAAGGTAACCTCTTAGTTTTCTTTGCCTGGATTAAATAATCCCTATACCTTTAACTCCACTCATTCTTCAATTCTTTAAAATTCTTGCTCTTTTTGTTAAATCTTTTCCAGGTTTTTCATATTATATCTAGCCCTGTGCTGAGAGGTGGTGTGTGTACGTGGGGTGGGGAATGCTGTTTCTTTTGTCTGAATTCAGCTTTTTCATTTGTGATAATGGCAATTCTGTTTTCCTCCTTTTCTTTGAAAAAATCAAATTATTTATGGGCTCTCATTCCCCTTCTTCCCCAGCCCTAGCTCTTAGGTTTATTTATTAATTCCACTGTTTTTGCTTTCAATTTTGTCATTTTCTTTTGATTTTTAAGATTTCTATTTTTTGAATTTGTTTTTTTAATTCCTTAGATTTCTAGTTTTTACAGCTGTATGCCCAATTCATTTATTTACTTTTTTCTGTATTTAAAATTTTCCAGTTATACATAAAAACTATTTTAACATTCAGTTTTAAAAATTTCGAGGTCCAAATTTTCTCTTTTTCCCCTTCCTCCCGTTCACTGAGACAGAAAACAATTTGATATAGATTATACATGTGCAGTCACGCAAAACCTATTTCTATATTAGTCATGTTGTGAAAGAAGATAGACTAAAAACCCAAAACAAAGTAAAAAAAGTGTACTTCAACCTGCATTCAGACTTCATCAGTCTTTTCTCTGGAGGTGGATAACATTTTTCATCATAAATTATTTGGAAATGCTTTGGATCATTGTATTGCTGAAAATAGTTGTCAATCATAATTGATCATCATCAATATTGCTATAACTGTGTACAATATTCTCCTGGTCTGCTCATTTCACTTTGCAGCAGTTAATGTAAGTCTTTCCAGGTTTTTCTGAGAGCATCCTGCTCATCATTTCTTATAGAACAATAATATTCCATCACAATCAACTACTGCAACTTGTTTAGCCATTCCCTACTTCGTGGACATTTCCAACTTCCAATTCTTTGCCACTACTAAAAGAGTTGTTATAAGTATTTTTGTACACATATAAGTATTTCGTACACAGACCTAGTAGTGGTATCACTGGGTCAAAGGGTATGCGAAGTTTTATAGTTCTTTGGGGATATTTCCGACTCGCTCTCCAAAATAGTTGAATCAGTTTACAACTCCACTACCAGGTGCATTGGTGTGTTAATTTTCTCACATCTCCTCCAACATTTGTCAATTTCCATTTCTGTCACATTAGCCAATATGATAAATGTGAGATATTATCTCATATTTGTTTTAATTTGTGTTTCTCTAATCAGTAGTGATTGAGAGAATTTTTTTCTATGATTGTAGATAGCTTTGATTACTTCGTCTGAAAACTGCCCGTTCATATCCTTTGACAAGTCAATTGGGGAATGACTTGTATATTTATAAATTTGACTCAATTCTCTATATATTTTAGAAATGAGGCCTTTATCAGAGAAACTTACTGTAAATTTTTCTCCAATTATGATTACTAACTTTATTTCCTCTATTTTATTTCCCCCTCAGTTTAACATACTCTGTCTCCTTTCACCCAGTCCCTCCTTAAGTGTTTTGCTTGTGATTGTTGCCTCCCCCAATCTACCTTCCATTCTATTACCCCCCAACTTATCCCTTTCTCCTCCTACTTCCCTATAGCGTAAGATAGATCTATATACCCAACTTATGGTGTATGTTGTTCCTTCTTTGAGCCAATGTTGATGAGAGTAAGGTTCAAGCCTAACCCCCTTCCACCTTCCCAAATCTTCCCCTCCATTGTAAAAGCTCTTTCAGGCCTCTTTTATATGAGATAATTGACTCCATCCTGCATATCACTTCCCCCTTCTCCCAGTGCATTCCTTTTTCTCAGCCCTTAATTTTATTTTTTAGAGAACATCTCATCATATTCCACTCAGATCTGTGCCCTCTGTCTATATATAGTCCTTCTAATTGCCTTAATAATGATAAAGTTCTTACAAGTTGCAAGTATCATCTCACCATTTAAAATGCTAACATTTCAAACCTTATTGCATTCTGTATAATTTCTCTTTCTTGTCTACCTTTTTTGATGCTTCTCTTGATTCTTATATTTGAAAGTCAAAATTTCTATTCAGCTCTAATTCATCAGGAATGCTTGAAAGTCTTCTATTTTATTGAATATCTGTTTTTCCCTCTGAAGAATGATAATTAGTTTTGCTAGCTAAGTGATTCTTGGTTGTAATCATAACTCCTTTACTTTCCAGAATATCATACCCTAAGCCCTCTGAATCTTTAATGTAGATGCTCCTAAATCTTGTGTGATCTTTATTTCTTTCTGACTACTTTGCAGTATTTTCTCCTTGACCTGCGCACTGTGAAATTTTGCTATAATATTCCTTAGAGTTTTCATTTTGGGATCTCCTTCAGGAAGTGACCAGTGGATTCTTTCAATTTCTATATTTATAGAACATTGGGGCAGTTTTCTTTGACATTTTCTTGAAAGATGCCATCTAGGCTTTTATTTTATTTTTGATTATGGCTTTAAGGTTGTCCAATAATTCTTACATTATCTTTCCTAAATCTAATTTCCAGGTCAGTTTTTTCCTTGAGATATTTCACATCTTCTATTTTTCATTCTTCTGATTTTATTTTATTGTTTCATAGATGCCCCATGGAGTCATTAGCCTCCACTTGCCCAATGCTACTTTTTGAGGAATTATTTTCTTCAGTGAGAAGAACCTTCTTTTCCATTTGGCGAATTCTACTTTTTAGCCAGTTCTTTTCTTCAGTGAATTTTTGTCCCTCTTTTTCCATTTGGCCAATTCTGCTTTTTAAGGAGTTCTTTTCTTCAGTAGATTTTTAAACTATCTTATAGTATTTGGCCTATTCTATTTTTAAGGTATTATTTTCTTTCACATTATTTTTGCCTCCTTTACCAAGCTCTTGATTTTTTTTTCATGATTTTTCTTGCATCACTTTCATTTCTTTTTTCATTTTTCCCTCCACTTCTTTCTTTCTCTTTTAAAATCTTTTTTGAGCTCTTCAAGGAATCTGTTTGGGGTATGAGACCAATTCACATTTTTCTTTGAGGCTTTCAGATGTAGCAGTTTTGGCTTTATTGTTTTCTTCTGAGTTTGTGTTTTGATCTTCCCTGTCACCATAATGACTTTCTATGGTCATTTGTTCTATGGTCATTCTTCATTTGTTTTTTGCTCATTTTCTAGCTTATTTTATAACTTTTAATCTTATGTTAAAGTTGCGCTCTGTTCCGAGGTCAAAGGGGACACTATCCCAAGCTTCAGGTTTGGGTTGTGTTTTTTTTTGGTACAAATGTTTTCAGAACTAGTTCTGTGGGTCTAAAAGTTTTTAGTTCTTCCAAGGTGGTGTGATCTAAGGAGATGTGTTTACTACTCTCCTGGCCTATGCTCTGTGAACAATTCCTAGCACTCTTTTCTTCCCTGGAACTCTGACCATGGTCCTCACATGCCTGTGGCCACCCCCTCTGGTGTGTTAGTACTCTTACTTGACCTGGGTCCAACATCCAAGATTGCGATCCAGATCTATGTATGGCCATACACCATTCTTGTACCCAGCACCAGCAGAGTGACTCCTATAATCTACTTGTTCACCAACCATCATGCTCTGCCAAGGCAGCACAAGCTTGCTGTTGGGCTTGCAACAGAATTAAGCTTTGGCTCCTCTTCCTATGTCATGCAAAGCCAAAAGCCAGAAGTTTGCCTTACTCGGAATGGCAACTTGGCAGCATGCTATGCTGTAATATTACTCAGTCAGAGAACTGAGGGAAAAAGGGAATAGGGATAATGTGCCAGTGTATTTGAGGAAATCTACCAGGCTTGTATGTAGTAAAGGGGACGGGAATGCAGCTGAGGCCAATTCTATCTACCCAGGAGTCATCTGTGGAAGAAACTGAGGCTAGTGAAAAATGAATTTCACAGCGTAGAAGGTGGTGAGACAGCTTTGAGTTCTAGCCCATGGAAAGAAAAAAAGGTAGAAAACGAAGAATAGGGAAATATAAGGAAGAAATAAAGAAATTACTAAAGATCTCTTGAGGAAAAACACTCAACAACTTTGAGCACAAGCAGATAAACTAATAAGGAAGATAACAATAATAGAAGGGAATATGGCCTCTACATTAGCTAACCAAGTCCAGAAGTCTATGAATATTGAAAGGTAAAATAAAATTAATCAAAACCTGAGGAGGCAGAAAATCTTATGAAATCTAAAGAGAGTATGGACCTATAACAGGATAGTTTTGAATGATTCAAAAGAAAAAAAATTGTGAAAGCAGAATTCATGGCCTGTACAATAGAAATAATTGGTAAAATAGAAAAACTTGAGTTCATGATGACATATAAACACGTTTTCCTACATTTCTTTGAAATCTTTCTACAGAACTACTTTCATATTTTGTACCTCTAAGAAAAAAAAACTTAATACAAGAAGAAGGAGACCTTTGAAAGAATGATAGGTGTCAAGCTTAACAAATTTGCAGATGTCATAAAGTTGTGAAGCATACCTGACACACTGAATGACATATTTAAAAAGATTTAGGAAGGCTCTGACATTGTCCCAAATTGAGTAAATCAACATTTAAGGTGGAAGACTCCCAGGGTCTTCCAGGATGTAATGAAGGGTCTTCATACAATGTCATATGAATACTGGTTAAGGGAAATAGAGATGTTTAGCCTGAAGAAAACAAGATTTGGGGGAAGGATGACTTCGTCACCCTAAAGTATTTCAAGAAGTATCCCTTAGGCTTACAGAAAAAGGTTAAACTTGTTCTTTTTAGTCTTAGAGGGCAGAACTAGGAGTAGTAAATAGCAGTTAAAGACAGGAGAATATAGACCTGATGTAAAGAAAACTTCATAACAACTAAAGCCATTCATAGTAGAATGGACTGCCTTCCGAGGTAGTGAGTACTCATTCACCAGAGATCTTCAAGAAAGGCCAGATATATTTTAGAAGGAATTCTTTTTAAGGAATCATTTGAAAATAGCTGCCCAACTGAGAGTTTCTGTGAGTGTCTAACAAAGGGAAAAGGATAATTAAAGTGCAGGACCATAGCATTTAGATTTGGAAGGTAGCTTAGAGTATATCTAGTCCAATCTTCTGTGATGCTCAGGAGACAAGGAGGACTAGCATGGCTGTGGTATTAGAAGAATAGCAGGGAAAAGTTGGAAAGTTAGAATGGGACAAAAATTGGAAGAGCTTTTAATGTCATACTGAAATGTTTGAAATTAAAAGGCAATAGGGAGGATTTTAAGCAAAAGAGTAATTTGGCAAAAGTGGTATTTTGTGAAAATAAATGTTGAGGGACTGTGCATGAAAGTTTGAAATGAGAAGAAACTAGAGGCAAGAAAACCAGTGCTGGTGTTGGAGAATTTGGCATCTGACCAGATATGTTAAATGAAAGAAAGAGAATACTGGTCAAGTTGCTATATAGTGAGGATTTTGAGTGCCCCGAAAATGCTATGGTACCTGTTACAGTATGGCATGGAACCTGACATATCAGCCAGTGGTGTTAAAGTAATACCACTGGTGGGATTAGCATTTCAGCCAATGTAATGCAACCGCTCCTATGAGTTTAAAAGAACTGATGGACCAGCACATAGTTGTAGACTGGGCCTGCTTGGAACTATCAGTGATTGTCATGACATGGAGGATAGTGGAGTGAATGGTACTCATTTGGGTTATAGTATCACAAGGAGGCAAAACACATAGGAATAAATCAGAAATAAACCACAAACTAAAACTGTGTATGAAAGATAAAACCTTTATTAGGTACCAGGACTACATCATAACAAAATTGGAAATAGATCTTGCCAAGTATAAGCAAAGACTTCATAATGCTTAACACAAATGCCAGAAATGTTATCCAATAATGAAATGGAGGGTAAAAATAATGCTAATGTCTCAAATGATTTTGAATAAGAGGTAAGAACACTTAGCATAAAATTTCAAAAAAGGTCTTTTTGAATTTGACTTCATGGATTCAACTAACAAAACAGTTATTTAAAAAGTATTTCAAATAAGCTTGTATCTGTGAATAAATATCATGAAGAAACTTCCTCCCACATTATTTGACAGAATGTAAAAACATCTCAGGATCTGCATATATAATAGCATATGCTGTCTCTGTTGCTTGCCATGATAGGATCATACAAGAAGAAGAACTACATAGGAATGCTTCTAAGGTTAGATATCAAATACCTCAATAGCAGAAGTGGCTTGAAAAAAAACTATCAAAGAGTTATGTAAAGATATTGGAAAATTATATAAATATTTAGCTATATGATATCAATATCTAGGCATATATAGTAGAAAATTTGGGCAACATATTGCCTGAATAAAGGCAACGAAAAGAAACATGAAAAATGGGAAAAAAGCATATAAGAAATTCTTGGTCAACAATTCACAAGAAAAGCCCAAAGGTTAAGGTGTTATAATGAATCAAAGCAGCACAGGAACAACAACAAAAACCCAATAGTAATTAAGAACTACATCATGGAAATGTGAGAAGCAAAGAAACTAAAGGAGAGAAACAAATGCTGAAGAAGGAGGATATGGAAAATTTCTGATCCTCTATATGGTCAAAAGTAGAAGAGAACAACAAAAGTGCAGGTTGGGTCAAATGCAAAATAGAAAGCTTATGCACTGTCAATATGAGCAACAGAATGACTGCATCAAGGGAGGTGCCTGAAATTCCAGCTTCTCTCCAAAACTGGAAAGTGGCAGTCTGGATAAGATCCATAATTATTGGCTCAAAACCTTCAGAGTGGCATATGAATTGCTCACAAAGCACTTTACCAGCTTCCTCCCTGATTCAAGCCTGCTCCATTTTTCTTAACAGAAGGCAGCACATATTTATTACCAAAAGATGAGAACATCAGGAATCTTCCTAAATATAGGTCACTTACATGCTTATATTTTATAGAAAATAGTTAAAGCTTATACCACTAAGCAATTCTCACCCCCCCACCACCACTATAAACACAAGAAAATTTTGGCTGGGGGGTCAAAAGGGTAGGCCTAAAATCCTAACACTTCTCAGTGTCATGAATACTGAAAAAAACATGAAAGGATCATATTGTTTAAAATACCCTTGTTCATTATTTCAAAGCATTTGATTTATTTCTGTACATACGGATTAGTCAAATATTCCAAATAGATCAAAGCATAGTGAGAATGCTAGTGAATCTACATGTAAAACTTGTCTCTATTTAAATAGGTACCATTGCAGTAATGTCCAGAAAATTGACATAAAATATGATATTTTTCAGGGAAATAGTTGAAGTCTGATGTAATTTTGCCTAGCCTGCAAGCTCTTATCATCACTCCTTACAAGAAATGAATATAACTTTCAAGTAAAAAAGAGAGTGATAACAAAATGTCATTGGAGAGATCATATGTCCAGGCCTAGTATCTTTTCTCAGTTCCAATTTTGAATTACCAATTCCTCATACAGCTTTTAAAGCTGTTTGTCCTAGAGACATCTCAAACATAACATGGCCTAAAACAGAGCTCAGAATCTTTCTTCCCAAATTTCCTGTGATTCTGAACTTCTTTATTTCTTTGGAGAACACCAATATTCATACAGTCTCCCAAGTTCCTGATTTCCCTATTTTCCACTATTCCTAATTCTCCAACCCACATACTTTTATCTCTATGATAAAATATAAATTCCTCTGCTGTGCTTTTAAAGCTCTTCTCAAAGTGGGTTTGTTGTATCTTTCTAGTCTCATTATAAATTATTACCTTTCCTATACTCTATGGTTTAGTCAAATGGGATGCTCCTGTGTTCTTCACACACAGCATTCCATGTCCATTCTTTGTGCCTTTGTTCTACCTGAAATGTACTTCCTCCTAACCTCTATGTCAGAGGATCCTGCATTTTCTTTACTACTCAACTCAAGCACTACCTTCTACACAAATATGATGCCATCAATTGCTAGTGACCTTGCCACTCAACTACCTTGTATTTAAGTATCTTTATTTTAAGAATTTATTTTGTAACTTACATACACATGTATTGTCTCTCCTTTACTTGAATGCATACTCTTTGAGAGTCAGGGTCATTAAATTTTGTCCTCAGCACAAAATAGGCACTTAATAATTCTTACTGACTGATCCACAGTTTTCAAGAAATCCCCCTCTTCTATCCAGGACAAGTGGGTTTAGGAAATTTCTACTGCTCAGCTACATAGTTCTCTTGTCTGTGGCTGCTCTATCTTTGGTAGAGATGTTATGTCTCTGCTTCTCCAAAGCCTGGCACATAATAGGCACCTAATAAATGCTTGTTCTGAACTAGAAGAACATTGTATACAATAACAGCCATATTGACAATGATCAACTGATATTCTCATCAATACAGTGATGCAAGACAATTCCAAAGGACTCAGGATAAAAAATGCTGTCTACCTCCAGAGAAAGAACTGATGGAGTCTGAATGCAGATGGAAGCATGCCTTTTAAGACTTTCTTTATTTTTCTCATTTTCTTTTTTCAGTCTATATTTTCCTGTGCAACATGGCCAATATGAAAATATGTTTTGTATGACTGTACATGTATAATCTATATCAAATTGCTTGCCCTCTCAAGGAGAGGGATGGAGAAGGGAGAGAATTTGGAATTCAAAATTGAAAAAAAAAGAATGTTGAAAATATTTTTACATGTAATTGAGAAAAAAATAAGTACTTGTTCTCTTTCCCCGACCCATTCCATAGGTAAAAGTACTTTCCCTATGATATGACACTGTTGAAAGGCAGTCATTAGTTGTTCAGTGAGAGGCTCAGGCTCCCCCAATTGCACTATCTCTCAAGTGTTCTTGTAGTGCTAGTACTCTTTGTTCTGTGTGCAGGAGTGGTCCTAACCCCTAATACTTCAAAGCCCAAAAGATCATCCCTAATTACTGAGACTTGATTTTTTTTCAAAGAAGCCTAAATGGATCTATAATTGTTCAATTACATACATCTTCCATGTCCACTACAGGGAGGTACAATCTAAATCCCAAATGCTCACCACTTTGTCAATCCATCAAGTTGATCAGTGGTCTCACTAATCAAGCCTCTGTGCTTGTTATCTGTTCTAATATTAAAATAAAGGTTGTCTACTTTTTAGCAGCTGGGGGTGCAGTGGACAGAACTGGGCCTGGAGTCAGGAAGACTCATCTTCATGAGTTCACATCTGGCCTCAGACACTTACTAGCTGTGTGACCCTGGGCAAGTCATTTAACTCTGTTTATCTCAGTAAACATCTATAAAATGAGCTGGAGAAGAAAATGGCAAACCACGCTAGTATCTTTGCCAAGAAAATCCCAAATGAGGTCACAAAAAGTTGGACATGACTGAACAACAACAATGTTCTACTTTTGTTCCTTTTTATTGAATGCAGTTGTTTTTACTGCTTTTTTGGCCACTGTTTAAGAAACCAAGCCTGGTCAACTTGAAAATTACAAAGGTTGTTAAAATAATTAATGGTTCCTTCTGACTCTCAATGCTCAATAATTGCATATGTTGTGCACACCCGCCTGGAAATGAAATTCAGACTGTGATAAAAAGTCTTGCTCTGATTCTGTTAAGTAGCTATATTGAAAGAAAATTTTATTCTTGTAGAAAGGATATCTTTTTAAATATTAATTCTGTGATGTCAAATCAGCTTAATCCCTAGTGAGTTTTGAGACCTGAAAATGTATGTAAAATAAACTCTATATTCATAAAATCTGTTCTGCTTTTAGCTAATGAAGTTTTGAGAAGATTTTATCTTTCCTTTCATTTCTGTAAATAAATTAAAAAAAATTAGAAGAGGTACAAAAGATACCATTTCTGTCAGACTGGCCTGGGATTTGAGGAAGCATATAAAGGCTCACATTAATCTCCTTTTTACTGAGGGGGTGACATGGTGGAAGAGAAAGACCAATGAACTTGGGATCAGAAAACCTGGATTCAAGTTCTAGGGGACAAATATTCTTGATATTTTCTACCTTATTCTGGTGAAAATGACAAGAAGTGGAGCTCTTCAACATTCATTCATTCAATAAATATCTACTAAATGGGAAAAGTGCTATGAAAGGCACTAGTGTACTACTTTTTATATAGTTTCAAATGTTCAGTCGGTCTTTCTGTATATATGTCCAATTCTCTACTTGACAGCACTTCAAATACTTGAAAACAGCAATCAAGGGCTATTATGTGAAAGAAGCATAGGATGTATCACAGAAGGTAGGACTGGATCTAGATAGAACACTTTTTTGGACAGTGTTCAAATGTTATGTTCCATATTGTGGTGAAACCTTTTCAATGTCCCACAGATTTGAGGCTTGTTCATTAAGGAGGTCATCACTTAGCTCACCTTTTTCATCTCTTACCTAACTCCTGCCACTATACTAGAGGACTTCAACATTCATATTCATGTTCCATTAAACTCCCTCAATTCCAGAACCCATGCTTCCATGTCATCTTCTCATCATTCTACCTCCATTTCAGCCATCACTTCTATCTCCTCCAATCTGAAACTTGGACTCCATCCTGGGGGCACTTGGCTCTAAGCTGTCACTTTATCTTGCCCCAAATGCAGGCCTTCATGCCACTTTCTGGTGGTCTGCATACCATGCTGCCTCTACCTCTTTCCACTTCTAGCTTCATTGTATGTGTTATCTCCCCCCCTTTAGAAGTTAAGCTTCTTGAGAATAAGGACTGTGTTGACTGTTTGTATTTGTATTCCTGAAACTTATCATAGTGCCTGACATATCATAAGCACTTAATACTTTTTTGTGTTTCTATCTGTGTGTGTGTGTGTCTGTCTGTCTGTCTATCTCTGCCTTTCTCTTTCTTATCTATCTGTGTATTCCCTCTACATCAAAGGGGTTTAGATTTGGTGCTGGTGCCTCTACTTTTTCTCCTATTAGTCTCTTCCGTATCATTTATAACTGAGCTTCTAATGTTATTTAATTGAAATTGTCTTTTCCAATGAAACCTATGATTTCTCTCTCTTTTTTTAAATACTGGAAGTACTGGGCATATCACATGATAGAAAATTTGTTTTGGACATTTGAAATCTGAAAAGGCTTAGCTATATCTATGTTTCACGATATTTTTTTTAAATCTGTTATCAACATTCCTCAGCCTTCTGTAAAGTTAATGGGGAATGAGATCTTCCCTGTCCATCAATAGGCCTCATGTGAAGCCCATTAAGGGAAGCCTGCTTGTTTGTAGGAAGGCTTACACACCTTTTGTTAATTTCTAATTAGGTACTGAGTCAGGAGGGTTCTGGCTCTGAGCCTATTAGCTGAAAGAATATATATATATATATATATATTGTAAGAGGTGAACTTTTGCTTTGAAGGTTCGCTTGGGAGAAAGATGTTGTGATTCCCTGGTTGAGACTCTGAGAGGCCTTATGTTCTGAGCTCCCTGATTCCTCAGAGGTAAAGGCTCTCTCACTTTAGTGGTGGATATAAAGCTTTGATTCAGGCAGTAGTGCCCTGTCTGCTGGCCTTTATTTCTCTGTTCTGTATTATTCTCTGTTACTATTTTGTTTAATTACAAAAGATTGTTGATTCCTGAAACAGCTTTCTTCCCTTAGTAAAGCGATTAAAGAACCTGCACCAGCAGCCATCCTGGGTGTGCCAGTGTGGTTGTCATTGCATCTTTTAAAGACTTTTCAAATAGCAAAATAAAGCATAATTTAGCCTATAGGGACCAGATGCAAAATGATGCATATGCTTAAAATCTATCTTTCTATCTATCTATCATCTCTCTCTCTCTCTCTCTCTCTCTCTCTCTCTCTCTCTCTCTCTCTCTCTCTATCTTGTAAATAAGAGAAAATGTTCCTACGTTTGATTCTATTGGCTCATTTTTTTCCTCATATTAATGTTTTCTCCTTAGAGGATCAGTAACATTTCTCCTTGTGAATATTGTATTTATACAGTAAAATAAAAATTTACTTTTGGATTTGTTTATTTTACATTTAAAAAAATTTTTCCAGTTTTTTAGATTTTCAGAATTTGCAGGTTTGCTGTCATAATAATAGAGCTTTGCTTGTATCCTTACTGATAGAATGTCCAAGAGACTCTGATGCACAGATTTTAGAACTAATTAGAAATATGCTATCTGATTAATCTGATAGTGAGCTTTCCAGATAGGGAGTCTGATGATGTAAATGCTACAATTGCAATGTGTGACGCAGAGACCTGTTTCTAGCAATGATAAGTCTATCAGGGAAGCTCCTTGTACAGATGATAATCTAAAAGATAATGAGCCACATGGCTCTCATCAGACCCAAGATCATGACAAAAGAAATGAAGAACCACAATATCTGAAAGAGAAAGATGGCTTCAGCAGTAGGCTCCTGCTCCTCAAGCAATGCAAGGTGTTTGCAACAGCTAAACGTTGTTATACTTCTATTTGTCCTTCTTTCCCTCTTGCATTCTTTCAAACAAATTCTGTCATCTAGTAAAGTACCATTTCTTATTTTCAAATCAGTTTTGCAACCATGGATATATGATTTTAATTTTGAATCCTCACCTATAAATATCATAATACCTATCATTCTTACCTCATAGGCTTGTGGTAAGGATCAAATGAGGGAATGTGTGTGTGTGTGACACATATACATATATTATATTGCAATCCTTAAAGTTCCTATATAAATGTCAGTCATTAATTATTTAAAACATTTTACTCAAATACATGAGACAGAAAGTATATTTTGTTTAGCTATTTAAATATTTAAAAACTCTGTTTTTACAAAGGCATTTTTACAAAGGAAATGGTTCACAGCCATTCTTATTAAGAACTTGATGGAAAAAATAACCCATTGGAGCTCTTATGACCCTTGATTTAAAAAAAAAATAAGATGGGAATAAAGCATGACTCAGTTCCATATTGCATTTTAGAATTTACAGGTAGAAACTAAATGGCACTCAAGTGTTCTGTTCCCTACAAAGTCTCTTCTCATAAACAACATTTTAAATTGTCCTCTAAATCAAAACAAATCCCTCTAGTCCTTCTTTTTGCCTTTAATTTATTCCTTTAGTTTTATGCATTAGCTTAAAATTTCAAAAGGATCCAAACTAGTACAATATACAATCTAAATAATAATAATAATAATATTTAACAACTGGGATTTATAGAGAGCTCAGTTTTGCAAAATGCTTTAGAAACATCATCTCATTTTTTATTTCACAACAACCCTGGGAGGTAGGTGGTATTGAAGCTGAAAATGTTAAGTAACTTAGTCAGGATCACCCAGCTAGTAAGTATCTGAGGTCGGATTTAAACTCAACTTTTCCTGACTCCAAGTCCTGAACTCTATCCATAATGCCATGAAGGCACATGAAATTTGATGTAAAAAAAATCTTTTTTTTTGAAGCACAGCAAAGTGACATTTTAGAGTTAATAATCCATTCTCCACGCACATCAGGGCGACAAATCTTAGGGAAAACTGCTGTATCTGATTCATGTTACCTTCTCAAGATTTTGGTAACAATGGCTGACAAATCTCTATCAATCTAGCCCTGAGTTTAGTCAGCATGATTTCTCTGGGCTATTTCTAAGACATACACTTCTCATCTGTTTAACAAACCAACTATTGTTTCTTTTTCTGTACATATTGATCAAGGGACAATTAAAAGGAAAACACTAAAATCTGTGTATATAGGATGATCAACAACTTTCAGAACATATGCTAAAAAAAGACATTTACCATTGTCCCAATATTGGAGTGAATTCAAGCTCAGATAACAGGAGTTCCTGATGGTAGCCGAAATACTCCCTTAAATAAAATGAGAAACTTAATGCTTAAGAAAGGTTGAAGAGAATACTTAAATTTGATTCTAATCTACTCTGAGGCTCATGACATAGGAATCATACTTGGAATTTATATCACATTTTATGGTTTATAAAGTACTTTATGACTATCTCAACAACAACCCTGTTGGGTAGGTGCTGTTATTATGCTCATTTTGCAGATAAGGAAACTGAGTCAGACAGAGGTTAAGTGACTTCCCCAGGGTCATGCTGCTAGTTAGTGTCTGAGGATGGATTTGAACTCAGGTCTTCCTGACTTAGGTCTAGTGCTCTATTCACTATGCCACCTAGCTGCCAAGGTTAGCACATTTACTTTTATCTTAAACCTAACTCTTTGCATTTTCTGGATCTCACTGAGTCTTAGATTCCTTTTGACACTGCATCCCTGGCCACCACTTCTAGTACTGGATAGACTCACAGCTCCATCTCATTGGTTGTGGGAGGGGAGTCACAATACTGTTTGCTTCCCAATCCCACTAAAAGATTCTCTCTTTATCACCATTACCTGGAAACCACTCTTCTTTTGAGTTGTATTCAATCCAAATTTGTCACCCATTAAAGATGCTGGTTTTTTCCTATCCTCAGGTATCCTCCTTCCTTTCTAAATAAGTTAAAAGCCTGTCTTTCTCACTTTCCTTCCCTTGTTACTTCAACACATATCTATGGCCATATATCTATATATAGAAATAGATACATGTACTCTCTCAAATACCCTATTTTCTTTTCTTTATGTAAAATATTTCCATATTGGTCATTTTGTACAAGAAGACTCAAATAAAAGAAAAGAAAAAGAAAAAAAGAGAAAAATACTATGCTTCAGTCTGTATTCAATCAGTATCAGTTCTTTTTTTGAAGGTGGATAGTATCCTTCATCATTAGTCCTTTGGGATTGTCTTGAATCATTGTATAGCTGAGAATTGCTAAGTCATTCATAGTTCTTCATAAACAATATCATTGTTACTGGGTACAATGTTTTCCTGGTTCTATTCACTTTATTGTGCTGAATCAGTTAATGTAAATCTTTCCAGGTTTTTCTGAAATCATTTTGCTTGTCATTTCTTATAGCACAATAATATTCTATTATAATCATATATAACGGCTTGTTTAGCCATTCTCCAATTGATAGGCATCCCCTTGATTTTCAATTCTTAGACACTGCAAAAAGAACTTCCATAAATATTTTTGTACAAATAAATCTTTTTCTCTTTTTTGAATGTCTTTGGGATATAGACCTAGCAGTCATATTGCTGGATCAAAGGATATACAAAGTATTATAGCCCTTTGGTCATAGCTCCAAATTGCTCTCCAGAATGGTTGAATCAGTTCACAATTCCACCAACAGTGCATCAGTGTCCCAGTTTTCCCATATCTCTTCCAACATCCAACATTTTCATTTTTCTGGTCATATCAGCACTCTGATAAGTGTGAGTTGGTACCTCAGAGTTGTTTTAATTTGCATTTCTCTGATCAATAGTCATTTAGAGCATTTTTCATA
>CM053622.1:696607097-696702685 GCA_028646595.1 Phalanger gymnotis | reverse complement strand
TATAACTTTGCTTATCTGTAAAATTAAGGGGTTGGACTAGATGGCCCTCAAGAATGTTTCCAAACCAAAATCTATGATTCTGTAATTTTCAGAAACTCATTAAAATATATTTAATTATCTATACATTTCAGTTTTCCAGACATAGCCACAATCAACAAAACACATTTTTGCCATTCATTTTTATAGTAAAATATGTTGAGCAAAATACATTAAAAATAATTATGTACTAATAATTTTTCTTCCTTGAATTTTTGGCACGAAAACATAAACCTCTGTGAATGAATGTCTGCCATCTATGTCTCTCATGCAATAATGCCTAATATCTACAAAAATGCTAGTGCATAGGCTGCTTTCTAAGTTATGGAGCATTTTTGCCCTCCTATACTCATAGAGAAAGCTCCCTGCTTTTATCATCTTTGCCAATAGTATGAATTAATATTTTGAGAGGTGATATGATAGATTTGCTTGAGGGCCATCTTTGGCTAGAAAGGTTCAGTTTCAAGTCCTGCCTTGGGCACAAAGATGCTATGTGATCAGAGGCATCTCACCTAATGTCCTAGAACTCCACATAGTTCAATAAAACTATATGTTTCATAAGAATTGCTAATATGTACAGGTGGGAAGAATTTTTAGATGAGACTTTTCTAAATTGACATGATCACAGTATTTGAAAACTCCTATCATTTTACATATTTGTCGTGTAAAGTGTAAAAAGCCAAATTACATTGTGCAAGGAATTCCTACAGGAAACTTGAATTTAAAAGTTGCTATTAATATGCATTGCTTGTTGCTCGTGGAGTAGGTGCTGTTTCATATATAATCTATAATTCATTACATTTCATTCAATTCAATAAAAGAAAATTTTAGTATCTGGGAAATGCAAATTAAGATGTTTAGAAATACTACATTGCTTTCAATTAAGTTCACCTCAAATCAACCCAATTTAAAGGATTTATGATGTCTCTTGTTTATAAAACAGCATGTTCTGTATTAAGGACAAAAAGAAAAAAGCACAATATTGTAGTCTCTGCTCTCATTAAATTTTTCAGTCTAAGAGATGGCTAAAATAGGCACATGGATAGGTACAATGTTGACTCGATAGGGACAAAAGAACATTCTAGACAAAGCATTTTTAGAAAACTTTAGGAAGGAGAAATAATTTTCAACTAGGAAGAAACAGAGATAATTTGATGGAGAAAGTAGAACCTGAGATGGATCTTGAAGAGAACTTCAATAGCCAAGTGTTAAGCTGGAGTGAGCACAAACTCTGAGAAAGATATTAAGAAAAATGCCCTTCAATATTATTTGCAATCACATTCATAGTTTTTTTTAAAAGAACATACTGATGCAAGCAGATTATATGAAGCATGTTTGTATACCATCATGGTGGCTACACATCTCATGCTAATTGGATTCTTAGAAAAGGAATTCCAAGAAGTCTTCTTAAAGGTTATAAATGGTGAACCAACTGCAAAGATTTGGTCATTTTACATAATTCCTTAAGATGTCCTCCACTTAATATACAAGGATTGGAATCAACTTGTATATTAGGTAAGGAAAGGCAGTAGGTAGTTCAGTGGATAGAATACTCGGTCAGGAATCAGGAAGCCCTGAGTTCAATTTCAGTCTCATCATTTACTATCTGTGGGTGCTGAGCAAGACACTTAACCTCTGTTTATCTCAATGTAAAATGGGAAGATTAATAACACCTACCCAGGAGGGTTGTTGTGAGGATCAAATGATGTAATATTTGTAAAAGTGCTTAGCACGAGGCCTGGGACCTAGTAGGCACTATATAAATGGTTATTCTCTTCTCTTCTCATATGCAAAACCCTTTAAATCTTAAAGTGCTATATAAATATGAGTTACAACTGTAGTTGGCCTTATTCTTCCCCTGCTGAAGAATAATCATTGGCTCCCTATCCCTCTAGGATGAAATATAAACTACTCTGCTTGGCCTTTAAAACTCTATACAATGGGCTCCACTGGAACTCTTTAGCTTTATTTCATCCTCTTCTAATTCATGTACTTTATGTACAATTCCACGTACTAAAATGACTTTGCTGTTCCCAGAACGCGGCATTCCAAATTATGCCTGGACCTTTGCACAGGTTGTCCCAACACAGAAAATGAACTTACCTCTACCTCTAAGAATCCTCAATTCCCTCCAAGGTTTAGCTCTTGTGCCACTTCTTACAGGAAGTCTTCCCTGATCCCCATGTCATTATAATAACTTCTTCAAAATTATTTATCCATATAGATACATATTTTATTCCTCAGTATATTGGAAGCTCCTTGAAGTTGTTTTTTTCTTGTTCTTTCTATCTCAGTAACTAGCATATTGCCTAACAGTTTAAATTGCTATGACTTGATATTCATAAGCAGAATGGACTCAGCAATAAGAAATATGCAGAAGTGCTTTTTATGGGACTTCTTCTTATGTGATCATTTAGAGTTAGGAAGGGTGGTTCCCCAGGAAATATTATCATATGATTATGATATGAATGAAGAGGGGCTAAGAAGCCTGACTAATGGAGAGAGCAACCCCATAGAGAAACCCATGGATCCACTGGCATAGTAAAGTAGGAATATACATTTTTTATGTTAAGATAAGTAAATTCAACTTTAAGCTCTGATTTAATTAATTTAAAAATCAGAAAATTTTAGCATTGCAATAGACCTTAAAGGTGATGTAGCTCACAGAAATATAAAACCTCAGATTTGGAAGATATCCTACAAGTCATCTAGTATAACTATTCATTTAATTGTTTAAATAACACTTAATAATCATTTCAAATTTTTAGTGCATTGTGGTAGGTATTGGAGGAGTTATAAAAAATAGACATGATTATTCCCTATCTTTAATCTTCCATCAATCAAGAGGAGGATGTACAACATGTACACAGATAATACCAATTGAAATATGATAAGTGCATTAAAAGAGCACATTGTAGTCTTTCTTTTGAAAAAGGGATGTGATTTTACAGATGATGAACCTGAGATCCAGAGCTTAAATAATTGGATTAAGGTAATACAAATAATTAGTGGCAGAGCCAATTCTAGAATTAAAGTATCTTAAAGTTTAGTTTACTGTTCTTTCCACCACCATTCTATTTCCTGGGAAAGAGTTCCCACAATGTACAAATAAACAGTGACCTGGAGAATTAATCAAAGGGCCCAAAAGAAGTGAGCATCCTACACAAGAAAATGAAGAATGGGAGTCTTTTTTTCCCCCTTACTCTATTAATTTCACTTTCTACAATGGGACAGAGAAAATTGAGAAATAAAGGTAAAGTTTTAGCAAAATGTTGCTTTACCTCCTGAGACTTTGTTGATACTTTATTCAAGATAAGCCCATATCTGGCATACAGTAGGCACTTAATAAATAATTTTCTTATTGATTGATGAGCCAGGTTTAATGGCCAGAAGGTTCTAATCTGAGTAAGCAGGCTGAATTTCACTTTTCTTAGATTAATATGCCACCCTTAATCTACAACATTTTCCAAGATTTGTTATTAAGAATTCCAGCTACTCTAGAATTTCTAGACAAAACACCATAGACTGTTAGTCTCATGCAGAACTCTATATCCTTTGATAATAAATACATAACATAATTTGCAAAGAATCAATGCATGCATTATTGCTCTATGATATTTTTCCTCTACTCAATAAATTCCAGTTGTTCTGCAATGTCACTGGAATAAAGTAAAAGCTCCCCTGTTTTGCATTTAAAGCCCTTAAAAACTAGCTCCAACCTATCTTTCTAGGATAATTACGTAACACTCCGTTATATACTCTATGCACCAGTTAAACTGTTCTTCTTGCTGTTCTTCACACATAACAGTCCATCTCCTGTCTCTTTGCCTTTGCACAGGCTGTGCCCCGTACCCATGCCCGGAAAGTATTCCTTCCCTCCAACTCTTATAATTCCTAACTTTTTCAACACTCAGATCAGTTGACAACATTTTATGTTCTAGTCCTTTCTTGACCTCCCTCCAGCCTAGACTATGTCCCCTTCTAATTACCTCATGATTATTTTATGTATACTTATATAGTTACATGCTGTTTCTCATGATCAAATATAAGCTCTTGTAGGAAAGGACTTTTTTTGTTTGTTTTTTGGTCATTGTTTTACCAGTCCTTAGAGAATAGCAGGTACTTAATAAATGCTTGCTGATTGGTAGACCAATGACATTTTTGAGTCTTAAGGATAGATGCACACTCAGGCATTACCTAGGACTTGGCAGATAGCCAGATGCCCATGTGCTAAGAAGACTGGCCCTGTGCTGGCCTAGACAGCCTAACATGGAGGAACTGTCCATGCTCATTTTACTACCCATGGTGGGATCAGTCTTCTTTGATCAGCAGCTGCAAGTTTTTTTCTCTGCTGCTATTCGAAAACTAAGATCCAAGTTCTCCCATGGGATGGGTACCATAAACTGAACCAGCAAAGGAACCTTTCCTCCTTTTTGCCTCAATTCCAATAAATAGGCTTGGAGATGTTTGCTTTTTGTTTTGTTTCATTTGTCCTCAGTTTTAGGTGACTGTGTCAATCCCTTTGGACCTGGGAGTTCATACCATGGTAAGGTGGAGGCCAGGAATGCAGGTGGTTTGTTGAAGCCAGACATCCAGGCAGAGAAGCCCAGATAAGCCAGACATTTGTTTTGAGAATTTTGGATTCAATCAAAGGGACATACTTGAGGACATAGAAGGCCACTTGTGCCCTTGAGGCCACAGCTTCCCTATCCCTAGGCTAGATCTTCAGTGTAGCCGCGCTAACTAGAATTTGTACTCTGCTTCAAGGAATAGAAACATTTTCCTGAAGCTGTCAAATCCTAAGACCTCAAATCACAAAGTGGTCATTTCTTTCTTTTCTTCCTTTGTGACTAAACTGAGCTTGAAGTGCCTGGCCTGAGGTCTTGATATAGAGGCAATTGTGAGAGGTAAAGACTTTTAAGAGCTCTACATTGCGAATGCCCAACCTTCATTTCTCAGTGGTGAAAGTGTGTCAAATAGTGACTCATTTGGCCTCATCAGTGAGAAATTACAGCAAATAGACATGATTTTCAGGGAGGAAGTGAGAAAATCATTTAAAGATGCAGGGATTAATAACTTGTTGAATTTTACCATGAAGGAAACTGAAAAACCTTTTTTCTTTTTCATGGCCTTTAATAAGCAAACAGCTCTTTGCTAGGTCAACTGACTGATCTGCAACTGATTTTTAAGGCTTTCCATAAGTTATGGTTTTCCAATAGTACAACTGTGAGGGATCAGAGTAGCTGATTATGTTGGGGTCTGCACAGGTAAGGAAAGGTCAAATGCATTCAGTTAGTTACAGACAGAAGAAACCAATTTCAGGAACCACAGGACTCCCCAAATTGAGGAAAAGTTGATTCCAACTGGACTCTTAGAAGCTCTCCATGAAAGATTTTATACAAACCCTCACCAGGATTACTGGTTTGCTGAGAGGTTGGCTAGTTTTGGAAGCTTTGATGCCTAAAGTAGCATTTTGAAACATGAATTCTGAGATTGTTTGACGTTCCCTCAGGGCAATTTTAGTGAAATGGCATATGTTGTAAAGAAATTACAATATTGAAATTTCCTCCCTATGTGGGAGTGTGGTAATTGATTGCTAACTGCATAGCACAATATACTGGAGATACCATACATTAATAAAGTTTAATAAAATGCCTCTCACAGACATACTATAGAGACATTTGGAGATTCCAGTTAAAACAAGTCTTTCCATATTCCTTTATCATGTTACATTGATTTAATTCCCATGTCTAATGCTGTCAAATGTGAGGGACACTCTTGGAATTCTAAATGAAAGAAAGTATAGTTTATGGGTATTATTAGTGGTACTACTCAGTGTGGAAGGAAAACAAATGAACAACTATGTTTGGGTGCTGATAAACTAACCTTCTGTTCTGCCAGAAGTGATAGGTCCTCTATGGAAAGATTTAAAAATGAACCTTTATGTAACATTGGTCAAAAAAGACATGCCCACAAATTTACAACAGTGGAACACTCTAATTTGATTTATGAGGACAGAAATCCATTTTCTTAAAGAAAATAAAGCCATTGTGCAGATCCTTAACTAGCCTTTTCATCTTTAGTCATTCCCCCTCTAATCCATCCTGTACACCAGATTAATCTTCATAACAAGCAAATCTGATGACATAATTCCTCTCCCCCAAAATCATTTAATGGTTTCTCCCCTTGTCTACCCCATTTAATCAAAACTTCTAAGTCTAATGTTCAAGTACCTCTGTGCTATAGCCACAACTCACCTTTCTGATTTTCTCTTTCACTATTCCACTGATAAACTAGTCTCCTCACAGTTCTATAAGCATACCTTATTTCCAGCCTCTGAACCTTTTTCCAATTAGTTCTTCATATATGTTATGGTCTTGTTCAAATGCTTTGCTGTTCATAAAGCCTGATGCCTCTGCTTCCTCAGCTTCATTCTTAACAGTATCACATGCTGACCTACATTAAAATTATCGTTGTCTTTGCCTACCCTTCATCTTAGATTGCAAGTTCTTTGAAGGAAGAAATCTCATCATCACATAGTAGGAACTTAATAATTGTTGAATGTTGACAATGAATTATTTAAACTTGTCAGAAACTATTTCAATGTAATAGACTATATTCATTTTAATAGGCATTGCAATAATTAGCTAATTAACAAAGACTTACTTATGAGATAACCATAATCATATTAATTCAAGATACCCTAGTTGTTTAAAGAAGTTTATACCTGATGCCTCCGCTTTCTCACTATCTACTCGTTTATCAGTCCTTTGTGACATAATTTCATTCCTCTATATTCTTTTGAAACTTCTCTCAAAGTTTGTCTGTTCTCAGATCTCAGTCTCCTTTACCACTGCAACACCTGACAGTATTTACCATCCTTGTCCTTTTGGAAACTGTCTTCTCTTTTGGCTCCCATGACATTGCACCCTCCTGGTTTGTTTCCTACCTTTCTTCTCTGTATTCTTTTCTTCCTCCTTGAGCATTCCCAAAGGCTTGATACTGTTTTTTCCTCAAAGTTTTCTCTCTTAATGAATTCAGCTATTCCCTCTAGAGACCCTAACTTCCCCTTTCCCCCAACCTGGGAGTGTAAATCCACACAATTCTGAAACGTGCCCCGAGGGCAGAACTGCCTTTGTTTGTGGATTAGAGGGTAAGTGAAATCACTTCCATATCTGCTTTGCCTCAGATGAAACTTCATCACATTCAGCCATTCCACCAGAAAGGACATTTAGGGTAGACAGTTCAGATCTTGTCAATTGCTATATCATATTCATCCCATTCTTTATTGCTCAAGGAATAATTATAACAATCAAATCAACAATACCATTGCTACTTGAAAGGTCTTGGCAATCCTAACTCCTACGATCAATGTAAACCTTTGCTTTACCTCATTCATACACAAAGATACAAATTTTTAGTGTGAGCATTTTACACTTCAGAAATTGGCAAATGCTACAAATTAAAGCTTGATTTATTGGTTTGTTTCTTATCTCAACTTAGAAAAGTGAGGTAGAAAATGTTAACAATGCTGGTAAAACTTAAAAATGTGTCCTGTGTACTTTTTCCTACCTCTAGAGCTGGTTGTTAAACATTTACTAGAACATCCTGTTCATATCCTTGTTCTAATTAATCATCATCCACAGTATTCTACCTCTACATTATCCTCCTGGCGCTCTTCCTGGTTTCTGGATTTCCAAACCATGCTGTTTCATCCTAGAATTTCCCTCAGTTGTGCTTCCTTGTCCTAGAATATTCAACTACGCCTATGATCTTTTCAATATGGAACATTCTCTGTCAAGGTCCACTCTCTTTTCCCACTGGTGAGCTCCCTCTAGAGTCTACATTTTCTGAAGGGTCTCAGGCCATCCATCATTCTCTCCTTGCTTTATTCCTGGCTCCCCCATAAGATTTTAACCTCTTCGAGAGCAGAGGCTATCATTCTTTTTGGTTGTGCTTGTATTCCCAGGGCTTAGTACAGTGCTTGGCACATACTAAGGTTTTAATAAATACTTATTTTCCTCCTTCTTTCCTTTTCTCTCCCTTTCTCCTTTTTTCCTTCCTTCCCTTTCCTCTTTTCTTCTTTCTCTCCTTCCTTCCTTTTTTCCTTCCACAATGTCATTTGTACCCATACACAAAATGGTTGCCACATCACAGACCTTCAAGGATTGGTATCCAATTGCTCTTCCATCCCTTTCTTCTCTGCAGTAGAAGAAGGAAATAGAAAAAAAAAAACAACTCATGGAACCAGACTGGGAAGCTTTGGGTGCAGTGCTATGCGCCTCTCAAATTTCTTCCTTCTGATCTCAAGATGGCAAGCTAGAGAGAACTGTTTTCTCAGGGCCTTTGCAGTCAGTCTCTCCCCAACTTTCAATGTGAGACCAAAGATTGTTTTATTCTTAGTATTTTTATTCCCGGCGTCTATCATAAAATGTGAGACATAGTAAGCCCTGTATGAATCTCTCAAATTTTAAGTTTGTGTGTGTGTGTGTGTATGTAAAACTCCAACAATTCCGAGTTTGTTATAATTTACATAAAAGGAGGGGGGGTAAAGTTTAGCTTGTTGCCACTATGAAAGAAGTCTACTAAGTAAATTTTGTAAATAATCATAGAGAAAATTTATAAATCTACTGTGGTCTTGGTCCAAAGAGCATTGGACTAGAAATCATAAGAACCAGGCTCAAGCCCCAGCTCCAACATTAATTAGCTATGTGATCATAATTAGGAATAAGGATAGGGATAGGGGCTAGACCTTTGATTTCTTTAGTATAGGGAATACCCAGATGAGGAAACTTCCTCTACCAACACAGATCATCTCCTCTGCAATTTATAGTCTTATAGAGTTGCCTATAGCATTGAGAGGTTAAGTGATTTGAACAAGGTCACAAAGCCACTATATGTCAGAGGTAGGACTAAGTTTTCCTGTCTCCAAAGCTGGATCTGTACCTACTGCTGCTCTGTCATGCTGCCTCTCACGACCATAAGTAAATCACATAAGTCACATAAACTACATGAACTTTAGTTTCTTCCTTTGTAAAATAGGATAATATTTGTTCTACTTAACCCTTACAATTCAATTTACTTCCATTAATATTAAATAAGTACCTATTATGTTTGAGGCACTATGGAGAGCACTGGTGATACAAAGACAAAAATAAAACTACCTTCGTCCTCTAGGAACTTACATACGCCTGGGGGTTGGTGGTACAAGATCCATACAAATAAAAATGCTTGAGCTATTTGTAGGAGAGAAAGGCTGCTAGTGATTCTGGGGATTTGGAAAGGCTTCTCATAAAAGGTAAAACTTGAGCTAGGGATTCTAAGAGACAAAGGAAAATAAAGAGAACATTCTAGGAATGGAAGAGCCTGAATAATGGGCAAAGAGGAGAAGAAGGAATATTTAGTTTCCAGAATAGTTATTCAATTTAACTTGCCTACGACATGGAAGCTGTGAAATGTAGTAAATAAGAAGTAAATCGGAAAACTAGATGGGAGCCAGATTATGGAAGGCTTTTTATTTTATTCTAGATGAAATAGGATACTAATAAAGTTTTTTTTTGAATGGGAATGCCATTGTCAGTTCTGTGTTTTAGGAGTACTAGTTTATAAACTCTGTGGAGGATGGTGGTGATGGAGGAAATAGGAAAGACTAGAATAAGAGAAACCAATTTAGAGGCTATTATAATAACCTGATGAGACATGATGAGGTCCCAGGCTAGAGAAGTGACCTTGTGAACAGGAGAGAAAGAGTTGTGCAGTAGAATCAACATGACAGCAACTATTTGGGCATGAGAGTAAGGGGAAAGGAAAGAGTGAGGAATGACTCTGAAATTACAAAACTGGGTGACTGGCAGGATAGTATTGCCCCCAAAAGAAACAAGGAAATTTGGAAGAGGAATGGAATTGGGGGAAAGGCAATGGGTTTCGTGTTATACATGTTGAGTTAGAGATACTAGTGGGTCATAGAGATGTCCAACTGTCAGGTGAAAATATGAGAATAACATTCAGAAGAGAGATTGGAAATGTGAGAAAAGTACTTTATGAATAGTAAATCAAACATGATTGTGAACTATTCTCATTAAAAGGGAAACTTTTTTTAGGAGGAAAGGGAACAAGCATTTATTGGGACTACTATGTGCTGAGCACTATGAGAAATGCTTTAAAAATATCTCATTTGAATCTTACCACAGTCTGGGAGGTAAGTTCTACCATTAAGGAAACTGAGGCAGACAGAGGTTAAATGACTTGCAGTAGGTCATAAGCTAGAAAGTATGTGAAATTGTATTTGAACTCAGGTCTTCCTGATTCCAAAGTCTAGTACCCTAAGCATTGTGCCACTTGGCTGCCTTTTAGACACCTGAAATAGCCATTTGCAAATGAATGATTATGCTAACTAGAATTCCATTTTGTGCCATAATTAAAGTTGGTCCCCTAAGGATCTATATCTTACAATATTTTAGATAAATCTTATAATATATATTTGATGCCGTATACTTATAATATTCTATAATTTAAACATCAATACATTTTTTGATCTTTGAGATAATATAAATTTAAAAATTTTAGTTAATAAGCACTACATTTCTCAGGACATTATTTTACATTTATGTGAATTTATATTTCATATAGTACATGTGTATAAATATATGTGCAATTATATAGCTTCATGTATATTATAAGAGGCAACATGTGCAGTGAATAGGCAGTAGGCTTCACAGTCAAGAACACCCAAATTTAAGTCCCTTTTTTGATACTTATTACCTGTGTGATTCTGGGCAAGTCACTTAGCCTCTCAGTGCTCTAGGTAACACTTTAAGAGCATAAATTGTAGAGAAGGTGCTGACCTGTAGTGATGGAAAGATTTTGCTCACCTGGGAGTCCCTCTAAATCTAAGAATCACAAATCCAGTCCCTATTCTTACTCCACTCCAAAATTATTTTTTAAAGAATTCAAAATACATACATATATATGTACATATATACATATATGTACACACATATATATATATATATTTTGGTCCTCTTCGAGAATGAAGAACAGCCAACCAACCAACATATATACATACATATATATATGTATATATATACACACACATACATGTTATTTCAGTAATTTTTAGAACTGTAAATTGATGAGGGGGTTTAAGAGAATTCTCATTTTTTTTGATAGAATAGCCAAGGAGCAGAGAAGTTAAGTTACTTCTCACAAATGGGTATAAGATTGTAATATGGAAGGTTAATGGAATCTTAACACTGTACAATTTTTGAGATCAGCATCTATAACTTTAATTCTATAAATAAGCAAGCAGTGAATAAATATTTTATAACAGTGATAAACATCATTGCCCTTTCCAATAATATAGGTAGAGAATCTTTTCAAAGTGTCACTAGGCCGAAAAAAAATGAGGCAGAGGTTAAATAACTTGAAAGGAAACAAAGGAAGTCATTACCATTACCCAGCAATATTCTTTTTTATTTTCTTTCTTTTTTCCCTAGGTGCGTTAAAAATGACATTATTTTTGTATTTACATGTACTTCTTACAATTAGAAAAATTGTACAGAATATCTACTGATTAGACTCATGAAGAAGGAGAAGGCAGTTGGCAAGGTAAGGTTGAAAAATGAAGCGGGACAATTAGAGAACACACCAAATTGAGAAAGTGGCTATTTCAGTGGTCAAGGATAACACATTCAGAAGGAATCTAAAAAGATTTACCAATAATTCTGAAGTGATAAGCCAGAAACTGAAGACCAGAGGAACACAGGTTGTATTTACATCACTGTTGCTTATTGAAGGTAAGGGATGCAGATGAAAATAATAATAATACCAATAATAGCAACTAACAAATAGTGCTTCTTCTGTTCTAGGAACTGTGCTAAGCACTTTACAATTATAATCTCATTTGATTCTCACAATAACCCTGGGAGGTAAGTGCTATTATTATCTCTATTTAGATGAGGAAACTGAAGCCAATAAAGGGTAAGTAACTTGCCCCAGGGCGCAATGTGTAAATGCCTGACGTTGAATTTGAACTCAAGTCTTGCTGATTCTAGGCCCAGTGCTCTACCCATTGTACCACCTGGTAAGTAAACAGGTAGCCAAGAAATTCAACCAGCCAGTCAATAAACATTTATTAAATACCTGCTATGTGCCAGGCACTAGTGTTAAGTGCTGGGGAGGCGGCACTGCATTAGCCACTGGAAACTCAGAAAAGGTGGTGTCTGGACCATAGCTTAAACTATAGAGATGAAAGAATACTTGGCAGCAATGATGAGGAAGAAATCTTTTGCAAAGGGCGTAGTAAAACTGTCAAAAGGACTTTATACTAAAAAGGATTGGAGAAGGAAAAGACTGCATATGTATAACCCTCATGATAAATACTATAGAAAACAGTTATAAAGAAAGAATAGCAGTACAGACACCAAGAGGAGCCACTGGGAAAACTCATGACATCAACAGGCTATACACAAATGTTTAATGCCTAAGCAACAAACGAGAGGTCCCTATGTAAGGAGGCACATTTGATCTCATAAATATCCCCAAGATTTGGTAGGATGAAATCTCCATCTGAACTTTAATTCAGGATGGATATTCCTTATGCAAGGGAAACAGAATAGATAAGGAGCAGAGGGTAGCAATGTGTAATTTTTTTAAAAAAGGTATATTAATGTGAGGAAATCCAGGAACAGGAAGGGTGTGTAGATCAGGAAGAAGGCCAGAGTCTATATGGGTAGAAGAATGGAGGGAGAATCTGAAGTGATTTTGAAATGCTTTTGGAATCTACTACAGAGCGCCTGCCCAGAAAATTAGAGATGAAGCACCTGGGACACAAGAATAGGTCATACCAGACTACTTGCATTTCTTTTTTCTTTTTGTCAGGATTATTAAACTAAAGGATGAGAGGGATACTATTGATGTAGTTTACTTGGATTTTAGCAAAGCTTTTCAAAATTTCATACCATTCTTGTGGATCAGAAGGAGAGATGTAGAATAGATAACAGTACAATTAAATGAATTCAGAACTGGTTGTTTGGTCAGACTCAAAGAGGATCTGCTAATGTTCCATCATCCCCTTGTCAGTAAGTATCCAGTAAAGTACTTAGGGATCTGTGCTTGGCTCTGTACTTTTAACTTTTAAAAAAATAATCAGTAACATGGCTGAAGGAATAAACGCCATGACTTTTTCCAGTGACATGAGGCTAGATGGGGAGGGGGTGGTTTGCACAATGGACAACAGAGTTGAGATCCAAGAGATTCTAGACAGGGTAGAGTATTCAGTTAAAACTAATAAAATTCAAAAGGGATAAGTGTAAAGTCTTACACTTCAGTATTAGAATAACTGACTGCACAAGTACATGTTGGGGGAGCTGTAGTTAGACAACAGTTGTTCTGACAAAATATTTAGGGGTCTTGTGAACTGCAAGTGCAATATGAATCAATAGTATGATATGTCTGCCAAAACAATAACAACCCTCCCAAAACAAATAAACAAATAAAAAACAATCCTAACATAATCTCAGCCTGCATTCAGAATGACACAGCTTTCAGAAATAGGGAGGTGATAGTCCCATTATATTGCTCCTACATCAAACTTCATCAGGAGTCCTGTGTTCAGATCTGGGCATCATAGTTTAAGGAGGACAGTGATAAGCTTGAGAGTGTACGAAGTAGGGCTACTGGAATGATGACTCTCAGTTCATGTCATAAGAATATCAGTCACAAGAAGCTGACATGTTTATCCTGAAGAAGAGAAGATCTGAGTGTGGGGTGAGGTTGGGAGTGGGTAATAGATGTCTTCATGTATTTGAAGAGCTATCATATGAAGAAAAGAAGAAACTAAATTTGGTATGTTTAACCATAGAGGACAAAACCAGCAGCAATGGGTAGAAATTACACAGAGGTCAATTTAGACTTCAAATTAGGGGGAAAAATTCCCCAAAATTAAGAGCCATGAAAAATTGGAAAGGATTGTCTTCAGAGGTGGTGGGCTTCGCTTCCTTGGAGGTCCTTGAGCAGAGGCTGGATGTCTACTTTTCAGGTATGTTATAGATGGGATTCCTTTTGTGCATGGGTTGAACTAGATCAGGGCTGTCCAAAATGTAGGCTGCAGTGAGATTTATGCAACCCGCCTACAAGCATAGAAATTTACATAAATGCTTTAGTAAACAAAGCCAAGCTACTGCAGAGGTCTCACCAAAATGGCAAATTAAAATATATTGTCTATTGTTTCAATAAAAAAGCTAAGGTTGGACAGCCCTGAACTAGATTGTTACTGAGGTTACTTAAAGTATCAAATTCTATAATTGTCTTATTTTAATTGATTTATTTAGGCTGTCTGTATGTTTAGAAATGTAGTCATTTAGAGGTATCAAGTCATTTGGGGATACAAAAGCCTTGGCTTTATATATGTCCATTTGCAACCACCCTCAGTTACTTGTTTATTACTTGTAAATGTTTCTGGAAAAAAATCCTACGTATAAATTCAGACATGAGGTGAAGGATAACTAGACTTTGAAATCTGGGTTCTAATCCCTACATGAGCAAAAAGTAGATATGTGATTTTGGATGTCAATTAATGGCTTTAGGCCTCAGACTTCTTGTCCATAAAATGGGAATACCAGATTATCCATCTCTATGGTTCATTTCATCTCTAAAATTCCTTTCTTCTAATGTGTAGGCCAAAGATCAGTTAAAGTTACAGTTTTACAATGTGTAATAAGCTATGACGACAGAGTAATAAAAGTGATTCTTTCTCATTTGTAGGAAGTAGTCCTGCAGCTTCAGTGTTGGAGTCCATCTCCCATTTGAAATAGCTCAAAAAAAATGCAAGATGTGAAAATTTAGAGAATCCATCCCAAATGTTCACATGGACTATTTGTGCCCAATCTGTGGTAGAACATTCCAAGCTTCTGTTGGTCTGATCAGCCACAGTTCAGCACACTGAAACTTGACTCTTGCATAGTCAAGTCATTCTGGTCCTCTCTGAGAATGAAGGACAACCAACCAAGCAACCTACCTACCATGTCCCAAGCACCTGGTTCACTGACTGACTTTTCCTTTTTCAGTCAAATGTTTTATCATTGTGTACAGGCATAGGTTTACATTATCATTTGATTTGCATGTTTTGGATATTATATTCATCAAAAAAACTAATTTGAATTAATGTATTTTGAATCACACAAGAAAATAAAACTATAATTATTTCATCAATTATGTTCTATTTTTACTAAAAAAATAATGCTAATGGTAAATATTCACTTTATATTTTCATCTTCATTTTCATGTACTCTTTAATGAGCTTTCTACAAAAGTTCGATTTGCTATAATGATCAAAAAAAGAAAGTGAGTATGAGGTTGGCATTTGTCAAAAAAAGTTCAGTCATTTTTTTCAGCTATTTATTTCCTTCACACAAAAGAAATATTTAAAATACAAAAGATTCATAAGTGCATGTAGACAAAGACTTACAATTTGAAAAAGTAGCATATAATTACTATCAAACTTCCCAAGTGCTTGATATTTAAAACATTAAAATTATCCTGGGACTGCTGAGCAGACATTACACCTTCACCTTGGCTCTGCATTGTCTAAACAAATTTCTTAAGGTCTTTGTCATTTGGCAAGCCTGACCATGTCTTGGGCTTATTCTGCTAATCATCTTCTCTGAGAAGGATGTAACTGTCAAGAACTTCTACTGCCAGGGAGTTCTTTCTGAGAAAATAAGAAGCATCTAAAATTCCAAGAGAGACAATCCCCTAAATTCCATCACTCATAATTCCTATTTTATCACCTATGCTCACAGAAAGAAGCACAAAACAGAGAAGGCAGCCCGAGACTTGTGGTCCTGTTTTAGGCTTGTACAGGTCAGCAGCATATGTGCTTTTTTTTAAAAAAAAATTACTTTTTAAGATTTTGCTTTTATAAGATTTTAAGTTCTAAAAGTTTACCCCCTCCCTCTTCTCTCCCTTCCCTAAAACATCACGTAATCTGGTACAAGCTATTCATGTATGATCATATTAAATATATTTGCACATTAGTCATGTGAAGGAAGAATCAGAACAAAATGAGAAGGAAAATACAAAAAAATAACAAAAAAGAGAGAAAACAGTATGCTTCAATTTGCATTCAAATTTCATAATTATTTCTCTGGATGTGGATAACATTTTCTATCATGAGTCTTTTAGAATTGTCTTAGATCATCACATTTCTCAGAAGAGCTAAGTCTAACAGTCAGTCATCATACAATGTTGCTGTTATTGTGTTCATTGTTCTCCTGGTTCTTCTCATTTCCCTCATCATCAGTTCATGTAAGTCTTTCCAGGTTTTTCTGAAGTCTACTTGCTCACCATTTCTTATGGAACAGTACTATTCCATTACATTCATATACATTCACAGCTTGTTCGACCATTCCTCAATTAATGGGCATCTCATCAATTTCCAACTCTTGGCCACCACAAAAAGAGCTGCTATAAATATTTTTGTACATGTGGCTAAAGGTCAGTCAATGTAAGAGAAAACTGAATAAAATGTCTTCACACGGGTAATGATGAATGGGCTTTACCTTGACACTCTTATTAACAGAGCGGAGGGGTATAGGGTGAGTTCAGGGAAGACTAGTGAGGGTGTGAGGACTGCTGAGACCTTTTCAGAGCTCCTTTCCTACTTTGGTGTCCATCTGATCCACCAAACTCTCACCTGTAGCTCCAAGAAGCTGTAGCATGCACGGAGGCCACATCCTGGTAAACTGTTTTGGCAGATGGGCTAACCTAGGTTGAGGGTAACTGATGGTTCTCGAACCCATCAGTGAGTTAGGGTGTCTACCTCAAGCATGTGAAGACTTTCCCTGGAAGAACGGGCAGATGAGAACAATTTGTTCCAACGGCCATGAAGGCAGCTGAAGCAAGTGCTGTGGAGTGCTTAGAACTTGAAGATGCCAAGGTCATTTGCTGCATCTCAAGCCATCACCATTTACCTTGACTCTGTCCTGCTACTGGACTGTGATGACTGGAGGGGAGAATGAGGCTGACAAATTGATGCAACTCTGTTTCATTTAAATCCAATTTACTCACAAATCAAAAGACATGACCCATACCATTTTACTATTTTTACCTTTCTCAGACTTTTGTGGAAATAAGCAGGTGACAAAGCAGCAGGTGTGGGAGCTGGGAGCTATAGTCACAACCCTATACACGGGGGGCCCAGGCTATAGGGTCGTCTTCTCATTGCAAGCAGCAGTAGGATTTGGCAGCCTCCTGGGTATCTGAGCAGCCTTTTAAGGATAGCACTGCTCACCTCCTGGTATGAGGAAGGGACTAGAAAAGGTGCCCTAAAAATATTGGCTTACCCAACATTGGCCTGATTACTGAGGCAGGTGGGGATGCCACCCTGTAGTCCACACACACGCTCACACACACACATACACAAACACACACACACACTCACACAATATGCAAAAACTTCTACAAAGATGGTTCCACTTATCATCAGTACATGGAATATGGACACACTCATAGACAACATGAAATCCAGTAGACCTAAAAATGTGAACAGCTCTAGGTTTAAGAGAACTCAGCAGGTATCATATCCAAATAGCAGCTCTGGCAAATGAAGCCCAGCTTACTGAAGTCAAAACTGGATACACATTTTTTCTGGAGTGTCCACAGTGAAAGGGAATGCTGTGAAGCTGGTGTAGGTTTTGCAATCAAAACTAATCTAGTCAACAAGTTTGTCTGCCTACCAAAAACGAGTGAATGACAGACTCATGACAATGCGATTGCCACTTGCAGGATTGCCACACCACCACCAGTTACTTAGGCTCCCACCATAATGAGCACTGATGAGGTCAAAGAAAAATTTTATGAAGACCTGGAGATCCTTATCATCAATGTGCTAAAAGGGGACAAGCTTATAAATCTGGATGACTTTAATACTAAAGTAGACTGAGACTACCAGACATGGCAGGGAGTCCTTGGTAGGAATGGAGTTGGAAACAGCAGGAACAATGGTCACTTACTACTGAAAACTTGTGTATCTCATAACATTCTCATCACCAACATTGTCTTCTGTTTACCTAAATGCAATAAAACTTCATGGATATACCCACATAGCAAACATTGGCATTTAACAGACTAGGTGATTGTAAGAAGAGGCAGACAGGATGGGACAGTGATGAAGGCAATGTGTGGTACAGAGTGCTGGACTTATCCTCTCCAAGCTAAATATGTGGCCCCAAGGCAAAATGACTACCAGAAAAATTAATGTCAACAGATTAGAGTGCTTCACTGAGGAGGAACAGTTTGTTCCCTCCTATCTTGGAGGGAAAGTTGAACCAACACACAGTTGGCAATAGTGGAACAGAAAAGGAGTGGGCAGCTTTCAGAGATTTGATTTACAGCACTGAATTTGCTAATCTGGGTCAGAATACTCACAAACACCAAGACTGGTTTGATGAAAATGATGGGGACCTCCCTAGGGTTTAGCAGTATAGCTCATCCATCTCCAAGAAGGCAGCATTTAATTCCATCAAAAGTAATGTACAAAGCTTAGAGAGATGCAGGATTCTTGGCTCAGTAAGAAGACAGAAGAAATTCACTGACTATTTTATAGACAACTCACACAGGGCAAGCACTCACACGGTGATCAGAAAAGCAATACAGGGACCCTTTCAAGGTCTCTCTTAAGAACTTTGGAATTGATTGTGTGACATGGGAGACACTGGCACAAGACTGCCCAGCATGGTGTGCCCTCATTAGAGAAGGTGCTCTGCACTATGAGCAAAGCAGAATTGAAGTAGCTCAGAAGAAACATGTGATGCACACATTTAGAGAATCCACCCCAAATGTTCACATGGACTATTTGTACCCGACCTGTGGTAGAGCATTCCGAGCTCTTATTGGTCTGATCAGCTACAGCTGGATGCACTGTAACTCAACTCTAACATAGTGATGTCATTTTGATCCTCTTTGAGAATGAAGCATGACAGCCAACAGAATGGAAGAAAGGCTGCTATAATATGAACTAAGTCTTAAGCTAATGGTTTTCTCTCCTCTTCATCTGACTTTTTGTATTTATACAGTGCCTCTTACTACTGAATCACAACTGTGGCCTTTGCTTTGAAATCTTGAGATATTAAAAGTGTCTAAGAATGAAAAAATATAGTGACATATTATCATATCATAGGGTAGTATGTGATTTAGATCACCAGAACAAAAATGTTACAAAACTCAGAAACATAAGATGAAAAGGAAAGAAAAGGGCATCATGTAATTGCCTACTTTCTCTTTTAAAAAAATAGCTTTCTTCACATAAAAGAAAATAGTATACAATGTAGGGCACAGTCTTGTTGACTGGCCCCAAGTAACCACAGTGACTGTCATAGGTCCTCTGGGTAGATTCATAATCCCCTCCTCGGTCACAAGTGACCTCACCTGCTACATAACTGAGATTATACAAATTTTTTTGGTAGGATCTCCCTCATTTTCTCTTTTTCACCTCAGTTCTCTCTGTGTCCATCCAGCTTCCTGTTTCTTCTACTCTAAGGGTGAGGTAGCATTCTTTCTCTCTTCTTTCTTCGAGTAAACAGTATGACATAGCAACCACAAGGTAATGTGAACTTCATCTGAATTAATATAAGTATAGAATGAAAGAAATGATCATTCTGGTCAGAATCAGTTTGGAGGTACTATGTTCATTATTGGATATCATATTTTAGGAAAGTCTTTGACAAATAATAGTAATGGAGCTGTCATGATGAGGATACTTGAAACATGCGATACTAGTACTGGTTGAAAGAACAAGGAATGTTTTAGCTTAGAGAATATATAAGAATGTGAGGGACATGAAAGCTGTTCGCAACTAAATCAAGGGTTGAAATGTAGAAGAATAATCAAATGCTCTTATTCGTGATGTTTCATGTCCCCTATATTATCATAATTCTCTTTATCCTTCCCCAGCTATTCCATCTCTTCAGCGTTTCCATTGATTTGTCATCTCACTGAGGTAGACAGTCCCTCCATCAGTATAGATCGTTTTCTACACGGGCCTTCTTATCCTCTGCAATTCTAATCCACGCTCTTCTGTTATGGGTCATTTTGTTGATAAAGAAGCTGAGGCCCAGAGAAGTGGCTTTTACAACATCACATGGATAGTCAGTGGGAAGAGCAGGATTGAAGCCCAGTTCTTTTAACTACAAAACCCATGTTTTCTACTTACGATAGGGCCCAAATTTTTCTTTTAAAGGCAATTTAAATGTGTTCAAGCACTGGGACAAATACTTGTATGGAATTCTACCATCTTATGCCATAAAACAAAGAAGATATAATTTCATTCAGAAAAAATTTAAGATGTGTTAACAATTTGCCACCTCAACAGCAAATGATTTACATTATGATCTCTGTAAGTCATCTGACATTGAGGAGGACTGCATCCTAATAGACCTGTCTGGAAGAGCTTACTACTCTTAAGTAGTAAAGTTGTACCCTTAAGTAGTAAAATTAGTCAACGAGTTGAATAGAATTATTCCGCATTACCATTTAAATATTGGCTTCCAAAGGCTTCACAAATAAAATGGCTTAATTTTTATCACAGTTGATACCATATTAATTTTTCAGATTGCTCAGGAATTATGATAGTAAGACACAATACAGCAGACTCAGCTGCTTCACAATGTCAAGGCCAAAAATACCAACCTCTTCTTGAAAGGTACAGTAAAATAGGGGTGATAATCACAATGAGGGAGGTGATGGGGAAAGGAGAGTGTAGCTAGTGCATGGTGATGTCCAGGGAAAGAACTGAGGGTTCAAAGGATTAGAAGTCATGTTATGGAGGAAAAACAGGGTCTGAGATTGCTAGCCAGGGAGAGAGAGAGGTAGAATAAAAATAGACTGTGATCAGAGAAGGGGATTTCTGAGTTCATGAACATGAAAGTAGAGCATTTGTGAGTGATGGCATGTTTGTGTGTGGCTGAGGTGGGATTGAGGGATAGGTCATGTGAAATGAAATAATTGAGAAACTGTGAGGTTAGTGTGCCTAAGGGAGTAGCAATATGTATATTAAAGTACAGCAGAAGTAGTTGAGGAAGAGAGAAAGACAGTGAGTTGGCACTGAACCCATTGAGGGAGGAAGAGTAATATCGTATAGGACAAAAGACAACCAAATTTTGGTCATATGGTATATGACAAGTGAATTTCAAAGGAGACGTTATAAAGTGATAATAGTAGAGGGAAAACCTGGAAGTGGTAATGGGGAGGAAGAAATATTTCAATTCTCTCACCTCTACCGCCTGGTCAGGAAGATGAGTCGATGTGCAGTCGTGGCTAGGAAGGGCAGCCAAGGAGGCTGTGTTATCAGTAGGGATGAGAGCCAGAAGACAGAAGGAATGAGAAAGAAAAAAGATTTAAGATGAAACAAATGTGCTGCCTATGGCATTCTAGAGAGCACAGTGGAAGGAATGAGGAGTTTTATTGTATAGGGATCAGTGAGTTGGGGCAAAGAATAAGGGATTGGGGCACAGGGGATGGAGTTTGAATGATGACACCTAGGGGTTCAGAATCATTGGGATGAGGATGATATGAGGGGTGAGTTTGGATAGATAAGATAAATTATAATTAAAAATATCTACACAATTTCAACCCTAATCCATGTGACTTCAAAGATGAGTTATTATATTTGGCATTCATCAGTTATAATGCTGAATGAATTTGATCAGATGCCTTCATGTTTTGTGTTTTGATTCATGAAGTTATTTCTACAGAAATGACCTATAGGTAAACAAACTATGAGGAAGTAAACTGAGAGACAGCACTTCACAATGGAAAGAATCCTCATTCTGGAGTCATTGGACTAGAGATCCATTTCTGTTTTTGTCATTTATCTCCTGCGTAACTTGGGCAAGCCATTTAGCCATTCTCAGCCTTATTTCTTTATCTGTAAAATGAACATATCAGACTGGATAATCTTGGCATCTCAAACTCAGCAGGTATAAAAAAGATCTCATTATTACATATCATCTTCCTAAACCTTTCTCTCTTTTGAATTTTTCTAATACTGTTGACATTACCACCAGCCTACTCATCCAGATTTATATTCTCAGTCACATCCTCAATTACTCCTCTTTCTCACTCTTCCCACAAATGCAATTCTTGAATTTCTTTCTCTACAACATCTTTTCCATAAATCTTTCCACTCTCACAGCCAATACTTTATTTTAGGCACTCATCGTCCCTCAGCTGTACCATTATAATAACCTTCTAATTGGTGTCATTGCTTGAGGTCTCTTCCCCACTTGAATGTATCTTTCACACAGCTGCCAAAGTTTTTTTTCCCTAATGGATAGATCTAACCATGTCATCCTCCTGCTTAATAAATTCCAGTAATTCCATATTACCTCTAGGATGAATATAAAGTTTTTTGTTCAGCACACAAACAAAACCTAGCTTTTCAAATTTTTTGCCTTTCAAATCTTCTGACATTTTACCCTCCTTCATGTATTCTACAATTCACCTATACAGCCCCTCCACACACACACAACATTCCATCTCCCGTCTTTGTTTCTTTGCACTGAATTATTTCAAAGGTCTAGCATGCTCTCTCCATCCAACTTTTCACTCTTATGTTTTCTTGTTTCCTTTAAGAGTTAGCTCAAGAGACATCTCCTCTCAGAAGCCTTTGCTGGTCCCCACAGATGCTGGTGGCATGCCCTATCAGATTACTTTCCATCTACCCTGTATGTTCTGATTTATATATGTTACCTCTCCCATTAGAAGGTAATCTCTTTGAGGGCAGGGTCAATTTTCGCTTTTTCACAGTACCTGGCACATAACAAACACAATAAATACTTATCATTAGTTGACTTGTTGATTCCAGATATGTCTATGATCATATGAATTTCCCCAGGCTATACCCCCTCTAGATGAACCTAAGAGAGAGGCATTACTAAATCTTCTATCTTTAAAAACTTACCAAGTCCAGATTTTTTTTCTTTCAAACATCCTCAAAGTTGTCTTTCTATCTCTATCCCACTATCATTGCATTAAATTTAGCTCCTTCCTCATCACTTTATGCCTGGGTTACTACACCTGCCTCCTAGAACAGCCAGACTCTAGTCTCTCTCTTCTATTAGTCCATCTCACACATTGCTGCCAGAATGATCTTCCTTAAACCTAGCTTTCGTTATGTCTGTCCCTGCTTCAAACCCTTCCATGTCTTCCTACGATCTATCTTATCAGTTCTAAGCTATGTCTGGTTTTCAAGATCACTCATATTTTCATATGTTGTAGAAGGAGTTTTGTTCAGAGTTGGTCAAACCACGTGGCCTCTGAAGTCCATTTTAATTCTAAGCCTGTGATTCTCTAATTCCTTGTCTTTGAATAAAAAGTATTTAATGAATGGGTATAAAGAGATACAACATGGCAAAGTTTAAAGGAAAATAGCATGGTGGTATACAACAATGGCTATAGGTTTTGATGCAGAATTTATTATAAAATGTACTGAATTTATATATTAAATACAGTTACAGATGAAAAATATAACTATACTTCCCTTTTTGGAATGACTATGTTCCTGATGCATAAACCTAATATCGTAAATTAAATCCTATTTTAAAAGCAATAAGGGAGTTGGCTATTTAAATTCTTTTATAAATCATAGAATCCTTTTGCCAATGAGAATAATTACTGGCTCTATTATTGTAGAGCAATTTTTACATGCTGGGTTTTCTAAAAGTTAGGCACTGCTTCTGGTTCCATTTAACTAAAGAGAAAGTGCCCTGGCTTCTGAAATAGGTTAATGTTATTTCTAGCAATAAAATCCCTTTACTATCCTAGAACAAAACCTTGGGAAGATATCCTAAATCATCTCAAATCCCTTGGATCTCAGAAACATATGAATCAGAAATTCAGAAGCAAAGAATCCTATTTGCTAGGGAGAGGATGTTAGAATTTTTTGAAGACAACTTTCAGGGAGTAGACATTTAAATGTGATCTGAAGAGGTATCTTATTTTGCTGATACATTAACTTGCTCCAGGCATGCTCTAGGCCTGCGTGTCTACTGAAATCCATAGAGAAATGCACTTGGTCTCAGGCCACACACAGCACAGCAGCACAAGAAGGTCTTTATGCAGCAAGTAATAGTTTAATCTGAAAGCCTTTCTCTTCTTTAAATAATACTTTGTGTTTCACTACATATTACTACATAAAAGCTACACTTTTTCCTAAGAGTGTTAGCAACAAAGATTTTTTTCTGTGTTCTTATTTTAGAATATCATCTCTGTCCAAGAAGTGGCATAGCATAGCACAGCAAATCAGACACTGAACATGGTGTCAAGAAGCTGTTGTTTAGTTGTTTCAGTTGTGTCTGACTCTTTATGGCCCCATTTGGGGTTTTCTTGGAAAAGATACTGGAGTGGTTTGCCATTTCCTTCTCCAGCTCATTTTACAGATGAAGAAACTGAGGCAAATAGGATTAATGACTTTGCCAGCATCACACAGCTAGTAAGCATCTGAGGTCAGATTATACTCAGGGAAATGAGTCTTCCTGGCTCCAGGATTGGTACTCTATCCACTGCTCCGCCTAGCTACCCTGATGTTAAGAAGACCTAGGTTCAAATCTAGCCTCTGACAGGTTCACAGATACATAGTTGGAAGGGACCTGAGAGATCATTCAGTTCAAATCCCTCATTTTACAGATGAGGAAACTGAGGCACAGAGAAATTTATTGATCGGCCTAACATCACACAGGAAATAAGTATCAGATGAGGATTTGGATGCAGGTCATCTGACTCTCCACCTAGTGTTCATTCCACTACATTGTGCTGTTCTTGTTATTAGAGGTATGATTATCAATCAGCTAGTTGATAAGCATTTATCATATACTTACTACATGTCAGGTATTATACTAAGCTCTGGGAATACAAAGAAAGGTAAAAATTGTCCACGCCCTCAAGGATACATAATATGTGAATAGCTAAATACATTCAAGACAAATATATTTGTGTGTATGGGGGTGTGTGTGTATTTATGTGTGTATCTTTATCTATCTAAATCTATATATATATACAGAGAGAGAAAGAGAGGAGAGAGAGAAAGAGTGAGGGAGAGAGACAGAGAGACACGGAGAGAAAGAGATATATAGAGAGAAGAGAGAGAGAGAGAAGACAGAATATAATCTTAGTACACTGACAGTTGTAGGGGCAACAAAAGACCTCTTTGCAGAGGGAGTAAGTCACTTAATATCCCTGAGTCCCATTTTTCAAACCTGTAAATTAAGGATTGTAATATTTACTTCATATTTGTGTATGTATACAAACAATTATATATACATACACATATTATATATATATATATATATATCAGTTGCTATTTTTGTCCTGCTTCTTATAGGAAACTCTAGCAACACTCTTGCCACAACATACTTTACATATAATAAAAATGCTCCAATGTCCTTAGTGACATACAATGCCTGGCAAATAGTAGGGATTTATAAATGCTTGCTCTCCTTCCCTTCTCCCATCTTAAAATAGTAATATTATATTCAAGCTGTTCAAGAGGAAATATACACCCAGAACATTCAGACTTTTGTCATTTATGGAGCTAGGCTTACAATCAAGTAATGTAGACTTGCTTATGAAGTATGATTCATGGAGTGCTGCTACCTCTTGCCTACTTCCAAATAAATTCTTACATGCATTTTCCATGGCAGGAGCCACATGGCAGAGTGGAACAAGAGCTATATGCAATAAGAGGGTCTTGTTTCAAAATTTGTCTCTACCATTCTCATTTAATGAATGATGGAATAAAGGAATAAATGAAAAAAAAGCATTAAGTGCTAATGTTCCAAGCATTGTGTTCAGAACTGGGACATAAATACCAGAGTAAAGATAATTTTTGAAATCAAGCACTATCCATCCTAATGGAGAAGATAATATATGTGGAGAATGGTGGCTAGGGAGGAACATTTTGGTCCATAGTTACAGTGATGCTAAGAGAAACCAAGGGAAGTTAAGAATGGCATCTGATATTCACACAGCTATTTAAGGTTTTCAAAGAATTTTATCCATATTATCTGATTTGGTCTTTATAGCAATCTTAGGAGGTTGGCACTAATGTTAATTATTTTCTATTTAATAGGATTTATAGAATTATAGAAATAAATGAAATAAATAAATCTATTTAACAGATGAGGAAACTTGTATGGGAGTAGGGAGAAGAGAGAAAGGATATATCTGAAGCATAATTCAAACTCCAATTTTCTTGGCTCCAAGTCCAGTAATTTGTCTAGTAGACCACTAAACTGCCTCAATAGAATGGTGTGCTCCTGTAAGGCCAATCAGAAATTGAAAGCTCTTTCCCCTCATTGAATAGGTCTCAGATAGGGCCAATGAAGGGAGGCCAGTTAGAGGCAGGCCCACATCCTTTTGCATGTGGGTGTAAAGTCCTTAGGGCCCTAAGGGGAGTTGCTAAGACCAGAGCCAATGCTATGTGCACTGAGTTCTAGTTAATCAGATGCCGGCTAGGACTGTAGAAAAAGAGATCCCAGAACTGAGAACAGCAGAACTGAGAGCAGCAGAGCAGAGGAACTGAGAGCGGCAATATTGAGAAGCAGACATAGAGAGGACATTGAGGGAAAGCCAGCATCTAGACAGACTGCAGAGCTAAGAGTGCAGAGCAAGAGTTTTGGAGATCAAGGAACTCAGAGTCCACAGAGCTGCAGGAGACAGTGCTGAGCAGAGAGTTAGGATTCCTGAGTGATTGTTTACAGGAAGGCCCTAGCAGTGCGCCAGGGTGGGGGCCAGGGGGGAGGTTGCAGGATGGCTTGGCTCTTGTGTCTAAATAAATGTTATACTTCCTATGCCTTCTACTTAGAGAATTTCTTATACTTTGTGATTCTGAGACATTCAGGTATGATCATGGTCATCCTCAAGGTCATGAATCTTGCCTTACTGCTATAGCCCTTCTAGGACTAATGGCAGAGTTGATTTGATTGTGGTTCCTGGAGTGGGAAGGTAACCATGGGGAAGGGGGCAGGAAGGGAACTGGTAAAATAGAGTATAAAGTACAACATAGTTGAAGTTTGACTGAAGCAGTGAGACAGTTAAGACACTCACCAATCAATCTTTCTGTTTGACAGTTTCCTCATCTGTAAATTGAAGAGTTTGGATCAAATGACTGCTAAGGTCTCTTCCTACTCTAGATTTATTATCCAATGAACTTATTCTCCTCCTATTTGGCCTGAAATTCCTGTCATTATAAAAGCAAGAGCATTATCACAGGAAAGCCACTGTTAAAATAATCATATTATTCATGGGAAAATGAAAAAAAAGCCTTTCCTCTGTCCTGGAGTCATTCTCCCTTTTAGATCATACTAGAAAAGATTTATTCACTATGTAATAGAGTCATCACCATTGGAGTCACAGAGACTCTGAAGGGATAAGATGTAGGCTGCTACATTTTAATAGATTCAGGAGGCAGAGCAACAACCTCCTTGGGGATTGCTACGTATGTGAGGAGGGTTGTTGAGGGGGGAGTGGGGTGAGGTTGTCCATAGGAAGAGTAAGATGAGGTGAAAGAGCAAACATTGTTAGACTTGATTAGGAAACACTCAAGGTAATTGCTGGGGAGTTGGCAATGGTAAAACTCTGGGAGTGGGGAGAAAAGAGTATTGTTTAACAGCTCAAAGTGTGCTGGATGTCTATCCAAGTTTCTTTCTTATTTCATCATTTTTTTTACAGGACAAGAGTATTCTATTATATTTGGATGCCATCATTTATTATCATACTTAAATTGATGGGTACTCCTTTTAGTCTCCAGTTTGTTTTTTTTTTGTTTTGAGAGAGAGAGAGAGAGAGAGAGAGAGAGAGAGAGAGAGAGAGGAGAGAGACAAAGAGAGAGACAGAGAGAGAAAGAGAGAGAGAGAGAGAGAGAGAGAGAGAGGGAAAGAGGGAGAGAGAGGGAAGGAGGGAGAGAGAAAGAGAAGACAGACTATAATCTTAGTACACTGACAGTTGGAGGGACAATAAAAGACCTCTTCACTGAGGGAATAAGTCACTTAATATCCCCGAGTCCCATTTTTCTAACCTGTAAATTAAGGATTATAATATTTACTTCATATTTGTGCATGTATACAAACAATTATATATACATATACATATATATCAGTTGCTATTTTTGTCCTACTTCTTATAGGAAACTCTAGCAACACTTGCCACATCATACTTTACATATAATAAAAATGCCACAATATCCTTAGTGACATACAATGCCCTCCACATAGTAGGGATTTATAAATTCTTATTCTCCTTCCCTTCTCCCATCTTAAAATATTAATATTATATTCAAGCTGCTAAAGAGGAAATATACACCCAGAACTTCAGACTTTTGCCATTTATGGAGCTGGGCCTACAATCAAGTAATGTAGGCCTGCTTATGAAGGATGTACCTGAAGCGTAATTGAAACTCCAATTCTCTTGGCTCCAAGTCCAGTAGGCCACTAAACTGTCTCAACAGAGTGGTGTGCTCCTATAAGGCCAATCAGAAATTGAAAGATCTTTCCCCCCACTGAATAGCATTTACCAAGCACTTAAAATGCCAAGATTTCTGTTTCATGCTTAAGATAGAAAAGGAAACAACAAGAACCATAAAAGAGCTCATAATTTCAAGGAAAGGTAATGTCATGTGTAGAAAATAACTTCGATTCTGAAAAGGGTAGTAATTTGAAATGAGACTAGAAAGGTAGGCTGGAGCCAAATCATCAACGCCTGTGATAGTAAGGAATATGGCAGGTAGGCGGTATAAGAGGATAATTAATGATAGCAGGTAGTATTTATATAGCACCTATTATGTGCCAGGCAGTGTGTGGAAGGCTTTACAAATATTGACTCATTTCATCCTCATAGGTAGGCCTTGTTATTATCTCTATTTTACAATTGTGGAACATGAAGAAGAGGTAATAAGACTTGCCCAAGGTCACACATGTAGTAAAATCTGAGGTCAGATTTGAACTTCGATCTTCCTGACTTTAGGCCTTGTGCTCTGTTCAGCGTGCCACCTAGCAGCAGTATTTTACCTTAGAGGTCATAGGGAGGTATAAAATCTTCTAGAACAAGGGAATGATATGATCATGACTTTAGGAATATCAATTTGGCAGCTGTGTGGAAGATGAATTGGAGAGGGAGGGAGATTGAAAGCAGGAAGATGACTACTAGTATGGTAGTAGTGATAGTGAGGTGGAAGAGAGAGAAAGCAGAGATCTTGTGAATGTAAAATCACTGTTACTTTGCAACTGTTTACATGCAGAGTGAAGGAGAGGGAAGAGTCAAAGATGATAGAGTTTTCCAGAATGGATGACTTGGAGAGTGGCGGTGCCATCAAAATAAGGAAGTTTGAAGAACAGGAAAGGTCATTGGTTCAGTTTTTGATATACTCAGTTTGTAAAATTGTTCATCAGGTAGTTGGAAATTAAACACAGAGGTGATAACCTATAATGGTAATTAAGGCGGGACTTTTTTACTGTTTTCTCTTTTGGAGCACTGAGGTAATCAAGTGCCTTTGATGAGTCTGGCCTTTGTTTCTTTGATTGAATCAAGGGCCTTTGACCTGCTTAAGAAACAAGAAAACCTAGCTCATATAGGTTTGAGTCGCATGGTTGTGTTGCCTGAAAAAGAGTCAAATGGTTTTGAGTTGCATGGTTGTGATGCCCTTTGATCCTGAACAGGGTATATAAACTCTGAGGTTAGCATTTTGTTTGGGGCTCTCACTCACTGGAAGTGTCATGTGATTTGATCAGATGAGACTGGGTAGCTGCTGGAACCCCCTGGCTTTGAAAACCCAGATGTTGGTGCATCTCTCTTTGGTAACTATGTCATTCTTTGATCAGACAGCTAGAGGCCTGTCTGTTGATAACTGTGCATGTTTGCTCTGTTTATATTGTCTCTGTTTGTAATTTCTGTTTGTATTTACTCTGAAGTTCAGGGTTCTGGCTTTTCCCCCTGAACTAAATGAAAGGTATATGTAAGTTTAATTAAAGTAAGATTGTTAACCCTTTAAAGTTCTTTCCTTAGAAAAGCAGATCAAAGAACCTGTGCTAGCAGGCCTTCTGTGTGCTGGTGTTATTGGCCTTACATAGCCACAGTAGCTGCAAGTACCATTGTTGTTATATAACTGGAGCCATGTAAATAGATATTATTATGAGACAAGAGTGGAGCAAGGAAAGAAAAGGTTCAGCCTTGAAGAATGCTCAGGCTTATATGTGGGGATCAGAAGAGGAATAAGTATTGAAGATGGAGAAGTAATAATCAGAATAATAGGAAGAGAACTATATAAAAGCAGTATCATAGAAGCCAAAGGTAAAGGAGGGTAGACTAATGCCAAATTCTTCATAAAGATAAAGGAGAACGTAAGTCGAGAAAAGGTCTTTGGAACTGATAATCAAGAGGGATGTTAGGGGTCTTAGAGAAAACACCTTAAATAGAGAATAAGATAGAAACCAGATTTCAAGGAGTTGAGGAGTAGGTGGGTAGTAAGACAGTGGAGGATGTAGACTATTCTTTCTAAAAGATGAAGGAAAGAATAAATTTCAAGCTTAAGGGAAGAATAGGGTTAGTGGAAGGGATTTGTTTTATCTTGTCTTTTTTTTGAGATTAGGTAACACCTGACTGCAGAGGGAAATGAATACATGAAGCAAAATGAGAGGAGAAAGGGGAAAACTGATTTAGTCATATCATGGAAGAAATGGAAAAGAATGAGAAAAAGGGAACAGCTGGAAAAATTTGCAGCGGTAAAGAGTAGGGCCACTATTGCAAACACGATGGGTGATTTAGTGTTCTACAAGGAAGGTTGAGTTTCAGATAGTACTAAGAAGTGTAAGGCATATAAAGGATATAATGGAAAAGGAAAGGGAGTCTTTAATAGTAGAAGGATTCTAAAAGGTATAATGCAAAAGATATGGAAAGCAGGATAGGGAATAGATAGGTCTAAAAATATAAGCTGTGGTATCAGAGGATAAAGGATTTTTATCTAAACAGGTGATGGTGTACCTAACATAGCTAATATGGTCTAACTACTTTAAAAAGAGAATGGGAAGAGAGTTGGAAAATACTAGACATGATGAGGATAAAGTCATATGAAAAGGAGATAAACAACAACAATTGGGGCTGCCTTGTAATAATTGTATTATTTCTTAAAGATGATGAGGATTTCTAGATACTTCTATTTTTGAAACCTATTGTGCTCTTTACCTCAAGTCTTGGAACACGTCAAAGCATTCCAAATGAGTTCCATAATCATCCAAAAGAGTTTGATCTAACTATCCCCACAGAAAAAAATCAAGTGGATGAAGAATTTTATCTAGGCTATTATAGTTGGATGGGCAACCCATAGAGCTTGGACAGACACTGCAGGAAATGAACTTAGCCCAAAGCCTTTGGGAATTGTGCAAAAGTTGATTAAAAAAACATTCTTTCAGTGATACAGTATAACCATAATATAAACCACTATTTGAAGACTTAAAGTCTTCACCCAAAGGATAATGGAGAGGCTCATTATAGATGTAAGTATGATATAGCATATTATAAATAAGAAACTTTGCAGAGTAAGTATCATAAGGCATGTCATCAGAGAGATATATGATGGGATGCACAAGTAGCAAGAATCAGAGATAAGCAATTGGTGGCCTGTATTTTCCATCAGTATCTGTGAAATGTCCAGAGAGCTAAAGAAAAGCACAGCACAGGGGTAGGGTTAAAGGAGGACCCATTGTGGAATTTTAATAGGAGTATATGGAACAGAATATGGACAGTCATGGATGAATTAGTAATATGTGTAAAGCACTTTGTAAACCTTAAAGAATTATATAAATTCAATGTCATCATCATCATCACTAAAGGTAGTATGCAAATAATTCAACCACAGATCTAATTGTATTAATTACATTGAGTCTCTGAACATTGTAGTCTTTTCAGTGAAATCAATTAACAAATAAAAATGGATTTAACTACCATATGCCAGATGCTGGGGAAAAGACAACAAGAATGAAATTGTTCTTGTGCTCAAGGAGAGTTCATTTTTATTAAAATCTTTAATAATGTGAAATACTTTGGTCCAACTAGCCATTCTGAAAAAGAAAGTATATGAAAAAATGTAAATGGATTATGAACTGAGGCGATAATTGAACAAAATGAAGAGATCATGGCGGACAGTATTTGGGACCTTATACAATGCTTTCAATAATCCTGAGCTGCTCACTGAGTAAAAAGCTTCTCTTTAATAGAATTCTACTGGTGACATCTGTATTACTAAAGAAGAAACATAGATAGTGTTCATATGAAAAAGTCATTTTAGTTTCCATATTATTTCGATTCCATAATTATTTCCCATATTGTAAATGAGTTCAGAGGGAAGATATACCAGTTAATTTTTTTTGGCTTTAGAAAGTCCTGGAGACTTTACATTAATGTGTGTATAGGCAATAATCTATATCAGTTTAGAAAAGTACCCACCCTGATGAAACCATGAGTCTTTGGAAGTAATGAAGAACTAAAATATCTTTGTACTCATCTTAGTCTTTTAGGTACTAAATCTCTGATACATCTTCAGATTCTCACTGTTAATCTTTCCCTCTTCAAATCTTGCCTCTTTAGTACCTTAATAGCTCTAAAATGAATGGAGGTTATTTCTGTATCAACTTTAAACATCGTTCATGCTCATGAACTGTCATATATATGTATATATGTGATGAATATTCTTTAATCTGCCTCTAAATCCTCTCCTTTTTAACTTCTCTAACTCCATAATTTTCTTTATAATTTATCTCTATCAAATAAACTAAAATCGACAAATATTAACTGGGCCCCTACTTTAGCAGTTCCTCTCTCTTCCAATTTTGACCATAAACTGCTTCCCAATTAGGCTTTTCAACTCTAAATCCTAAAAAAGGAAACAAAATGGGCAGCTGCAGATTGTTCTCATTCTCACCACCCTGGAGAGGAGGAAGTAGCAGGAACAGCTTCTGCAGCACAAATGATGAGTTGGCACACTTTAGAATGCTATCGCTGGGAAGAAGGTACTTATATTTTGTCCAGTTTGAAGCTGACCTGGTCTCTGCATTCCCTTCCCAGCACTGAGGCTCCATGATAGCAGTGAGAAACAAGAATGAAAACATTGACTGGGGATATGTGAAGTGCTTTATAAATGCTGAAGTGCTATATAAATATCCACTCTCCTCCCTCTCTCCTCCTCCTACTCCTCATCACATAGGTTATGGAAAGTGATCCACAGCTGCCACTCTGCCTTTTCCCATCTTTGAAGAAGCTATAAGAGCATTTGATGAGGGATCATAAGACTACAGTCACCTCAGGAAACCTACAATACTCCCTAGAAACAGATGTAAAAATACTGACTTAGAAGAATAAATATGCAGATTCTGGCATTGAAAGGGAAGAATGGACAAGACAATTCATCACAGAGCTAGGAAAGGTGCAGAGCTAGGTTCATCATAGTTTTATGTTTCTTCTGATGAAAGCAGAGAGGCACTAAATACTAGAAGCAGAGAAGTTCCGACTAGTGGTCTGTCTGATCTGGCCACTTCTTTCTGCCTTGGCTGGGAAAGTTAAATTTGTCCTAAACATCACATATATCACAGTGCTTTCCACTAATAGAACCATAGGAACTAGAAAACCCTTGTCTTTATTGCTGATATATTTTACCCCCATTGTATTTTTGTCTGTGTCAATCTGGAATGCTTAGAGTCTGAGCATTTGGGTGTTGATTCAGGAAACACTCATATCTGTTTGTTTCTTAGAGACTGGGGATTACTCAGATGTAGACCTACTAGTTTATATTTATCTGTGGGCAGTAGAAAGGATCTAAGGAGCTGGAAGTCTGTGCCCATCAGATTTTAAGGTAAAGTTGCCACTCTTGAAACCTGGTTCCAGACGAGACCACGTTTGGGAGAGCGCTCTGAGGCACCTACCCTCTTACATAGGGTATATAAAAGGATCACAAAAGATACCCTGGAAAGGTCTGAAGAAGAAACTGAGTGCACCTGTCTATGATTTTGGGGGGGCCATATATATGGATAGTTTGGTAAAATGGTGTTGAGGGTCTTCCTGCTGTCATATCCATCCCTTTTCCCACCTGTGCTCTCTAAATGGTAAACCACATACCAGAGTTAGAAAAGGCGCACTGGTGGTGGCTAAGTAGCCAACCTCTTCCCTTCCCCAGTCCTCATTGCTGCTAACAAGAAATAATGCATGTGGTGGTGGTAAGAACAGAATATAAGACCGTAATATATGTGATTTCAAGTGAGATTAAAACTATGTTCTTTGATGGAATTGCTATGTACTATCTTGATCTGTTATTACATTATGTTATATTACATATTACATCTTCCACCAAAATCCTGTACTATGATGCTTCACCATGGCATAGAAATGACCCTGGATTCTTGAAAGCCATGCCAATGGAATGTAAGCAAAATTTTAATATATGAACAGTGGTGAAATGTAAGTGTATCCAAAGACCAGCCTAGGTGAGTTCAAAGAATTTTTGGCTACAGAACATCCATAGGGTAATTAATTTTTTCAGTCATAGAGGCAACCCTTACAGCATTTTTACAAAATTGTTGAAAAATTGTGATCTAGGTAGGTAGCACATTCAGAGAGAGTCAATGAAACATCAGGTTTTTGAAATAAAATACATACTAACTGGTAGAATATAGGAATATAAGATCTCAGATTTCCTCAGGTGAGGAACTTCTGGTTTGCAAATTACTTCCACTAATGCCAATCTTGCCAGATATATGACACACAGATAAGTCCTGTGAATTTCCTGAAGCACATGGAAGTTTGATGAATTCTGCAGATCACAAAGCTGGTTAGATTCAGAGGCAGCATACAAACCTAAGTCTTCTTCACTCTAGGTACAACATTCTATCAATTTCTAACCAGTAGAACATAGCATTTAAATTAGTCCTTATTCTGTCTAGTGTTCAACAAAATGCAAGCTGTTCCTCTTCTGGTAACTATCTCTTAACCTTTTTGAGCTTTAAAGATCACAGATAAGAACTGCCAACGATGCTTAAATATTATTGCTAACATATGGAATGGCCCAGGTGCAAAGTATATATCAGACTTATGTTCCCTTCTGCATACAAACACAATCCTTTGTGTATAACAAATCTATACTTGTCTCTGTAATTAGCCCACCTTCAAAAATCCTTCTGGGTTAAATGGATATATATCTCCTATATGGAACAAAACAACTTGGGAGTTTTTCAGTTAGCCAAATGCCCAGAGGCACCAACCAGTTTAGTTAGGAAAACAAATTAAATCTTGTGGAGGAGGAACACTAATATATTTGAAATATCCAGAGTCATTCCCCTTCATTTGTTTTTAAAAATAGCTAAAGTGATTTAATTCACATATTTCAATGCCAATTATCAGTTCAGAATAAAATCTTATGGGCATATCTTTAAGGTTTAAAAATAGAACTACAATGAAAATGCCTTGACCGGGAGCAGCCTTGCTACATTGATGGTATCTTTTAAAAAGATCCCATATTTGAAATGAAACTTTAACCAGTTTTGTAGCAACAGAATCCTATTCTATCTGGAACAAACCATGTCATTCTGCAAAATATATGTAGTTCATCATTTGATCCCTACATGTGGGATAATGCAAAATTTCTTAATAGTCTCCTGATTTGACTGGAGGGTTTTTTCCCTACACAGGAAAAGAACCAAATGTCAGAAGACAAAATTTCATATCAAATGTTCCTTTCTTGTTTCCCTATTAATTCCCCTCCTTTGCTTTTGAGTTATAAAAAAAGCAGTATAAAAGGATAAGTGATAAATATAATACATCTCTGTCCTTGCACTGGCTCCAATAGGAGGGCTGATGAATCAGAGAGAGTTCTCAATAGTTTGTATAACTCTCATGTTTTCCTTTTCCTAAAAACAGGGACACCAAAATTAGCCATTAAGTGTCTTTTGTAGATCACTTTCTGACTATAATATAAAATTTCAATACATTTTGTTAAGACTAGGAGTTTAAGAGAATTGATTTTAGGTTTAGCTGAGATACCATTAGAAAACTTTCTAAAACAGAAATTCAGTTTCAGAAAAATTTTAATTATCCTACCTTCTACTTAAAAAAAGGAAAAATCTCCATATAATATTAGAAGATATGAGTATACTTAATTAACTAATAACTTAATTTAATATTATGATTTCAAAATGTCAGAGAAATTTATGTTTCATATATGAACTCCTTTTCCCTCCTAGAACTTTCCAAAATATTTACCCATAGTGCTATGAAAATATTTCATGAATTCTCAATCTCAGTAGCTATTTTTGGAAATTTTTCAGATTTCACTAGGAAGTTAATCCAACTTCAAAATATTTAGTTCACTTTTAAGATGTAGCTTTAAATACTTTATTAGTTTGTTCTAAAGCGGTAGTTGACTTTATAAGTCCAGACTTGTCTGCCATATAGTTTTAAAGAAATGATACCAAATGAATAACTCATGAAGTCTTTCCTTCACATATGTGGTGAATCGTGCTTCCCTTTCATTGTTTTTGGCACGGTTATGATCACATATCACTCCTTTAAAATCAGAAACACTGGGGGAAATTCTCAGACTTTCTTGCCTTAGTGAGTTATCATTTATTTTAAACAAGTTTCCTTGTCAGTGCTTCCTCAGCTGTTCATTGTAGGATCGGTGGTTAACAATATGACCTTAAGAAACCACTGAAGGGGTCAACAAAATCAAAGGTTGATTCCACCAATCTAACACAGTCATTTTCGCAATGCTCTGTTTTTTTAATTTTTTGAAATCAGGACCTATGATTTAATCTGTGTAGAGAAGTCCAGGTGTGGAAACTACTGCTAGAAATTCAGATTGAGATAGCTCACTTATAATTCATAGCCTTAGAAAGTTGCCTCAAGCACTCAGAAGTTAAGTGACTTACTTGCTTATGTTCACATAGTCAGCAAGCCTCAAAGACAAGAATAGAAATTCAGTGTTCCTGACTCCAGGATTAGCCTTTTGTCCACTACATCAATGGTGTCCAACTCAAATAGAAACAAGGGTCACCAAACTGTATGTAAAGGATCCCTGGTGGCCCCATACTGACTTGAAAACACTAACATTACCCATATTTATTCAACTTGCATTTATTTTGTTAACTATTTCCCAATTATATTTTAGTCTGTTTCTGGCCCCACTCCAAAGTGTTGGGCCATGTATTGGACACCTCTGCATTACACCATACAGCCTGGTGGTAATGGTTGTTCATTATTTACATCCAGACGTGTGATTTCATCTATGTAGAGAATTCCTAGTATGGAAATTTTCTCCTTTAATGCAGATAGGAGCTCTGAAGATAGAAATTCTGCAAGTAAGCAACATAAAGAGGATTTTAAGAGGATTTTTACCCTAAGATCAGTTAATTTGATGTCTTTGAGGAAGCCCAAAGGAAAACTCCTATGAATCGAGCACCTGCCACTTGAAAATAATTTCCAATCATTAGTTGGCTCATAAAAACACAGCTTAGCTAGCTAGATGGAGCAGTAGATAAGAGTACTGGACTTAGAATCAGGTAGACATCTTCATGAGCTCAAATCTGGTCTGAGACACTTAGTGCGTGACCCTGGGCAAGTCACTTGACCCAGTTTGCCTCAGTTCCTCATCTGTAAAAATGAACTGGGGAAGGAGATGGAAAACCACTCTAGTATCTTTGTCAAGAAAACCCCAAAATGGGGTTACAAAGTGTCAGACATGACTGAAACAAGAGAACAACAAAAATAAAACACAGATAGACCCTGAATTACCCCAGGCCTGATTCATGCAAGCCTTTTTCACATGTCATTCTTTGAGAGCTTCCCAGTCTCTTTGCTAATTTCACCATGATTAGGCTAACAGGACTGCCCTCTGGCACTATGGCCAGGCTAAAAGGTTTTGTGAATGCCAAATTCTATCTCTCATAAACAACAACAATAAACAAATAAACAAATAACAACATCAGCCAAACAATAATGAGGCATAAGGGAAAAGAAAGAAAAGCCAAAATAGACCTTATCTCTTGCGATTGTCACAGACCAAACTAGATTTAACAGGATCTCAGACAGACGGAGAGAGACACAGAGACAGAGACAGAGGCACGCATGAGAGTTGGGGGGTGGAGGTGGCAGTGGGGAGGGAGGACCTCTGGGAGAAGCCCATGGTTCCTAAGGGAGTCTGTTATATGTTTGGATAGTTCTAGATATTAGGAAGTTTCCTTGTCTAATATTTTACCTTGCGTATGTGGCCACATAATGTTACTAACTGACGAAGATGATGAGAATTGAAAAGCAGTTATTAAATTTCTAGTGAAGAGTTCAAAGTGTAAACTACCGATGTCTTAAGGTCCATAGAGGTCTTCATTATCATCTTTACTTAAAATATCACAATCTTCCCCACACAGGACTTACATTCTAGGTGCCACTTGCCCTCTACTCTAACTGTGGTGTATTTCAGTGGTGAAACTATTTGTTTCATTTGTCGAGGGCTGTACTGCACTACAAAAGGAAAGGTGCAACATAAGGAAAGATAACGTTCTTACCCAAAGGGAATAAATGGCCTGATGTGCTGTAGGAAAATATTTCAGTTTCACTAAAGCTTTTGGTGTTACTATCCCTTTGTTATGCAAATCGTTCTACTGCATAAGGATTTTAACTTTCCTGGGAACCTTGCAAAAAGTGAAGAGGAAAAGAGCTCATCTTTGGGATCAAACAAGCTCTGCAGCCCTCTATCTATACTCCAGAACATCAGTGAAATCTGCCTGACTGCACTTAATATGATAAGTCATGGCTTCTGCTAGCTGCTGGCCTAATAGTGTGCTATATGCAGAAAGTACATTTGTCATGAATTTTAAGGAGAAATGATGGTAGTGATGCTGGATCACTACCTGCCAGCACGATTGGGCTGGGGGTGGGGGAAATAAACATCCACTAGAAATGAAAGTAATCAGCTTCAGCCAGTGCACTCTGTGTTACAGTTGAGAAAATGGCACGTATCTCTTCAGAATAAGGAATTTCTCCAGTGTCCAGAGTGAATTATTTTGGTGAGATGTTTATCTTCTATATAGTAGCTGGGTGACCCAAGCAAGTCTCAGTGCCCCAGGCAAAGCTCTATAAGCCATAGGCAATTTACACAAGGGGAATTCCTTAGACAATGATATCAAACTCAAATAGAAATAAAACCCATTAAACCCAACCTAAGGATCCCAGTGGGCTGCATATTGGCTTAGAAAACCATATACTAATAGTACTTGTGTTCTGTTGTATTTTAAATTTATTTCGTTCAATATTTTCCAATTATATTTTAATCTGGTATGGGCCAACTCAAGAATGTGGCAGGTTGCATGTTCCCTGTGGGAAGGGTGTTTTGTGCCTCTGCCCTGGACCACTGAAACTGCCATTCAGGAATGTGTGTGCAAGGAAAGCCTGTATACATTGAATATATACAAGTCACATGCACTTTTTAAAAATTAGAACATATTTTCAATTAGCAATTTCAATTAGTGTCTAAATGAAAATTTTAGTGCCTCAGTATGGAAAATGGGAATGATGTCATTTTCTTGCTGAATTCCTAATAGCTACATTCATTCTTCATATGTATGTATGTATGTATGTATGTACGTATGTATGTATGTATGTATGTATGTATGTATCTATCTATCTATCTATCTATCTACAGATATGTAGATATATGGAGAAAGCTAATTAACTCAGTGGGTAGAGTTCTGGGTCTGGAGTCAGGAAGACCTGAGTTCAAAACCAGCCTCAGACATTTACTAGCTGTGTGACTTTGGGCAAGTCACTTAACCTCTGGTTGCCTTACAACACTGCAGAAGCAAACAGCAAACCAGTATCTCTGCCAAGCAAACCCTATGGAGAGTATTAGCATACTATGTCCACGGGCTCACAAAGAGTCAGATACTACTCAACAATGACATGTTGATATGTAAATCAGATACATACTTTTCTGACTGAACCTCATAATTAATTCATATTTGCTAAGGGAGTTTCATGTTTATCACACAAGTGATGATCAAAAGCCTATGTTGTAAGTTACAATTTTTCATTAATTTATTCTTATTCTGGTTATAGTATTCACTTATAATTTATTTTATAATATATAAGAATCTCACTGTAACATTTTTCTTCAGGTCCCCACACTGATGCACAAGATTGAAGAAACAGCAGAATTTGAATGCTCCTTTCATTGAGAGAGCAGTGAAGTCTTAGGTGACAAACCATCATTTTTGCTGGTGTCTATTTCCCTCCTGTTTTACCCACCTATATATGTTCCATGTAGAAGCTTATTAGCTTCTTCTTTACTCCTTGGGAAAAGCAAGATAGGAGCATTGGACATGGAGTCAGAGGACCTGGGCTCAAGTCCTAACTCTGTTCCTTATCACCCAGGTTACCTGGGTGTAAGGTATGATTGAATTTTGTTTCCACAGAGATTATATGAAAATATGATTTGGAGCCATATTAGTGGCTAATTACAGTAGAACCTTGGTTTATGAGTAACCTGGTTTACATACGCTTCACTGGACAAAGAAAAATTTTTCTCAAATTTGTCTTGCAAGATGAACAAAAATTCACAGTATGAAAAAAAATCAATGAGTCAAAACGTAAAAGCGATTCTAAAAAATGAAAAATAAGTGAAGGCAGTAGTGTTAGTTTTACTTTTAGTGAAAGTAGCATAAGAGAAAACACTCCCAACCTAGAAATCCCCTGAAGTTCTCATGGAAGGAGATTCTCCTTCCAAGCAATAACCAGGCCAGGTGTCATTCACAAAAGGATGCCTGATGGAGCCTTAGATAATGGGTCTTTTATAATTGATATCCTGGGTTTGCTTTTGTCAATTCGCTTTAGCAAGAGTGAGGGATCCTTTCTCATGCTATCTGATTCAGACAAAAGGAAAGGAAACTAAAAATATAAAGAATAAAGTGTATGTGGATGAGAAGGGGCGAAAGAGGTGTGGAGGTGAAGGGATGTCATCAAGGGGTGGGGTTTAGTGAACCCTGAAATGGTGACTAATGGGGTTCAAGGCATGAAATTCGAATCTAGATGTATTATAAAGAGAGCTTTGTATCTAGTTTAAAGTGTGCTTGTGACAGCTAAGAGGCCAAGTCATCCCATCAAATAATGACATGAAAGATAAAATTCCTGGTATTTCTAACATGGGCAAATCACTTAAACTATTTGAATCTCAGTTTCCTCATTTGTAATAAAGGAACAACATTTGCATTATCTGCCTCAAGGAGCTGTTATGAAAATCAAATTAGATAATGTACATAAAGCTACAAATGCTATTATAGCAGATAGCACTATAAAAAGATTCTAATGTCAAAATAATACTTAATTACTACTTTTGACTCTCATTAAAAATATTGTTCTGTAACCTAGACTTTGCTCTAATCCAGGTATGACTTTGCATCTTTCATTTATTCCAGATAATTAATGTTTTACCATACCCTCATTATTAAGAATGTAGTAGGGGCCTAGAGACCTAAGGCAAATTGGAGACTTAATAAGAGAAAGGGAGGAAGAGGTAAAGATTGAGGAGACTAGGGATTCAGGTTGTAGTGATACAAATTTAAATTTTACCCCTTTAGGAATTGTCTGTAATCAAAGGAGAAAGTGTATTGGCATTGAGTATTAACATAAACACTTCCCTGAGGGTGTAAATGGAAATGTGAATTTGCAACTAAAAAGATAAATAGAAAACTGAGTTGAATTGAATAAACTACAAGGAAATATTCCTTGAGGCCATTTAGAGTGCTGTCAAAATTCCTTGTAAACCAGCCCAGTTGGTGATGTTTTGCTTTCTGGAGGCTTTCATGTTTAGCGAATCGGTTAAAGTAAATGAACATTTATTAAGTGCCTACTACATGCAGGGTGCCTGGACTGAATGCAATGCTACTGAGAGACACAAGGATGGTCCTACAGGCTGTAGTATTTCACATCATAAAGTACAATTAGAAACCCTCTCCAGAGGTCTATGTTATAGTGAAGGTGTCACTTACTAGTATAAGGCTATTCCTTATATGGTTAGAATTAATAATTAACATTCTGGTTTGTAAATCAGCCTTCTTTCAATTGCATTAGCATAAATTAGTCTAAAGCTTGTCTGATTATCCACAGTTGAGCAGTAGTGAAATCCCAGGCCAGAAGAGCTGTGAGAGATGACTCTTGGATCAATGTTTGTATCAACCTGGAAGAAGATTTACAGGGCTATTCAGGTTTGTATCCAAGGTTAATTTTTGTTCATCAATGATCTGGATAAAAATAATAGATGATTTCATATGTTATCATACTCTCTTAATGAATTGATTAATTTTCTGATATAATCTATATACGAACATTTCCTTAATCATTTTAGGAGGTATGAAATCCTTTGTTCATTAGATGATGCAAGAAAAATCATGTAATTGGCTAAGAGAATCAGGTACATCTTTCGAATAAATAACATGAATAAATAATATAAATAATACTAATAATAAAATTAAAATAATAACAAAATAAATAAATAACATTGAATAAATCTATGAATAAATAACACAGTAGGCCAATTCTGAATCAGGTAGTCCAAGTTGTCATTCAAATGAGTAACCAAGTCAAGTAGCAGTATAGCTTCAGGAGACCAGCAGAGCCATTAGATATCTCAATAGCAATCAATCAAGGATCAGCAGTAATGTCACCAGAGCCAATAGAATTGTCCTTGGATAGCAGTGGTTGCAGCAACATCTGCTTTGAGAGCAGAAACACTCTGAGGAAAAGAAGTTTCAGGACTCTGCAAGGGCATGGATCTTCACATTACACCTAAGCAGTACTTAATGAAGATTCCATGGAGGAGATATGGGAGGAGAAAACTTCTAGTAATCAAAAGCTATGAGTTCATCCTTCGCCCACATGTACTTTTTGCATTTGAACCCATGCTATATTAATCAGGGACCATGTGTATACAAAGGGAGACTGTAACTCTGGTTTGGTTGGCTATTTCTGTAAAGTTATCCTTGCTATACATGCTTGGTAAATACCCTTTTTAAAAGCTAATTAAGACCTTATTGTAATTGATGGGGAGCACACTGGCTGGACATTCACTATCAACCATTCTAGAGACATCCAGCCCCATTTTAGGGTTCACTTTAGAATTCTGAAGGGAGCCAAGATGGCAGCTGGAAAACAGGGACTTGCTTATGCTCTCCCCCAAATCCCTCCAAAACATTTGTAAAAAATGGCTCTGAACAAATGCTAGAGCTACAGAACCCACAAAATAACAGAGGGAAACAAGTCTCCAGCCCAAGATGGCCTAAATGGTTGCTGGGAAGGGTCTATCTCACCGTGCTGGGAGTGGAGTCCAGCCTAGCATGGGATGCGCCAGGACAGACCAGACTGGGAGTCCAGAGGAGCAGGCCACAGGGCCATGAATCACTGAGCTGTGGCAGTTACCAGACTTCCCAACCCACAAACACCAAAGACCACCAAACAGGTTAGTGGAAAACTGCTGGACCTGGGTGAGAAGTGCACAGTCTGGCCCCAGTCCTGGGGGAAGCAGAGGTGGAATGGGGGCAGCAGCAGGAAGTTCCTGTGGCTGCTTCCAGAGCTCCAGAGAAGGCTGCTTCCAGCCCCAGGCTCACACTGTGGGAGGAATCAAGCAGCGGATCAGAGCAGGAGTGCAGGGAGCACTTTGCTGGTGCAGAGGCAGGGTGCTTTGCCCTGCTTGGATCTGGGTCACGGTCCTGCTTGGCAGTTCTTGGGAGAGGAGGAACACTGGTGTGGCAGGGCTTGTGGTGAGTGTGGAGTAGAAGTAGCTCTGAAAACAGCAGCACAATGCCTCTAAAGCTTGGAACAAAATACTTTCTACTCTAAAACAGTCATACCCTGACAAAAAGCTCAAGAGCCAAGTTGTTGACTGGGAACATGCATGGGGAGGGTAAAAGGATTCAGACTCAGACTCAGACTATTGTTTTTTTTTTTTTGGTGACAAAGAAGATTGAAACATATAGTCAGAAGAAGTCAACAAAGTCAAAGAGCCTACATCAAAAGCCTCCAAGAAAAATATGAATTGGTCTCAGGCCATGGAAGAGCTCAAAAAGGATCTGGAAAAGCAAATAGGAGAAGTAGAGGAAAAATTGGAAAGAGAAATGAGAGTGATGCAAGAAAACCATGAAAAACAAGTCAATGACTTGCTAAAGGAGACCCCAAAAATACTGTAGAAAATTCCACCTTAAAAATTAGATTGGAGCAAGTGGAAGCTAGTGACTTTATGAGAAATCAAGAAATTATAAATCTTGCATAAATAAAAAAAAATTTAAAAAAAAGGAAAAAAAGACTTCTGAGGGGAGAAGTAGTCAGCTGTACATCTTGGTACCCCAGCAGCCAATGACAATGGTACCTGGGGAAAGTAGCCCTAAAGAAGGTGCTATAGGTACCTTGGCTAGATCTCAGGTCATATGGAAAAAAAAAAAAACCTAAAACAAAACTGAGTATTTATGCTGATTATAGCACACTGAATAATTAAGAAAAAGCTAAAAAGTAATGTAAATTCTGAATACATTATAGAAATATAATATCTAAAATGAAGATTGGTCCACTGTACAGGGTTTTGGCAAAGCATATCTAGAGAATTATAACTACTTTGGGAAATCTACATTTTAGAAAGAATATTTAAAGTAGGAGCACATCCCAGAGTGGGCAATCAATATGGTGAGGTGACCAGAAACCAAACTATTTGAGGATCACTTTAAAGAATTAGGAATGTATAGCTTGAGGAAGAAAAGACTTAGGGACAACAGTTACTGTCTTGGAATATTTGAAGTCATGTAATGGAGGGATTAGTAGGAGAGATGAGTAGAAGCAACAGAGAGGAAGATTTTGTCAAGAGTTTTATAAGGACAAAATTCTTAATAATTAGAAATTTCTAAAATGTTTAATACTCTACTATCCCTGGAGGCTTTCCAGTAGAGACTAGTTGATCATTTATTGGGTATGTTATAGGAAAACATTTTTTTCATCTTTTAGAGATGAACACTATCATCTTTAAAGTTCCTATGAAATTTAAGATTCGATGATATTATTTGTTTAGAAATGGCAATAAAAGAAATAAAGTGAAAGGATAATAAAACGAGTAACTGAGAAAATCAAGGAAAAACTGTCCTTATGATTTGCCTTTCAATGTATTCACTACCCTGGCCCTTCCCCCCAGACCTACCAAAAAACCTAATAAAATAGTTACAATGTACTCTATTTATAAATATCAAATATTTGAACTACTTTCTCGCTACTTTTACAAGGTACTGTAGTTTCAAATGAGTTTTATCAGTTCCATTAGGATACTATTTGACGCTTCAGTGGGACTCCAGTTACAACATTTGTTTTAAGATAATAATAATTAATGCACTGTGCTAAGCTCATTATAATTAGCTCATTTGATCCTTACAACAACCCTGAGAGGTAGGTACTACTATTACTTCCATTTTACAACATGAGGAAACTGAGCTAGTGACTTGCCCAGGATCATACAACTAGTATCTGAGGCTACATTTCAACTCAGGTCTTCCTGACTCCAGGCCTGGCACTGTCCACTGTGTCATCTAGCTGCCACATAATAAGATAATTTCCTTAATATTCTATTTCATCCCATTACTCTTTGTTATATATCTTTTTCATTAATCACAAAAAAATCATACTTTTATCTCTTCCAACATCCACATCCTTCCTGCCTTTCCCTTTTATAGTTCACGATGCAATTGAATCTTCTTTAGACAAAGACAAACTGAGAATGATTGCTTGGTCTGCTTTCTAAAATACATTAAGTGCACAAGAACTTGCCTATGATGCCAGGTTCACAATATGACTCCTGCTCAGCAGGAATCGAATTCTCAGGTTTTTGTCATGGTGGTGAAACCATCTGTGGCAACTGAAACATTTTTTTCCAGCAATAGGATGATTTTCTAAATAAATTAGAATAGTGAATTTAAATAAACACACACTTGAATAAACCTTCCCCCGATAAGTTTCCCTTTTGCTAAAATACTAACAATTTTGGCCATATCTTTAGGGATAAAAGTTTCTGTCCGAAGAAAATGGTTTTCCTTAGCCCAAATAAGTGCTTTGCAGCACTTAATTCTCCTATGAAAGACAAAGGATAAAATTTCTTTCTCTTCATCTCATTTATTAACGAAAATGTAAACCAACTGATTATCATACTCTACATCAAACAACTTTATTTTGACTTAAAACTAGAGATTCAATGAACAGTAACGACATAGAACTGAGGTTTTAAACACACAACAATTTGAAGTTTAAGATGTCATACAACATTTAGTCATCCGTTCTGCATGGCTTTCACAAAAGTCCTACTCTATTCTTTTACCAAAGTAAGGCAATAACTCTGAGTTTTCAAATGCTATGCCATAGAAGCACAAGATCTAGGAGGTCATGCAAAGATGGAAAGCTTTGAGAACAGACAAGACAATGGACTCTGTAGCTCTTGTCTGAGAAACATGCTAAGCTCAGTATCTTCTGCTGCTAGTTTATGGGATCAAGATTCTTTTGGCTATAACAGCCCTCAAAAGTCATCATATTAGGTATAGAAGAGCTCTGATCTGTGTAGGTTGAGGCAAGGCCCATAGTGACAAAATCGGGACTATGTGAAATATGCAAGATTATTGCATGTGTGTGAAGGGACCCCCTCACGTTATTGATCTCTAGTTATTCAGGGCTATTTAGAGCCTTGATAAGCCAAGCACTTTTCTATCCATATTTTCTTTTTCACCTCTGACATGTACTTGGCTGTGTGAACCTGGGTAAATCATTTAATCTCTTAGTGTCCCAGGTAATCCTGTAAGATATAAATTGAAGAGAAAGGGTAAACTTGCATTGGGAGGAATTTTGTCATTTGGAGTTCCTCATGTCAATTAAAATACACATCCATTCCCTAACCCTATTTCTATTGCGGAGGATGTGGATAAACCTGTGGGCAGTGAGTTTAGGGGAAACATCTGCTCCTCAGACAAAATAACTACTAAGACCAAGAAAATAGAGCTGCCTGTGGGAAACTCTCTTGACAGGATATCACTGCTTGTCCTCTGATCATATAAATGGTCACTGGCATCTCTGTTAGAATATTAGAAGAGAAAAAAGAGCATGTGAAATATTACCCCATTATACTACTTGTCAATTATTCATTTAGGAGAGAGGAGATTGAAGTAAAGTTTACTGATTGCCAGAGAATTTCACTGATCTAGCTGGCTTCTAATTATTATGATTATTATTACTGTTGTTGTTGTTGTAGATTTAGAGCTAGAAAGGACTTTAGAGGACATTTAGTTAAGCCTCTAACTTTATATAAGAGAAACCTGAGGGCCAGAGAGTTTAGGTGAATTGACTAAGTTTTCAAAGGTAGTAAAGTGTCAAAGGCAGGATTTACAATAAGGATGATGATAGCTAACATTATATACTACTTTAAGTCTTGCAAATTGCATTACCTATGTTGTTTCATTTGATTCTTACTACTATTATTATGCTCATTGTATAGACTAACAAACTCTGGCTGAGAGAAGTTATGACTTGCCCAGGTAAGTTGGGTAAGTATATCTCTGGGGTGAGATTTGAACTTAGATCTTCTAGACTAAACTCTAGAACTTTCTCCACCACATCCAGGTCTTCTAACTCCAAAGACAGTGTACTTTCTACTGGTGTATCCCTCTACTCTTGACATTTTTATTGTGGATAATAATATTAAGTTAACAGTTAGAGATAACAGAGAACAGCAGAGGTGCTGTCCCAAACTATCTGTATGACTTTGGAAAAATGATTTAGTGTATCTGGGGTTCAGTTTCTTTATCTGTACAAGGAGCAGACTGAACCAGATAATCTGTAAGATACCTTATTGATCCAAAATGTTCTGATTCTCTGAACTACGATTCTATGACTGACTATGCTCAAGCAGGACTGAAAATCTTGGTGTTGATAATATAGAATCTGAGCATCTGTCAATACATATGAACCAATTTGCTGAGCAATGGAACACATGGATGTCTCTCCAGAAACAAGAAAAAAAAGTAATTTAGGAGCAACAGACTTACTTGCAGAAGTTACACCAGAACTGTTGGAATAGTATTTGCTATGTGTTTGGAATCAGTACTTGTTGGAATTGGAATTGTTATGTCTTTGTATGTGAATGTATTTTTTATGTGTTTTTCCTCTTGGTCAAGGCGTTTTTTTGTGAGATGTTCTTACAACAGCCTGACCACAGTGTGGCATGCTATGTACCAGCAAGAATGCTGTTGCACTAACAGCTTCCTTGATGGAAAATAAACATTACATGTCTTTAAATAAACTTTAGGGAGTCTTTGTACTGTTTAATGTAACATAAGCCACAGGAATTCATTGTCCTATTTTAATGTCTTGTATTTAGCAGATACAGAATCACTGAGGCAGAGGCAGTATGACATAGAGCTATTTGTTCAGTAGGGAGGACCTGGGTTCAAATCTCACCTCTATCATATACTGGCTGTGTGAACTGGACAAGTCACTTACTATCTGAATGTACTAGGCAGGTCTCTGGGACTATAAATTCCAGAGCAGTTGCTAGTCTACCCTGGTGAGATAAGTTTCTTTACTGGGTACTCCTGGCACCAATGAAATCACATATCTAGACATCAAAAATAATCATAACGCTAGAATTATTCTATTGAATTACAGGGCTTGAAGGGACCTCAGAGGCTATTTTACCCAAACCATAACCATGTTAAAGATACTATCTACAACAGTCTTAAGAACTAACAGTTATCTGGGCTCTGTATGAACAACTTTAAATTGGCATCTAAATTGGCAGAAAATTTCATTTTCATTTTGGTCTAGTGGTTAGGGAGTTCTTCCTGATATTGACTTGAAATATGTTTTACCCAATGGTCCAGGTTCTTTCTTAGAGTTCCACATCAGAATATTATCTTGTCATTTCTCATGCATTATCTTGAATAAGGGCAACTAATTTGAAATGGAAAGGTAACATTTCCCAATATCATTACAGGCACAAAGTGGTACAGTGGAGAGAGCACTGAATAAAAAGACAGTCCAAATCTCAGTTTTGTTGCTTTTTACCTATATGACATTAGAAAAATCATGTTACCTCTATGGATCCCAGGTTCTTTACTTGTAAAATGGAGTTGGACTAGATAAAAATTGAGGTCCTTCCAAGCTCCAAATCTTATTATCAGATATATCTAGAATACAACTGTATGGATTTATATGACCACATAAGTATATGGTTCAATATATAATTAAATAGATTTTATGACTATATGACTATATAGCTTGGGGTAGTTGTGTGGCACAGTGCATAGAGTTTCAGGCTTGGAGTCAGGAAGACCGTTTTATGAGCTCAAATCTGTCCTGAAATACTTCCTACCTGTATGACCCTAGGCAAGTCATTTAACCTTGTTTGCCTCAGTTTCTCCATCTGCAAAATGAACTGGAGAAGGAAATGGCAAACCATTTCACTATCTTTGCCAAGAAAAGCCTGCAGTCACAAACAGTTGGACATGACTGAACAACAACTACTTAGTTTTACATGGAATTATATATGTATATAAATCTATAGTTATAGCTAACAATATAGAATTAATTGATAGATTATAAAACCTATAGATTTCATGGCTACATAACTGTATAGTTTTCTATAAATATAAATCTCTAGTTATATATGCATATATATCAGCTTGATATCACAACACACATAGTATATGCTTCACAGACAAGTGTTCATTGAATTGAAGGTATTTTTATCTCTAAGAAGATCCCTTTCAGGACTCAGACTTTATAGAAGCATGTTAAAATATACTGATATATAAAGATATCATTACATGGAATCCATATTTGCCAACATTATAACTAAGATTCCATTGATGTTGGTGCTTTTTCTACTGATTCCAATCATAGCCTTCTAGACTTTAATTGATAGTTTTTAAAAAGTATCATGTCAAAAGTTTCATTACCTTGCGGATAACTGTTGATGGGCTTTTCTGACTTAGTTTATAGTGCATCACCAGGTCCTTTATTTAAAATGCGGTATAGCAAGGATAGTTGTTACTATCCTTGTTGTTATTGTAGATAGTTGTAACTCTCCCCTCGCTCCACAAACTAGAGGCAGATACAATCTTCAATATGCAAGTTCTCTTCAACATTCTGGGGGGAAACTGGGTTCAAATATAAAGAGCATAAGTAGCGAAGGGATAGCACATAGCTTGTGGCTGAATGGAAATCCTTTTCTACCTTTGTGGCATCCTCATGAAGTTCCTACTAGGTATGTATAACTCGGTGCTGGATTCTGAGTCTCTGTGTCCTGGTAGTGTCCTAAATTTCACATAGACCAGTTCTCTCAAATTGATTAATGACTCGTTAATAACTAGATTACACCTTTGACTGATTGATTCAGAAGTCTCTAGTAACTGTTAACACCTTTGATCCATTCAATTAAGATGTTCAGAAATTGTTTCCACCTTTGAATGAATGATTCTGTAACTCGCTCAAAGAGGTGTTCTCACCTGATAGTAGTACGGGGCATAGAAAATCTTTTTAGTTACATTAATTAGGCTCCTGCATGTGTGTCTCTGTGTATATACATATAGAAATGCAGTCATGAAAAGACAAACACAAAGGAGTACATACGTATAGAAATATATAAGTTTGAAAATAATTCTCATTTACACAGAACTTAGTAATGTGTAAATTGTCTAAATAATAGCTCAGTGGGGCATATAGTAAAATGTTATGCACATTTTACAAATGAATAAACTGATACAGAGGTTATATGAATTGTCCAAATAATACAAAAAACATTTAAAAGATTTATAATGGTTGGAGAAAGTGAAATAAATGCTATGAATTCTGAAACTCATATATAAATGTGATTATACCTAAAACTTAATTATCTGTGTTAAGTGGAAGCGTAATAGAATAAATGAAACCCCCAAATGCACCCAAACATCATTTTGGACCATTTTAGCAGCTAAATTAATTGGAGTGTTATCATTGCCATTAAAATTGTTCATAAGCTGATCCCAATTCATTGAGTACCTACTAAGTACAGAACTCTATTCTGAGAATCACAGGGCTATTCAAAAAAAGTAGATGACATGGTCTCTGCTACTGAGTAGCTTAAAATCTTATAAGGGAGACAAAACATATGAAACAGATAAATAACTGAAAGCAACCTGTCAAGCCATATCTCTACTTGATGCTGTAGCAAACACATTAATGAATCGTACAGTTCTTATTACCTTCGAGCTAAAAATCAGACAGTATCTCTTTTCCCTTATTTGACCCTTACTGGATATGAAATATCCACAAAGTATATAGCAGAGATGAGAAAACTGATGAACTTGGGCATGGCTGGTCTACTTAATCTTTTCAATAAACCTTTGCTTAGTTAGAATCCATAATAATAACTGATATTTATTTATATGGTACTTTAATACAGGGTATACTGCAATAAGCTGATAGAAGAGTCCTAGGAGCTTGGGATCTAGACAATGACATTGTGTTATCTAAATGATAGATTATTCTGAGGTATGCAAGCCTGATGAAGTTGATTGTACAGGACTCCATCAGATGGAGCAGGGATATATACATCACATACAAAACAGAAGTTAAGCATATTCAGAATTAGCTCTAGAGAATAACATAGTGAGAAATGATTTGTTTTTTTTAATTAACTTAAATACAATGTTGTATGTTTTCTTGTGATCTCTTTTTATTACTGAATTGTACAGCATGCTTACTCAAACATTATTTCATTTGGGTCTCAAAGCAACCCTGTGAAAAAGATTATATAGACACTTCAAAATCTGTAGAAACTTGAAATAACGCAGAAATTGGATTTCACAGATAAGGAAACTATGACTGAGTGTGTAAAGGTGCTTTGCCCCATGTGGCTAGTGACTGGCAGAGGAAGGACATGATTTCTTGATTCCAAGACCAGTACCATGGACACCACACATACACCACCCAACATGCTTTGTGCAAGGCAATGTGCAACAAACTAATTAGTCCTTAATATATAACTGGAAAGTGATGATTTGTTGGTGGGTTGTTGTCTTTCATTCTTGAAGAGGACTAAAATTACATCACTATGTTGGAGACAAGATACAGTGCATCCAACTGTGGATGATAAGACTAATATGAGCTCAGAACACTCTACCCCAGCAATAGAAGAATATAGGGAACTGACCTATCTTTGGATATATGTATTTTTGTGAAAGAAAAAAAAACACAACAATGTTATTTAGTAAAGAGCACAATGCCTTACATATAAAAAGTAGTCAGTAGAACATATATTGAGGAAGCAGAGTGTAGTTGATGAGTCTTGGACTTGAAGTCATGAATATCTAGGTTAGAATTCTACTTTAGACACTTATTAGCTCTGTGACTCATCACACGAATCCTCAGTTTCCTTACCTGTAAAATGAGAGGAATAATAACAACCACCTCACAGGGTTATTGAAATGTTCAAATGAGATTACATATTCAAAGTAAAACTTAAAGGGCTTATATGTTTAATATATATATATATATATATACACATACACATACACATATATCTCTCTGTGTGTATGTGAACAATATACAATTCTTCATATAAATTCCAACCAGCTATTAGGGCACACCAAAGACAGTATTAAATTATGAAATTCTCATAAAATACAGATAGGAACTCAACTTTCTCCAAAATGTTCAATTGTATATTGTATTATATTGACAGTAAGATAATGTAGTATATGACTCTCTCTCTCCATATATGTGTATAACATTATACATTTAATATATACATACAATATTATATGTAATCTAGAATACAGATATGTACACACGTAGTATTATGTAGTATTATATATGAACATACATTTGAATAATGTGAAATAGATATAGAAATATTGATATTTTTATATACCATACTTTCTTGATGTCAATTTTTGCAAAAACTCAATTTTGAAAAAAGTTAAAAATTCCTATCTGTATTTTACAAGAAGATCATAATTTAACATTGCCTTTGGTGTTCTCTAATTGATAGATACACTTTGAATGAATGGTTGTATTTGTCAAAAGTATGAAAATGTTGCCACCTCATTGAGCACAGTGAATGGCCATAGGATTTTTGCTACTCACTTTTTCTTTACCTCACCTTTACTATCGCTTTTCTCGACATTCTTTATTTCCTGTCCTGTTGATTTAATATCTTCAGCCCTCAGATACCAATTTTTGTATTCAGTCCTGAATGCTGTTGATGCCTAGCTCTCTGACACATTTTTATAAGTTACAGAGTAAAGTCCTTTTGCTTTTGGCTGTTTTGGACTCTGCCTTGGCCTACTTATTGCCAAAGTCTTTGCTACAGGCAATCCATGACCAGCTGGTCTCAGGTCTTTGGTTTAGCAATTATCAGACACTTCAGCCATCCCCTTGGAGGAGAATCAGGCAGTCCCATTCCATAATCCCTACCTCTGCAACTACCAACAGGGAATGTTCCTGCCTTTACTAAGTTTTTTTTTTTTATATTTATGTATTTCCCTGGAAATTTTCATTTGTTTTCAATTCTCAGGGGAAAATCATTCCTTAGAATAAATTATGTAAAATATGGAAACATTCCTATTTAAAAATGAAATAAACTCTCATTAAGCAGCTCATTCCTACTGAGAAAATTATTGCCTGAAATATAGGTAGATATGGATATTAAAAATAAACCTTTAGCAACAGCTGGCTCATAGATTAATAACAAATTTGTCATGGTAATGGATGATCACTATGTGGATGGTGGCACTATTTGAAAATGGTGAAAATGGTAAGAGTGATTAGTGGGATGGCGATGACATTTCTTTCTTCCCTTCCTTTTTGAATGGGTGAAAATCATTTATTACTTTAAGACTTTCTATGCAGAAGAACACTGAGAAAGTATGAGACATGGAGATTATTGCAAAGATATTTTCAATTAAATGACTGGAACACAGCAGTTTGCATCTTTGCAAGGATAACCTAATGTAGGAGCTACTGACAAAAATTGCTTGATATGTGTGAATATATAATAAAAATATACATAATTAGCTTTCTAACATCCTTTTTATTGAAGCTACAAAGCTTTGAGTTTATGCTTTTGTTCATACTTACATGTGATTTGGGATGATTTTATACTAGGTTTAGAATGGCATTTTGATATTTAAAAACAAAACCCTTTCTGTATCTACAATTCCTCCACCTGTTATATAAGCTATTCTATTTTTTCCACACCTAGATCATATTGGTCTATCAAATTGGTACTCCTATAAGAAGCATTCAGTTAGTCAGAGAAGTATTTAACAGAATATATATATATATATACACACATATGTATATATATACATATACATGTATATTTTAAAATAGGACATATCTGAAGAAACAGATCAAGAAATGAAATGAGAAACAGATCAACTACATCACAACTACTATGTCACTAAAAGGGAAACATGAGCTTCATCATAACCAGCTGAGATAAGTCAGTGGTAATCAGTCACTAACCAATGGTGAGAATGTCCAGTAAGACAAAAATAGAAAGATCCAGGAAGTCATTGTTCCTCCAAAGATGGCCAGAAAATATCACTGAAGAGAAAAAGTGTGAATGAATGGCTGAATGAGCCAAATTTGGCTCATTAACAGGCATATGGAATACTCTGGCTGCAAAGTATTGAGACAGAGGTGCGGCAAAAATGCAAAAACAAAAGTAAAATGGCAGCTCAAACAAAAAAGGAATTAGTAGGATAAAGCCTAAGTAGCATGTGCCATCAAAATAGCGAAATGAAAAATAAGATAAACTTTGGGTTGTTAAATCCAGGGAAAAGTGGTAATTTCCTACTCAAGGTAACTGCCTTGCTGTGTGAGAGACAAGATTTACAACATTTCCCTTGTATATAAAAAAGCAAAAAGAGATTTGGCATTACTTATGATTCCTTGCCAAACTCATGCTTTGTATAAATGCTTTTTAAATGCCTCTAATTCATATCAATTCAGTGAAGTATTTATTAAATACCAACCATTTGCCAGACACAGTGAAAAGCACTGGGTATAGAAACATAAAACAGTACCTGAAGTGGAAAGGTTAAAGGGAAGGGAATATGGACATAGATAAGTGAGTACAAAATATGTTCATTTAAATAAATGGACATATGATCTCTTCAATTTAGAATTCCCTTTGAGTAATTTAAATTGCGGTCCGTCTAGGTTCATCCATCCTGTGTGATTCTTGTTCCTATCTTGCTCTCCTTTTGGTATAAGAAATCTGCCCAACATGCTGGATGGCTCCTTTGATTTCTCATAATAAGAACAGCCCTGTAATACTCTAGTTGCCCACCTGTCATGTCTCAACGTTGTCATGTAAGCATTTTCTCTTAATATATGTTTCCTCAATGACATCATTTACCCTGGTTCTTTTTGGAAGTTTCTCTATATTTGAGCTTCCTCACATCTACCACACGTATCTTCACTGCCCTCTGTGTGATACCCATTTTTTTTGCAGGGCAATTGGAGTTAAGTGACTTGCCCAAGGTCACACAGCTAGTAAGTGTGTCAAATGTCTGAGGCCGAATTTGAACTCAGGTTCTTCTGACTTCAGGGCCAGTGTTCTACTCACTGCACCACCTAGCTGCCCCGACACCAATTTTTAAATCTTTAGAGACTGTCGTATTTCATTTTGCAGTCTTTTGTATTACAAAACATGTACAATAGTTTTTTTTAAACTTTTTATAGGTTTAGAGGAGCACTATGTGGTAGAATTAGAAAAGTCCTCTTAGGGGAATTGGAACACTTGAAGGTAGATTCTTTCAATGGGATTCCAAAAAGCAGATAGGAAGGGCAAGGACATTCTAGGTACAGAAATGACTTGTGCAGAGGCAAGAAAGTGGGACAGAATATGTCAGATGATAAGTGGGGCACTTTGGCTATAAGGCAGAATAAATGATGTATAAGTGGCCTGGAAAGATAACATCATAAATATGGAGTTGGAAGGGACTTTAGAGGTCATTGAACACCCTCCCCCCCATTTTGATGATGAGGAAATAAGCATTGAGGGGTTAAGTGATTTGCATCATCCAGCTAAAGTATTTGAGGCAGGATTTGAACCCAGGACTTCTGATTTTAAGTCTAGTACCCTATCTACTATGCTATGCTAAAACCAAATTGTGAAGGACTTTAAATACCAAATAGAGGAATTATATCTTATCCTAGAGGTCACATGGAGCTACTAGAGCTTCTTGAGCAGAGAGAGAGATGCAGTCAGAATTATTCTTTAGGAATATTAATTTGGAAGCTATGTGAAAGATGAATTGGAGAGGGGGGGAAGCCAGATGCAAGGAGACAAAATAGGATATTCCTCTTACAATCCAGGCAAGAGGTGGTTAGGGACTGAATTATTGGAGATGTGATGTGAGCAGACAGAAGGAAATGGATACGAGACATGAGGTGGAGATAAAACCAAGAAGACACTGAAACATTAAAAATTGGTGTGGTAAAGAGCCAAGAATGACTACTAGTTTGTGAACCTGGTAGTGTCCTTGACATCACCATTAGGAAGAGCAATGTGCTTAGAGGAATAGATAATGAACTGTGTTTTGGATATATTGAGTTGGAGATACCAGGGGGTCAGTCATCCAGCTGGAGATCTTCGACAGGCAATTGAAGATAGAGCCTCTTTACCTGAGGCACTGTCTTTGAACAGGAAGGAAAAAAAATCCAGTAAGTCCTAAGGTCAGGTCTGGACTGGAGTTTAGGAGAATGACAAAGGTAATTCATTATTTACTTAATTTATTCTAGGAATTTGCTAGACATCAATATCAAACTTGTCTATAGTTTCTACTATACCTTTTTTCTCCCTAGCATGTTTCTAACAATGGTTCAGTGACTACATCTGGGAAATTTTAAAATTAAAGTTGGTACCTCAGACAGATATTGAATAGTCTCATTTAGATGGGTCGGGTCATGCCTATTCTCAAGACAGCTTAATAGCTAGACATCATCCATATAGTGATAACTATCATCGTTAACCTACAGTGGTTCTCTGACCAGTTTTCTTGTATTCCTGAGAATACAGATATGCCTCTTCATCATCTTTCAAATACACCTTCTTCTCTCCTCTGATCCTACCACTATCCTAGTGCAGGCTTTTATCACCTCATGCTTAGACTATTACTAGACCCTGCCTTCCAGGAATCTCTCTCCCTCACATCCATCCTCATTCCACTACCAAAGTGATTTTCCTAAAGCTCAGATTTGAACTTTTTACTCAACAACTCAAGAAAACTCCACTGACTCCCAATCACCTCTAGGATCAAAAACAAAATTTTATCGCCTTCAAAGTCCTTCATAATCCAACTCTTTTCCTGTCTACCTTTCCAGTTTTCTTGCAACTTGCTCCTCTCCACATAGCCTTTGATCCAATGACACTGACCTTATTTTTGCACAAACAAGATATTTCATCCCTCATTTCCAGGCATTTTTTTTCTGGTTGTCCCTTATGCCTAGAATGCTCTTTCTTATTTTTGCCTCCTGGCTCCCCTGATTTCCTTCAAGTTCTGATTAAAACTCCACATTCTACAGTAAGCCTTTCCTAACCCCTTTTTTAAAATTCCTGTGCCTTTTCTCTGTTAATTATTTCCTATTTATCATAGATATAACTTGCTTATAAACATTTGTTTGCATATTGCTTTTCCCAGTAGATTGTGAACTCCTTGAGGGCAGGGACTGTCTTTTGCCTCTTTTTGTATAACCAACACTTAGCACAGTTCCTGATATTTAGTAGGCACTTACTAAATGCTTTCTGACTGACTGAGGGAACAGAGTTGTATTTTGGAGTCCTTGGATCTATGTGAGTTATCAGGGATTGGAAGTCCTTGAGGAAGTCTTTTTGTGTTAATGGAGGCAATGGCAGGTTTGAGTTTGTGATAAATTGACTCCTATACTTTTGTGTTATTCACATCTCCCTAGTTCCCTATTGCCCCTCAGGCACCTCCCTCCCTCTGATTGATGAGGGTAGAGGATGGACATCAGAGAATTCCTCTCCCATCCTCTATTGAAGTAGGCAGCCCAGGGGAGGCACCTCATCATTTCCCACTTGGTTGCATGACTTTATCAGGCCCCATGACAGTACCCTCCTTCTCTCTTCTGTACCTCCTTTTGGCTTACTTTTATGTGTTGTCTTCCTCTTTAATATTGTGAACTCCTTGAAGACAGGAACTGTTATTTATCTTTCTTTGTATTCTTAATGATTAGTATGGTGTTTAGAAATAGTAAGTGCCTAATAAATGTTTACTGCTTGACTATTAGGTAGAATGGTGAGGCCTCAGCTTTATGCAATAACATATAGGAAACCAGCTGCTTACCATGATCAGTTTTCTTAAAAGTGTGCAAACCCTCTGGTCTAGGAGACTTTAAGTCTTTTAAAGTAATTCCCTGTTTTCTCATTATCTAAGATTTGGTTATTTTCCAACATTTATTCTTAACATTTGTCCTAACATTGGTATTGAAGATTACACATGTTGATAGAAAAAAGATGGAAACACATAGATGAGCAGCTCTTCTTTCTCTCTTTCATCTGTTAACATTATTATCCCTAATTTCCCCAACCAAATGTACCTGATTTGTTAATCTTCCTCTTCTTATTTTATCTTTTTTGTCTTTAGCTTCATTCAAGACTCATTTCATTTTGGCCTTTATAGCCACACTAAAATTTTCCTATAGACCTGTGTAGAGGCAACTAAGTGATGCTGTAGATAGAGCACTAGTCCTGAAGTCAGGAAGATTTGAGTTCAAAAGTAGCTTCTAATTCTTACTAGCTATGTGACCTTGAACATGACACATAAGTGCTGTCTACCTCAGTTTCCTCAGCTGTAAAAAAAGGATAATAATAAAAACCTACCTCCTATGGTTTGCATAAGGATAAGATCAGATAATATTTTCAAAGGGCTTTGCACAATGCCTGGTATATTTTAGGTGATTAATAAATGCTTATCCCGTTTCCTTCTTCCCCTGTGACTTTATGTTTTCTGTCTGTATTTCCCAAATTTTCACTTCTGTGCTTGACATTTTAAAATCTGACCTCATCAAGGACTTCACTTTCTTTAGTTGTTTTCTTTCTTTGTCATCAAATATACTCTTGCATTAACCAAATTTTATATTTAAGAAAGCCCTGTTTTTGAACCATTTTCCCTTTTAGCATCTCTTTGAGCAAACTTGTTTATATCTACTTCATTTAATGCAGTCTGAATAATAACAATGTCAACAGCAACATCTGACATTTATATAGTACTTCAAATTTTTCAAAGTGCTTTATATATATTTTATTATTTGGGACACAGGGAGATAGAGTGTGAATTTAAAAAGTAGCTCATTTAATTATCTTGGCTTTTGGGATGACTGCAATGAGGAAGCATTTGAGCATGGCAGGTGAGGTGTGGCAGCATACAATATCATTGCCATGAAAATGTCTCCTTCTTGAGCAGAACAGGAGATTAACTGTTAGTCACCCTGCTGAGGCTTACTTTCCTCTTCTGAAATGTGCTGTCACTGATTCTAAGTTGAACACTGCTGCAAATTTTCTTTTTGTACTGTGTGCTCTCAGTTTTTTACTCTTTGATCAGTTCAATTAAATTTCATAAGGCTTTTTAGTATTTAATATATGTAAAACATGACAATAGGTACTGGGGAAAAAAGATAACACTTCAACAGTATATGCTGTCAAGGAAGACAATTCCACCAGGTCATGACTTGTACTCTCTTCTTTCCCCTCCAACAGTATTGATTAGACTCTAACACCTGAGATACCTCAGACCAGTCCTTTCCTGATGATTCTAGAATTTGACACTGGCTTATTTTTGGATCAGATTCCTTAGCTACTACTTGTAGATCCATTTTAGATTCATTTGGTAAATGGAAAAAATGACAGCATATGGTAGCAATCTTTTAAAGAGAAAAATGCAAGAATCAACACTTATATTCATGAAGCTAGTTATAATGTGGAATTGCTGCATTTAGAGGCCAGGTCACATGGTCCCAAAATCTTGCCCAGTGGTACCAAAAGTTATAATAAATATAAAATTTGGCTTTGGGAATTGAGAGACAAAAGACTCAAGATTTGATTAAAGAGAAAGCACGAAGATAAGTATAAAAAATGAACATTACTGCCAATTTTTTGGACTTGGTTTTAAGTTAATGTGTAAATTGGAAGAAATCAATAAAGATTTTCAGTTATATACCAAAGAACAAGCCATTCTGAATAAGGTTGATTTGGTTGAAGATGAAATTAAAGTAGAAGAAATTGTCATAAATATCATTTAAAATGATACAGTTCATCAAGCAGCCAATATTTCTAAATTAGAAGCTTGTGAAAGTGATATAGGAAATTGATGTACTGCAGAAACTTTTGATTGGCAGACTTCAATGCAGTTTGTACCCATGCAGGGGAAATTTATAATCTTTATTCTTAGATAATAGCCATGAGTGGCTAATACTAGTAAAACAAAGTGAAGGGTAATAAAAATAACTAATATGTGTAGTTATGTTGGCCTTATTTTTTCTTTTCATATATATACATATTTATAAAACAACTTAATGCAATAAGGTGTAAAGAAGATACACTTGTCTACTCTATCTTTTCTTTTAATGTTTTGGTGGGATTTAATTTACTTTTAACACCTAGGATAATAGTTGTTCATATGGCATTCAATTGCAGAGTTCATTTATAGATAATGTGGAGTTCATTTAAGTATGAATAACTAAAAGATTCGTATAATCCTCCCTCATTTGTATGACACATTTTCAAATTTTTTGTTGTCCTTAGGAACTATCTGTAGCAGAAACCCATTAAGTTACTTCTTATGGAATTTAAGTCAAATGCCAAATATAAGCTGTCTGGGATGAGGAATAGTTTGCCAGCAAGTATGCACATTTTCATATAATGGAGTCAGTAGGCAAAGGTGCTGGAGTTAGAAGAATGAGTACTGTTTTTTTTTCTGCCTATGGGATGCTGAATGTCCTTGGAGAAGTATGTGTTCAGTCATATGATGGTGATGACAGAAATCTGAATCTTAAGTAAGCTTAGCATCTCAATTTAAAGGACGTAGTCAAATAAAGTGGATCACACGTAGGACTTTTTTTTAAAAAAAGAAATTTATTCTGGGAGCCAGTTCTAGACTGGCATCCTTAGGGGGCCTAGTTCTGGGCTGTAACTCCCATTCAATGCATGTTAAGCCAACCTGTGAGAGAAATTAAAATGGTAACACATGCACCCTAAAGAAAAGAAATTTGGCCTGATACTAGCATGTATGTGCAGGGAGGAATTATTAAAAAAAATCTGATCTACAAAGCCAGGAATTGTCGGGCATGGTGCTCACTGCGATTTATGTGTATATACATATACATACACACACACATATATATATATATACATATCTTAATATATCTGCATATATATATATGATCAGCATATCTATATCTATGTCATCTATCCAGCTAGACTGTGAGCTTATTCAAGGCACAGATCATATCCTATGTTTATGATAGCCTTCACAGTGTCTAGAATACCTGAGAAGTAGACATACAAATACTATTTCATAAGTAGTTTCTCTCTTTTTCACAAAATCCTAAAATTACAGTACTTCAGAGTGGGAAAGGACCTCAGGGACTGTTTTTTTCCAACCCATACGTGAAAAAGAATTCCCTCTACCACTTTATAAGTCATCTAATAATGGCAATTGTGGGAAGACCAGTGAACAAATACAAAAATGAGTTTCATTTATATATGTGTGTGTATAATAATAACAAATGACTTTTTGAAAGCACACCAATATATACATATTAACACATATATGTGTGTACAAAAGTATTTTTCAAGGTAAGCTACTATTATTATTATCTTCTATATTTGTGTGCGTGTGTGTTTGTGTGTGTGTGTATGTGTGTGTGTGTGTGTGTGTGTGTGTGTGTCTGTAATAGCCATTTGGCAATAGATAAATGGTCAAAGGATATGAAGAGTTTTCAAAAGAAAAATCCCAAAGCACTGACAACCACATGAAAGAATGTTCCAAATCATTGATAACAAGAAAAATGGAAATCAAAATAGCCCTGAGGTATTATTTCACACTCTGCAAATTGATAAAGATAGCATAAAATGGTAATAGTCAATGTTGGATAGGTTGGGGAAGATAGGCACTTTGGCCCATTATTGGTCCAGCTGTAAATCAATACCACCATTTCAGAAAGCAATTTGGAATTATATCAGTAAAGTGACTAGACTATCCATACCCTTTGTTCTAGAGACTCTGTTACTGAACTTATACCCCAAGGAAATAACTGATAAGTAGAAAGTATATGTACTTACAGTTTCTTCTTGTCAATTCTTATAAACATATATACATACACACATATGGGAAAGAATTGGAAACAAAATCGATGCCCATTTATTGGGAAATGGCTAAGCAAGTTGTAGTACATGAATATAATATTACCGTACTATAACAAATTATCAATGTGCAGAATATGGCATATTAGGCAATGCAGAGTGAAGTAAGCAAAACTAAGAAAACAATATTTATAATGACTACAATATAAATGGACAGAAAAACCACACATATGAAATATCAAAAGTGAATGTTAAAAAATTGTAAAAAAAAAAAGCATGGCTCCAAAGAAGAGTTATGAGAAGACATTCCCCACACACCCATTTGCAAAGGTAAAAGTTTTATGTGTTCTATATGTTGCACACATTTTCTGACCTTTTTCAATATATTGATTAATAATGTTGACTTTTCTTCTTTTTGTCTTTAGAAATACTATGTGTGTATGGGATGGTGGAGCAGGAAATGGACAGTTGCTGGAGGAAGCTTTAGTAGTATAAAAAAAGAAATGAATAAAAATAATACATTCTAGAATTTTCCAAAAGTCAATGTCAAGATCACAAGACCATAGTTTAAAAATTCTATTCTCTTCCCTTTTCTGAAAACCATGACAAAATTTGCTCTCCTCTAATTCTGTTCTATCTCTCACATTTTTCATGATATTTTAAATATCACTGACAGTGACTCAGAATCACATCTTTCCATTCATTTAGTACCTGAGCGTATAGTTCCTCTGGTGACTTGAATACATTAAGGGAAACTAGATGCTTTCTTATTGTCTTACACAATATATGCTGGGTATCAATTCCTTAATTGTCATTATTTATCCTGCATTTTCCAATTTATTTATGGAATATTTCTAGTTTGTATGGCTGAGATGGTTGTGGATTGCACTGAAGTACCCTGGTTTGTGGCAGATACTCTGTAAAAGGGAGCCAGAACACTCATTTAGAACAGCTGACAATCCAACCCAGTAGCTAATATTACCTGAAACAAGCTTGTTTACAGATCCTTTCTACAGGCAATTGAGGAGGCTAGATGAGACTGTCACTTGGCACCTTGCAGTGCACTAAATAACAAGAGGAGAAATATTGCAAGGGAGACTTCACAACAAATCAGAATTTAGGGCAGAGGTTTGGTGAGACATCCCTTAATAACAAAGGTGGAAGAAATCATCAAGTGCTTTGGCATTGATGTTGAGGTCCTAATTCCTTAGTGAGTAAAAGCCTCAGGCCACTACTGATCCAGGACCTAGGACTTCAGAAGCCTAATTGGTTTTGGGGTTTTGCACTAGAGCAAATTCAGTGAAATAAAAGTGGTTACAAGGAATATATACTACAACAAATTCTATACTGGGTTCTATGGTTTATGATATAAAATGTCATCGTCTTTATCATTTTATTGTGCAGAATTACTTCCTTGGTTGCCTCTGTTAATATGATCTTTTAATTTATAATTCTATTTCAATTTTTGTTGGCTCGAGCTATGCTGACTCTCATTCATCCGATATTAAATGAGCCAACTTGGGGGAAAGAAAATGAACAAAACTTCAGACATGATCAGCAAGAAGGCCATCTGGGTTGGTGAGCCCCCTCAGCACTTTCACTGATGGAATGGTAGAGCTCATCAGTCTATCTCAGTGGGAGGACAACCTTTGGAGAAGTCACTGGATCTGTTGACCTAGTTTGAGCAGACGGAACTTGAACACAGAAGACTGATGATACGAAGAGGCTCTGTTTATGAACAGCTAAGGTTCTCCAAGGTTCAAATATAGACGGAAATAATCTAGTTACACAGTAAACAAGAAAATGCATAACCCATGTTGATGAGAACTTGTTGGAGTGGGTAATACTTCTTGGCACTTCTAAGGATTTCAAATGCAAATGGGGCAGTAGTAACCAGAGCATTCTCTCAACATCTTACACAATCAGTATAATGTGTCCCATGAGCCTCTGACAAGTTTCAACTTATTGCATTCTACTTAATCCTTTTAGTTCCTTCTGTAGAAACAGAAAGGTGACAAAGTAATGTCAGAATGATGCACAAGGGCATAAGGTTATATTAAGAATGCTTCAGATTTTGTTATTAATTCTTTGTTCTTGGTGCTCTGCTTTAAAAAACCTGTTAAGGGAGCACTTCAGGTGAAATGCCATTATAAAAGCATGAAAGGGAAATAACTCAGCTAGTGAATCACCTGAAATTAGTGCCAGGAGTTAAAGGAGGTAGACAACATGTGTGTCACATGTGATTGAGAGAGCTAAAGAGATTTTCAAACAAAGAAATTGTTGGAAATAAATAAAGTATGGTGCATCTGGATCCTTATTATCTTCAATGACGACAACAGGTTTGTTGCCCTTCTTTGTAAGAAGAAGATGTAGTCAACTGATTAGCAAGGCACCCACAAGTGCAGAAGGAAAGGAGAAAGCTGGAGGGGTTCCCATCTAGCCTTTCTTTCTCATTGCTGCAGGTGGAAGGAAAGAATGGGCTATTTTCTCTGTAGATTTTGGTAGGCAGCTAAACATCATGAATGGCACTTTGAAGCTGTGATAGAATTGGAAAAAAAATTCTCTTTTTCCTTCCCTCATTTGCAAAAACAAATTCCCCTTGTATGACTCAGACAGCCTTAATCATCCATCAATGTTGCTGTCCTCCTTGAGCTCAATAGGAGTGCATCAGAAGTGACTTATCCTTCAAATTGACATTTAAGACTGTTAAGAATACCACAAGGATTTCACTTAGCAATTCATCTGCAGCTCCTTTTTGGGGTCAGTAAAGTTATCTTGTGGGACAGTGACATGAAATCCATTCATTCAAAGGATCTGCCTTTGGAGCTTACTTAAATGATACGCAATATTTCTTGAGTCATTAATAACAACATAACTAAGATATCACCTATTGGTCAAGTAAACACCTTTGATACCTAATTGGTACCAGAACTTTGTTATATCCTAAAGGGGGAATATGAAAGAAGTAAAATATACAATTTTTCTTCCTAAAGCATGTAACGATTTAGTTAGGAATAAAAATAATTGTTGTTCAGTCCTTTCAGTCATCTGATTCTTTGTGAATCCATTATTTTGTGGGTTTTTTGTCAAAGATATTAGATTGGTTTGACACTTCCTTACCCAGATCATTTTACAGATGAGGAAACTGAGGCAAACAGGGGTAAATCCAGGGTCACACAGCCAGTAAGTCTGAGGCCAGATTTGAACTCAGCAAGATGACTCTTCCTGACTCCAAGCCTGGCACTCTAAGCACTGAGTCACCTAGCTTCCCTAATGATAATAAGAGATAGGATTTATATAGTACTTTATGATTTGCAAAGTACTCTATTAATATTATTTAATTTTATCCTCATAACAACTTTAGGATATAGTTGCTACTGTTGCTCTCATTTTAGAGATGAGGAAACTAAAGCAAACACAGGTTAAATGATTTGCCCAAGTTCACACAGTATGTGTCTGAGACTAGATTTAAATTCAGGTCTTGCTGATTCTAGTTCAGCTTACTATCCACTAGGGCACCATTAGCTGCCCCAAACTGAATGTTGATATATGTGTGTGTGTGTGTGTGTGTGTGTGTGTGTGTGTATACACACATATATACGTATATATATATACACACACGTACATACATATATACATGCACACGCACACATACACACACACACACACACACACACACACATATATATATACATATAATCACAAACTTCAAATTCTAGAGTACTCAAGATGGGTTTGAGTAGTCAGAGCAAGGCCAAATATAGTGGCAGAAAAGCAGATCTGGGGTTGAAACTTCACCCTCTGATTCCCAACCCAGTTTTTTTTTCCATTTCATTATTCCATCCTTTCAGATCCATGAAGAGTTCCCTGATTTACTTAATGATAAATTATAATCAGATTATTTCTGGAGATTAGCTGACAATATCAATGTCCACTGCATCCTGTTCATTGCCTATGCCCTGTTTTTCTAGTTACTAGAATGTAAGCTCTTTCAAGACTGGAAGTGTCTATTTCTTTGTATATCTGGCATCCAGTACAATTCCTGGTAAGTGGTAAGTCCTTAAAATTATTGATATAGTATATAAGTTTTAAAATGTAATTGTTATATAATGGTTATAATTAAGTAGCAGTTTTTGTGCCTAGGGCAAATGGTACCAAATGTGACTTTCACTCATTTGTTTTTGGTGGGCAATAGCAGAGATTCTATTCAATCAATACTTGTGGGGATGTGGAAAGAGAGTGAAATTAGATGTTAGAATATTTGGCTTTTAGTCCAGGGTGTGCCATTTACTGCCCACATGACTTTAGGAAAGTTCCTTGACATGGCTGAAACTGAATCCCCTTATATAAACTAGGTGAAAATATCTGCCCTGAATAATACAAAACATTGTTTTATTAGATGAGTTAACATATGTGAAATAGCTCTGTATACTGTACTCTTTTTTTATTTGCTATTTCTCACTACAAACCTCTTTCATAGGTGTCAGTATAAAGGGGAAAAAGAGCTTATTTTTCTAACTTTCACATAGTTAATTTTCTGCTTTCACTACTCTTCATGCTATAATGTCTGCTTTTTCTTTCTGCAAAGCAGAAGGAACAGAAGCTGCTTCAGAAATGAAAATTTACATCTTTAAATAAAATAAATAACATTTCATCATTTTGATTTCTTGAGAAGTTGAAAGATTCTGTCAACTCTTTCTATTCAGATGATATACCCTCATTGTTCCTTGTTTTCCTTCTTCCACCAAGGGTTTTGATTTCGTAATGGATGATAATATCTCATTTCTGAATGGCCAAGATTAATGTTTATAACAATATTGCCCACTCTAATTCTAAAATTGCTACTGGTTCAATTAAAATCACTTCTTGACCTAAAATTCTTACAGAGCAAGTCCTGAAGTTACAGCAACATTTTAATGTTTAAAAAAGTTAAAAAAGAAATAAACAGAGCAAGCCATTTAAAATTCCTATCTCACAATAGAGTAAGAGTTATTAACTATAAAATTGAAGAAAGAACTTGATATTTAAAACTTCTGCTATCTTGAAGAATAAAGAATGGTATAGGAGGTTAAAGTCATGAGTCCATACTAGATTTAAGAATAACATCTTACATTTAATAAAAATGTTGAATTGATCCAGTAGTCCCTGAACACAAATTTATGAATTTGGTTACAGTTAGAAAAAACAACACCAATAATTGTTCAACTTCTATAATTGCTTGAATTAATACACTAAATAAGAATTAATTTAAAATCCAAAATCTAAATTCTGAGAGATAAATGGGATACCAGTACTCTACCAAATATCTAATTAAATATTCTTCTAAAACTTCTGGAACTATAGTGGACACTATTAGTTGTTTCTTCAGGCTAACCTGTAAAATTTAACATACGCCCTAGGCAACAGCACTTTCCCCTTGGAGCGTCTCCTGATCAGAAAATCAATATGCCATGTCCTTGTATCTTTATTTGTTTTTATTCACTCCCACCACACCACTGCCTCAGCCATTGTCCTGAAAAAACATTCGATAATTTGAAAGCCAATGTGCAGATGAAGAAAATGTGATTTTGAAAAAAAAACAGTTAATTTTGATGTAACAGAAAAAATTTAGTAATATTCTGCTTAAATCTTTAAAGTTCTTCCCTTTCCTTTGTTTATATTTTCATGATCTCAAAGATGTAAGCCTGATTTGCCTTAAATAGCAAACTGTTCATACTTCACATATTTAATTCATTAACAAAAACTCATTGATTCTACCTCCACATTGCTAACATTTATCCACATCTCTCCACTCCTACATTCACCATCCTATGAGATACCTATGTATTTTTTGGTCAGAACTACTGCATGACTTCCTAATTTGTCCCTGTAAGTCAAATATCTCATGTCCTCATGTCTACCCTTTTCCTTTCATTTTCAACCCAGATGAAAATACAGGTCTTATCATAACACTGCTCTGCTTGATTTACCTGTAGTCTACCGTATTAGAATATGATTTCCCTGAGGGCAATCGATTTTTACCTTTTTAAAAATATATCCTCAAAATTTAACTAGAGTTTTTGGCACATAGTCAGGAGTCAAGAATATCTTATTAACTGACTAATAATACATTGTTGTAAATTTCTATTACCTCTAGAGTCAAATACAAAATCCTCCATTCATCAGTTAATGCACATTACAACCTGGCTCCAACCTACCTTTCTAGTTTTACTCTATATTATTCCCCTTCATTTGCCCTTTCATCTAGCCAAACTGGTCATCTTGCTGGGCTTCCCATAAAAGATTCCATATCTCATCTCTGTGCTTTTGCATAGGCCATCTCCTGTGCCCATAATGTACCCCCTTCTTACTGCAAGTATATCTCTCACATTCTGAGACCATTCCAGATCTTTCCAGTTACAATGCCCCTCCCTACAAAATTTGTATTGATTTTGTACAGATGTACAGTGAATATGTGTGTGTGTGTATGTATACATGTATATGTTGCACATATTATATATACTTCTTGAGAGCAAGGACTGTTTCTTTACTTTTCTTCTTTTTGCTTTGTATCCCTAGTGCCTTGCACATAGAAGGGATTTGATAAATGTTTATCGATTCATTGATATAGCATACAAAGTCCTAGAAATTAAAAGTGCACATCTAGTTAATGCTCAGTACAAGGTCTAAAGGTGGTAGGGATATTGATGATAATTGGTAACTTCACTAACAAGAATTATAGTAATTTCTTTATATATTTCCTATCACCTATAAAGGTATATTCCAGTTAGTTTTTCAATAAGCTGCCTTTATGCTGGGGAAAAAGATCCACAAAGCATATTTAAATGTTTGAAAATCCATATTTTTCCATTATTGTCCCTTGCCTAATTCCTAGCCCTCCCTATGGTATGGCACAATATAATGCATTGGTTTCTGCCACAGGCAAAGGTCCAACCTAAAGTAGAATTGATCTCTATATAGTTAAACTTTTTGAGCTCATGTATTTCTTGGTGTGGAGGGAAGATAATATTTTGGCTTAAGAGAACTTATCTTCCAGTAGCTGCAAAGCTAGTGTCAGCTACTTTCATTTCTTACAAGAAATTACTTAAGGAAGGTAGATGATAAAGTCAAGAAGAATCATTGTAATCTTTTGTTTTCATAATGTACCTGTGAATAATTGAAAGTCACATGGATATTTCAAAGTAACCTAAGGCAAATACAAACTTCCCGATATACATGAGGCCCACAAGTTCATTCCCATTTTTAAGAGAATTTCTGAGTTCTAAATAACCATTAATCATGGTTACATAAAGGAAGTGAAGAAATATTGAGGTTTTTTCAGGCAACCATTTTCAAAGTTTCTCAAATAAATAACCCCTAGGAAAGTCAGTATATCACTGTAAGACCACCAATGTGTAATCATCTACTAATTTTCTAAAGCAAATTCAGGTACATAATCACTCCCCTGATAGATAGTTAAGCAAAGTCTACAGAAATTGTGTTGGTTTAATTTGCCATTTAAATGATCAGCCTTTTTTCAATGTGACTTTTTATGGACTATACCAGTTTATATACTTATCTTTATAGTTTTACAACATAAAATTGGGCATTTGTGAATTTTCCCAAATTAATTGTATTTTTTTGTTTCTCCCTTAATTGCCACATTTGGGCAATGGAGCCTGAAAGGGATTTAATATTTTTTCACTGTTTGTTTTCTAGTTGTGATTGTTTTGCTTTTTTTCATGTGGGAGCATATTATCTTGAATTATGAAATACAGAGAATGTTTCCCTCATATTTCTGGGATAAAAATTCCAAGAGTTTGAAGCTTTCAACTATGTCAGAAAGAAGAATATTGATAAAAAGGAGAGCTTTCTGGCATTTCTGATGAGCAGCTGTTCTGGTTTGTTGAATCATTCCTTGGATAACCATTATTTTATTCTTTATACTTCTACATTGGCATTATACTTCCTGCGAAAGGAATTCAGAATTATGCAAATGAATGGAAAGAGCCATATCTGTGTGCAATTGGAAAACTCCCAGTGTAACAGCTGTGTGATACTTGGACTGAAAGTGACTATCCGGGGGAGAGCAGATTATGTAACTTAATGTTTACTAGTTGTGGATTTTATCTTTCATAAAAGTTTGGGAACTAGAAACATTAGAATTATAAAAACATTGTGTATCACATGGGCAAAAATGTAATTTATCATGTGCCTATGCAGTAAGTCGTACTTTTCCTTTAGAGTGTCATTGTGCCATCATGTATTTCAAGAAGAAATAAGATAAATTCAAAAAATATTTCTCCAAATTATTTTTTCCTTGAACATAGAAAAGTCCACATATTTTAAAAAAATCTCCTCTAAATGAATAAAATAGAACCTAAATTTGTGGATTGGGCAGCTATGTGGCTCAGTGGATAGAGAACCTAGCCTAGAAAGGAAGACTCATCTTCCTGAGGTCGAATCTGACCTCAGACAATTACTAGCTGTATGACCCTGGGAAAGTCATTAACTCCATTTGCCTCAGTTTCCCCATCTGTAAAATGAACTGGAGAAGAAAATGGAAAACCATTCTAGTGAAAACCCCAAACGGAGACATGAAGTGTCAGATATGACTAAAAACAACTGAACAACACACCTATGGATTAAGGGATACATTCATGCTCTTTGCTTGAGTTGTTTAGTTGTTGGTAGCTTATCTTTGTACTACTATCATAGATACATTCGATTGAAAATTTATCACCCACCGACCCCTGTTTTTTCTAGTGCTCAGTATTCTCCACAGACATTGACAGCCAGGTGGTCTCTATGAGTAGAACAATGAGGGAGATGATTCTGGGAAGATGGCAGAGTAGGTCAGAAAATTCTAGGCTCTCAAGATTTTCCCCCACAAAAGCATTAAAATAACACCTTAGGGTGAACAAAGTGTGGGTGGAGACCAAGAGGAATAGGGGCACAGCCAGGATCTTCCTGGTTCAGTTTGAGAAGATCTGAAGAAAAATCCCAGGACCAGGTTTGGTCCCAGCGAGGATTAAACACCTCCAGACGAAGTTTCATTTTAACAACAAGCAGGCAAGACCCTTAAAAACTAGTGGCAAGTCCCGGGGTTAGTAGGATTGAGAGGCTGCCTTGGCCCCAGCCACTGGAACTTTGCACCGTGGGATAGTGAGGGAAGTCGTGCATTTGAGCCCAGGAAGATTGAGGGAACCTCTGCTGACAAGGAACGCCACATCCAGCTGTGCTGCGAAGAGGGAAGAGTGGTGGGGGTGAGAAGGAACCAGCACAAGCCTGGTGAGTGCAGAAGCAGTGGGGCAGAATGCCCTTACTGTGGGGACTTACAGAAGGTTAGAGGTTTGGCTTTGGTTCTAGGCGAGAGGGAAGAACTGAAGATTGGGGGCAAGAGGTACCATTTCCCATACCCCCAGGGCTAGAGGTGATTACAAAAATCAAATTATTACAAAAAATGCACAGGCAAAGCAGAGAGAATCCAACCATAGAAACCTATTATGGGAATAGAGATGACTGGAGTTCATCTTCAGAAAAGGATATCGATGTAAAGAAATCCCAAAGAGCAATGTAAAATCACCGCTTGCCCAAAAAGAATTTATAGAAGATCTCAAAATCACTTTAAAAATCAAATGACAGAGATGGAGGAAAAACTAAAAAATAAATAAAAATAAAAACAATCCAAGAAAAACAAGAAGGTTATGAAAGGAAAGTCAACCAATTAGAAAAGGAGATCCAGAATCTCAAAGAGGAAAATGACACCTTGAAAATTAGAATTGGGCAAAGTGAAGCCAGTGAAATTATAAGAGATCAAGAAATAATTAAAGAAAACATGAATAATGAAAAAATAGAAGAGAGAGTGAAACATCATATAAGAAAAACAACAGATCTGGAGAACAGATCAGGAAGAGAAAATATAAAAATAATTGGAATAATTGAAAGCTATGATCACAAAAATAATCTTGATATGATAATACAAGAAATAGTTAAATAAATATTTCCTGAAGCATTAGAACAAGGCAGAGAAGTGGAAACAGAAAAATTCATTGAACACCACTTAAGAGAGATCCTATGAGGATAATTCACAGGAATATCATAGTCAAGTTCAAAAACACCCAGCTTAAGGATAAAATATTAAAGCATCAAGACTAAAACATTTTAAACATGATGGTGCCACAATTAGAATTACACAAGACCTAGCAGCAGCACATTAAAGACTCCAGGTCTTGGAACACAATATATCAAAGAGCAAAAGACCTGGGGCTCCAATCAAAAATATCCTGCCCTTCAAATTAAATATTATCTTGAATGAAAAAAAGGACATTTAACCAACCCTCAGACTTTCAAGACTTTGTTAAAAAAATCCTCAATTTGGAAGAATGAGGCAGTCACCTGATTGGTGTAATCTGATGAGTATACAAAGGCCCGTCTGCCATGCTGCCTGAAAAGATATCTATTATATTTCCAGAAAGTCCTTATTAAAATGTAAATAGATTGTTATAATTAATTTATCATCCACTAACATTTTAAGATGAATTAGTTTATCAAATTAGGTAGCTGTTATCTGGCAAATCTCTAAATTACAGGAAAGATGAGTTTCAATGAGAAAGGGACGAGAGAGTATTAGAGTATGGGACGTTACTAGAGAAAGGCACATCTAGGACAGACACATAAGTGGGAGGCTCTGAGCAATGATAACTACAGGCAGGAAGGATTAAAGATGTGCCAGAAAAAATGGTGTTACATTTTGCTCTCTTCATAGTTTTCCATAGAACCACTCTGGGTATTTAGGAGAAACATACACACACACACGTGTATATTTACTTATATAGATACACGTACACATATATATGTATATAGATATATTCTTCACACATATATACATACACACATATAAACCAAAATGGTCTTTTATGAGAACATAAGACCTACAGTAGTCACAACCTTCCTAGTACCACTTAAGGTAACTGAGATACAATCACGAAAAAAGAAAAGGTTAGTTTATCAGTGTAATATATGTTCCTGCTACCTTATTGCTTTAGAAAAATAGGTGAATTTTCAATTTGATTTGACTGTGTAGACTTGGGCAAAGAAGGTTGGGGATAACAAAATTCCTTTTCTTGCAGAGAGAAATGAAAGAGTCTTGGGTCTAGTTTCAAATGAAAAAAACTTAATTCCTCTGTGAATATTCTGAAATGACAAAAGTGAACTCTTTGTTATCTTCTGGTCATTGATTAAAACTACCAGGACTTCTCTTTCCTCCATTCCTTCACCTACTTTCCTTCTCTCCCCTATCTTGATAAGAATTTTTTAAAATGTTCCTATTGTGTATATAATCCAGTGCTAAGTGCAGAAGAAAGAAAAACATTTTGATAAGGCAAGAGCCTTACTGTCATTGAGCTTATAATCTAATAGGGAAATAAGACAAAAACAAAAATAGCTGTAATAAACAAAGTTAATGATTCATATGGTACATGGTAGGTTTAAAAAATGGTATGTGAGTTATCTAGAATCAGTCTGAATCTTGGCATTTCACCTTTTCCTAAATACTTTTGTAAAAGTATATTTAAAAAATCATAATCAGTCATGCTCTACTATTGTATATGTTTCTCTCTCTCTCTCTCTCTCTCTCTTTCTCTCTCTCCTTCTCTCTCTCCCTCTCTCTTTCTCTCTCTCTCTTTCTATCAATGCAGCCTCTGAAGCTGAGATGCAACAAAGTATGAATCACTTCTGTGCTGCTTATGTTAATTTTGGCCTAGCAATTAACACCAAGAAAACACAGGTACACCATCAGCTAAAACCACACCATCCATACATGGAACCACTGATTATAGCAAATAGAGAAGTTTTGAATGCTGTGAATAAGTCTGTTTGGCAGTATACTTTCTAGGAAAGTATGCATTGATAATGAGGTTGATGGACGCATTGCCAGAGCTAGCTCATTGGTTGGGAGGCGCCAAAGGAAAGTATGGGAGGGAAGTGTTATTTGACAGCCTACTAAACTAAAGGTCAACAGAGATGTTGTGCTGACCTCATCAGTGTATGCCTGTGAAAGCTGGACAGTATGTTAGCACTATGCCAGGAAATTGAATTGCTTTCATTTGAATTGTCTTAGGAAGATTCTGAAGATCAGTTGGTAGGATAAGATACCAGACACTAAGGTCCTTTCTTGAACTAAACTGCCAAGCATTTAAACTCTACTGCAAAGAGTGCAGCTATGATGGGCTGGCCACATTGTTCGCATGCCAAATGTATGCTTGCCTAAGAGATTATTTTATGGAGAACTCACATGAGGCAAGCACTCACATGGTGATCAGAAGAAGCAATACAAGGACACTCTCAAGGTCTCTGTTAAGAACTTTGGCATTGATTGTGTGACATGGGAGAGATTGGCGTAGGACTGTCTAGCATGGCACATCCTCATCAGTGAAGTGGTGTGCTCTATGAGCAAAGCACAATTGAAGTAGCTCAAAAGAAATGTGAGGTGTGCAAATTTAGGGAATCCACTCACATGGTCTATTTGTGCCGGACTTGTGGCATTATATTGGTCTGATCAGACATAGTTGGATGCATTGTAACTTGACTCTAATATAGAGATGTCATTTTGGTCCTCTTTGAAAAAAAGGACAACCACCACCTATCTATCATTTTGTCATTTATAAGAAAACCTGATCAAAGGTTATGGCACCATAGAGATAATTTAATTAAATTCTCTCTTTTTAGTTTTTTCTTTTTCACAAATGAGGAAGGAGAAGCCCAGATGGGTTAAACGATTTGTTCAAGACCATAGAGGTAGTAACAACGCTGGGATTTGAATATGGATCTGACCACCAATCCACTGTTCTTTCCATTATTTTACTTTCATTTTCCCCTGTGTATCCCCTTAAAATCCTATTCTACCTTACACCCTGCATTTGCGATCACAACATACATTTACACTTACACACACATATTTACACACATATGTATATATTCACATGCATGCAATTTACACAGATACATACACACATATTATATATGTATATATAGAAATATCTGTACATATACATGTACATGTTTATCTGCATTTCCTGTTTGAAACAGAACTGCTATGACCTCCTAGATTTGAACAAATTTTCTACCTAGTTAAACCCCCCCAGTTCAAGTTTTTGGCTGTTTCAAACTAAGTATAAATTTACATTCTAGACTTCAGCGATCAGCTTGTAAAAGGCTATCTTCCATTCTAAAAACTGTACAATGAAGAAAATGAAGGATTTTTAAGTGAATAATTATCCTTTCTTTTTGTTGTACCTCTTTCCAGTACTTGGGTGCTTGGGTAATATTTATTTGCTTTGAAATATCCACAGGAAGGGGGACCTATGGCATTTTTATGCTTGAAGTAGCAGTAGCATAGAGATGTGAAAAGAGTATGGAGCCAAAATTCAAGAAACCTAGGGTTTCTTATCCTGGCTATGATATAACCTGTATCATGATTGCTGCCATGTCACTTTACCTGGCCTCTGTTTCCTTATCTATAAAATGTGCGGATGAGACTACATGATTTCTAAGGTTCCTTTCAGATGGAAATTCTCTGAACATAATCTAGGCGCATCAGGACAAGAATTGTTTTGTCTCTGTACTCATAGCCACTATTATAAAGCCAAATCCATAGAAGATGCTTAGGTCCATTCTTCTTGAGAACTGGGGCTACTTCATTTTGATCTTTGAATCTCCAAGTTCTAGAACAGTTCATTAGTAAATACTCAAATGTTTGTGGTATTAAATTATTATTAATTTTAAATCTTTAAAGAACGAATGGAAATTTGTATTTTTCTGTAGCTGGAATAATGAGAAACACTGGCCCAAGAGTCCTCCAGTTGTTTTTCAGTCATGTCTTACTCTTCACGACTGAATTTGGGGTTTTCTCAGCAAAGGTATTGGTCTGGTTTGACATTTCCTCCTCCAGCTCACTTTACAGATGAGGAACCTGAGGCAAATGGGCATGCCCAGGATCATACAGCTAGTGTCTGAGGCAAGATTTGAACTGAGAAAGATGGGTCTTCCTGACTCTAGGCCCAGCATTCTATCTACTCTGCCACCTAGTTGCCTGTACCCAAGTGAGGTCCCTCTAAATACATTTTTTCTCTTTTTTTTAGAGGGGGAAGGCAGGGCAATTGGGATTAAGTGATGTGCCCAAGGTCACACAGCTAGTAAGCGTGTCAAGTGTCTGAGGCCGCATTTGAACTCAGGTCTTCCTGACTCCAGGGAGGGTGCTCTACTCACTGTGCCACGTAGCTGCCCCTCTAAATACATTTAATAAGTAAATCCTTTCTTTTTTGTCCTTCAAAAATTCAACATTAGCCATATGATTTTGGCTAATGTTAAAATCAGTTAGGTAAACATAAATCTGATTAGGGTCTGAGCTTTACCTGCAATATATAAACAAATATGGTGAGATACAGATTGAGGCAGATTTTTTTTAATGTGTAAGTCACTATTTCTCTACTTCTGTAGCCTTCTCATCTTTGAAGATGCCTTTGCTACTATTCTACAGTAGCCTTCTCATCCAGGAAGGACCTGTTCCACCCCTAGCTTTCTCATACTGGAAGATCTCTCTGCCCTGCGACTCCTTCCATGGATTGGTGAATTTCTCCCATAACCCCCATTTTAAAGAGGAGCCCAGACCAGCCATGTTTATTTTGTCCTTCATCTTAGGCTCCTGCCCCTATCTCTCCATATTTTATTCTATCATCTCCACTCTTCTTCTTACTCCCTCCCACTTTAAACTTCTTTTTATATGTTGTCTTCCTCTATTGGAATGCATATTTCTTATCAGGAAGGACTCTCTTTCTTTTGGAGGCACCTAGGAGCACAGGGGATAGAGAATCAGGCAGGAAGATCTGATTTCAAATCAGACCTCAGATACTTATTAGCTGTGTGGCCCTGGGTAAGTCACTTAACCTTTGTTTGCCTCAGTTTCCTCTTCTCTAAAAGGCAGATCATAATGGCACCTACTGGCCAGAGTTGTTGAGAGCATTTAATGAAATAATAATTGTAAAGTGTTTAGCACAATTCCCAGCATCGAGTAAGCGCTATATAAAATTTAGATGTATATTATTATTTGCTTCTAGTGGTTTTCCCAGGGCTTAGCACAATGCCTGTACATAGTAAACACTTAATAAATGCTAATTTAATTCAATTTGATGTCTCAAGCCTTCTGCAATTCAGAACTTTAACAGTTCTGGACTGTTTTGCAGTCCACACAAGCTGGTAGAATTCTTGTAATAAATATTTTAAACATTTATTTTACAATACTACTAAAAGCAGCAAGTTATATGACTAGTTTTTTAAAAGAAATCAAATTTTCACATTTTTATTTTTAATTTAATAATATATTTAACTTAGAAAGATGAGAGTGTTTACCCTCAATAAGTATTTTGTAATTGGAATCACTGTTGATGGGACATTTTACTTTGTAGTATGATTTACAACAAATTTTCATCTTGCTATTTTCTTATGTAAATGAATATTCTGGAGTTTATTAGAATTCCTCACATTTCTATTTGAAAATTTTGAGTTTTATTTTTAAAACCTCTTGCCTTTTATTTGTAAATCCCTTCAGGATTTTCTCGAATAACACAGCACACATGGGGTATATATTTTAATTACTAGAAATAAAGCCAAAATGGAGATAGCTATTATTAGACAGAGTGATGCAATACGGTGACTGGAGTCAGAATACTTAGATTCTAAAAATATCTTTGCCTCTGTATAAATTTGGATAAATCACTTACCATTTTCTGAGCCTCAATTTCTTTACCTATAAAGTAAAGGCTTGGATTATTTAATTTGTAAGTCTCCTTCTAAATCTAAGTCAATGATAATATTTGTTATTATTTGAACTACATTTGTGTATGTTTGTTTCACTGTAAGAATCGATTAAAAATTATCGAGCACATATGACATGCTAGTCTTTGCACTAGGCTAGGGAGTTACAAAGACATAAAGGAAACAGGTCCTGTTCTCAAGAAGCTTGCATTTTATAGGGGAAATTACATGTACATATATGAGTATGTATAAAATAAATATATAACATGTAATTTGGAGGTGAGTGATTAGGAGAACTTCTGTGTAGGAGGTGGTGTTTAAAGAAGTTTTTGAAGGAACCTAGTGATTCTAAGATGTATAGATAAGAAGGGATTATGTCTTTGGCACTGGGAGCAGCTTGTACAAAGGAATAGAGATGGGAGATGGAACACTCCATGTGAAAAACAATAAGAAGGTTAGTTTGGCTGGACGAAAGAGTGATGAAGAATATATTAGGTTTGGAAATATTATCAATGATTGTCTTTGAACTCTGATTTTACCTAATAGTTGATATCAGCCTATAATATATTTATAATGACAATCAAACTAAGAATATAAATGGACACTGATTATTTAATCCACATTCTGCTAAGACAGACTAATAAACAGCTGACTGTGAGTCATACATTAGAAGATATAGTAAATGATTCATTCTAAAGAAGTTGTTACTAGGGACAGGACATCCAAGCTGTAGAGATAACAAGGTAGTAGATACATTCAATAAGACCTGAGGAGTGTACCAACTTCTCACCCATACTTGAGCCACCTTCAGCCAGCACATAAAAGAATGGGAAAAGCCTCCCACTGCTGGTGTTTGAGAGTAACCTTTGCAATACTGCTTAGAGAACTTCACATCATTAAATGAAAGAGACAAAAGAAAAGAAAGATGCTTAAAAGCAACATAGCTGTGGGATTCAGATGAGTCATGGGATTATAGATTTTGAACTAAAAGAGACACTAAACACCATTATACCCAAACCTTTAATTTTACACTTGGAGAAACTAAGGCCCAAAGAGATATAATAACTTGACCAAGATCAAATAATTGGTAAATTATTATTATTATTTTGGGAGGCTGTCAGAGTTACATGACTTGCACAGGGTCACATAGCTAGTGAGTGTCTTTGGCCATATTTGAACTCAGGTCCTCCTGACTCCAGGGCCAGTATTCTATCTACTGTAAAACCTAGCTACCCTAAGATTACACAATTGATAAATTATTGAGTTAAGTATCCAAAAAAACTAAACTCTAGTCTTCTGTGCTCTCCCTATTACAGCATGCTTCTTTTTCTTTGGGTTTGTGGGTGTATTTTCCCTGGGCTATGCCTTTCCCAAAAGAGTTATGTTTTTGTGCCATGCTGCTGAGTTCACTCATGTTTGAGGCAAAGAAAATATCAAAGAGACTTTACAGTGATGAATCTGTGTCACCTATAGCTACATTCTTGACAGCACCTTCTGAGTTATTATTCCCACTTCTCTGTGATGTGTCAGTGTCACAGGCTGTGGGGACCAGACCTTTTATCATATGATCAATTTCTATTTAGCTATGATAGTTCTTCCTATCAGCCATGTGCACACACTGTGCAAGTTGAGCCCCTAATCCAAACACCTGACTATCAGATTTTAAAATCTTTCTCAAGTGTGCCCCGTGTGAGAACAGAAAGTAAGGGGAGCACAGAAAAGGAAGGAATGACCTCAGAAGGTACAAATTAGGGACAAAACCTGCATTGATCTTACAGATCCAACTCAGCACAGATAAATCCTCAGTCATGTCATATTCCTAAATCTCAAGCAGTTTGGCAGGAATATTCACAGGGCAAGTGAATCTACTATTACAATAGATACAAAGGAAAAGAATGAGGAATACTCAACTGCTGAATAATGAGGACCTACTTGTTGCCTTCTTTTTCTTCAAGCGTTATCGAGATCTGTGAATTAATGCCATTTTTTCTTTTATAGGTTTTATTGATGCTTTTTTCTTTTTTTAATCATTATAAATTCCCAGTGCCTTCCCCTACTTAATAAAACCTTCTGTTCTTACAAATAAGTACAATTAAGAAAAAAAAGTTCTAATGGACCTTGTTTGAAAGTGAATTCCCCCTCGAATCTACCACTTCTCTGACACAAGGTAGATGACACTTTAGAAGTCAAGATTGGTCATAGTTCTGAAATTTTTCAGTTTGTCCCCCTTATTAACACTATGTCATGTCATTACTTACTGTGCTTGCTATCAGGTTCTACAACTTTTGATTTAGATACTTTGAAAAAAATGTTGTAAAGGTATAATCAAGGACAGGGCTGTCATTGATCTTAAAGTTTTTATATACTTTGTGCCTAAAACTCCAACATAGTCCAATGCACAATGTTTTCTCTAGGGACACATATACAGCACAAAGAAACACAGATATCAACAGACAGGAAAAGGCACAGAAGAAATTGCTAGAATTCCACATCTCTGCTGGGGGCAGCAAGTAGTACAGTGGGTAGAGTAGACCTGGAATCAGGAAGACCTGAGTTCAAATCTGCCTCAGACACTTACTAGCTGTGTGACCCTGAGCAAGTCACTGAACCTTGTTTGCCTCAGTTTCCTTATCTGTAAAATGAGCTGGAGAAGGAAATGGCAAAGCATTTTAGTATTTTTGCCAAGAAAGTCAAATAAGGTCATGAAGAGTAGGACACGACAGAAATAACTGAATGATAGCAAGACACAATGAACTCTCTTTACTTTTCCAATACCATCAATTCTGCAACCTAGTTGAGTCCATTTAAAGAGGATTGTCCCAGAGGCCTGCACTATTCCTGTTTTTTTTTAAAATATGCTATCTATAGGAAACTTCAGGGTGGGAGGTTTTATACCTTAATTAGGTCTAATGGCTAAAAATCGATGCATTCCTGGTATCACCAGTTCAGCTGCCCATCCTCCTTAATTCTATACACTTGTTATTAAAGCTAATTTCCAAATAATAGCAGTGGTATGCTTCATTCTTGTTTATAAGCATTGTAGGAAAGCAATTCCATTTGGGCAATGTCAGTATCATCCCTGCCTGCAATCAAACAGTAACATTTATTAAGCACCTATTATGTGCCAGGCACTGTGCTAAGTGCTACATCTATTCTTTTCCATTCCCATAACTCAGCTACCATACTACCCTGGCTACCCTAACAGTGAAGAGACAGAAAAAAATCATTGGATTTGCTATGTATGCTTGTCCACCATTATACATTTCCCCCCTACATATAAGCCATGGTTCTGTAGAAAACACATTGAAAAATGCAGATGATAGGCAGGTATTAAATTATCCTTTTTATTTTACTTTTCATTTAAAAATATATAGGACTATGACGGTGAAAAATTTTTGTTTGTATATATACCACTTATTATTGTCAGATGTGTTATAAATCATATGCATTTTAACAAGTACAGTGGTATGTATTATTATATCAGTTTCAGCTGTAGCAAGGGATAGATCCCCAGATTACATGTTGCTTTGTCTCAGATTTTTTTTTAACACTATGCAATATCTCTCATTATTTAACCATAGAGATATTTGGGGTTTTTTTTGCCTACTTTATCTTATAAGAACTCATTCTTAAAGCTGTAATCCAATGACCATATTTAAGAGGTATTGCCTCTGCCCAGGTTTCTCTCATTCAAATTTTAAAAACCATTTAACATCAAGTGAATCTATATATTCTTCGATTTTGCTAACTTCAGTGCTTTTATTATCTTTCTTTAACTAGAGCTTAAAAATGAAATAGATTTGCATGATCTCTCCAAAGTTATCATCTAAAAGAGAACTTCAATTATGAGAAAAAGTGCCTGGTGCATTGAACTGTCAGTTAATTCTACATAGCCACACATCTTGGTAACAGTAAAGCATGCTACAAAAGTGTAGCACCACTAAATAAAAATGTCTCCCAATAGACACCTCATATTTTTCAGCTATTTATTATTCTAGTTGGATGTCCTCCTACCCCAGGCCACACAGGCAGTACTAGATCATGGCAACAACAACCACAACCACCACCACCACCAAAAACAATAAGCAAAGATGATGTTAACATTCTAATAGGTCTTCTATGATTAACTATGCTGTGGATAAAAGTAAGTGAATTTCTGCAAGATTTAAGTAGTGCATAGGTAAAACTGAGATGTAATAACATTCTAAACAGAAAATGCATATGCTAAGAATTGGTAATAGTAGTTTTAGCTCCAGCATTTATGTAACACTTTAAGATTTGCCAATTCTTTACACGTCATCTCATTTAATCCTTACAGTAAAAAGGTGAGGTAGGTGCTATTTTTCCAAGATTTTTAGATAGGGGAGCAGACTGAGAAATACCTAAAAAGGAGACTAGACAACTGTACATGGGCTGTAAAATTCAATTGGCTCATCTTATAATAGCCTTCCTCTGTCACAGCTATTAAAATAGAAGTGGTCTTGAATCACATCTATCTCTGTTTCCGTCTCTAGCTCTAGGTCTCTCTTCCTTTCTCTCCCTCTCTCAAAGCTTTGGATACCCTTTCATTGTCAATAAATCAATGACCAGGAATTTAATTAACACTTTCTATTTGCCAGGTACTTTTCTAGATGCTCAGAATGCAAAATCATAAATGAACAGTTTTTAACCTTAACACATGTATGTATCATAGAAGACAATAAGTACACATAGAAGTATTTACAAAAATACAAGACAATGGTATGGTAGATACTAGCTATTGGGTAGATCAGGAAAGGTGTCATGTAGAAGGTGGTTTTGAGATTGCTTTGAGAAATGCTAAAGATTCTAAGAGGTGAATAAGCATGTAGGACAACCTGTGGAAATGTATGGAAGTGGGACATGGAATGTTATTATTTTTAACAATTTCATATACCAGCAAGTAGTTCCCTTCTCTCCAGTCATGCCTCCTGAAAAATAGAGCCAGAACATTAAAGGACATTATCCTCTGTCAAGGACGTTATCCTTTTTCAAAGACATGGCAGAAACACCACATGCAATCTCCTTTCAGGACTCCAGACACTATGAGCTCCTTCTCCAAGAGAGACTGGTGTCCCCATGCTGCTCCCAGCAAAAATTCAACTATAACTTCCAGTTAAAAACTCTCATTTCTTGGTGAAACTCTCAGCAAATTCTTCTTTACAAAACTTCTCTGACTCTTAGCTTAATGGCAAAGCTGAGATAACAGAGACATCCTGGGGTCAATGAGCATATCAAGACTTTCCCTGGCCTACTTAACAGCTGCCCGTTCCATTTATCTCCTTGTTCTCAAGATGAGTCATTGACCATGTTCCCAGCTGCAAGGAATGGTTTGTTAGAATAATAATAGCTTCCATTTATTTAGCACTTAAGTACTCTCTTCATAGTTAGCTTGTGGTGTAGAATGTGCAAGTATTATCTCAGTTCTAAACATATAATATTGAGCTACAGAGGCATTAAATGACTTGGTCAGGAAGACATGGCTATTAAATGACAGAGCTTGAACTTGAATTCAGATCTTTTGATTCCAGTATTCTTTGTATAGAATCTTACTGCTTCATGAGTATGTCTGCAAATGAACAGAGTTCTTCTGTAACACAAATTTATCACTAAAAAATTCCTTGAACATATCGAATCCTCTCTATCATTTAGGGCCAAGGCCATGGCTCCATAGTTTAGGAATGAGATCATTATCCTAATTAAATTATTTTTTTCAGACAATTGAAGATTTATAAGCATTACAACTTCAATAATCCAATTCAACAAACATTTATTAAGTGACTACTATATGTGTAGTGCACTGTGCTATGTACTGTGGAAAATGCCAAATGTGAAAAAAAATAGTAGTTCCTGCTTACAAGGAATTTAAAAGAATAGAGTGCAATGATAAGTATGCAGATGATTATAGTTGTAGGACATATTCTAAAGCATCTATCCATACTCTCATTTGCATTGATAAATTGGGTTCCCTGAGCATGGCTACCATGTCCCCTCAGGGCTCTGGGGGTAGCCCTGAGAATTTAGGGATGTCTTTCTAATTAAATTCTATTTATCCCATGAAACTTCCACTAATGGACTTCTTGTCATGATTATGGGTAGGTTATCAATTAGCCAGACTCAATTGGCTTTCAGAAAAGATGGTAGGTTTAGTACCAAGGTATAGTAAGAAGAGATGTTACACAATGTCTGTGACAAACTCTCTTACTAGAACATATAGAATCCAGGAGAAAATGTGTTCATATTTAGGGATCACAAGGGGTAACATGGTAACTCACAACTCCTATGAGTCCTTTTGATGGAATCCTCAAGCAATTCCCTTTAGTTTCCTACTGTGCTCTTATAAAACTTTGAATCTACATCTAGTTTGTCCTTGGCTCCCAATTAATACACTGCAACTAGCTATTCCAGAGAGCCTGTCAGGATATCAGTGGAAAGATGAGAAATACTATGGACTTTGCAAAGTCCTCCTCTGTCAAATGATAAGTAAAGAAGGCTAAAGCTAAATCCCGAGGCACTCTCTTCCCCTTTCTCTAAGCTCTACCTCCCCCAAGCCAAGTGACTCTTCCTCAGAAATGACTCTATTTCCTATTCAAAATCAGGTACTCACTCCATTCTGAACTCCCCATGGAACCCAACTGTCTTGCTATTTCATAGATGATTTTATAGATGACTATAGATCTTACAGATTATCAGAGAAATCTAAATTTGCCAAAGTATTTTCATACTTGGTTGGAATATCTTTGATTGCTCAATTAAAGCATAGTCCCACCCAGTTAAGGTAGCAAGGCAGTGCATTTTATCACTTGTTTTAGGTGGGGTGGATAATCTGATTGATTTACTCATCTGACAGCACTTTTACAAATGTTAGGTAATATATATTGTATTCAAAAAAGTAAGTACAGCAAAGAGCTACTGGGAGTCACAGGATGGGAAATCATATCTAGGTGAGAGAATTAGGTTCCTTCCTAAGGGAGGTGACATATGAACCTGACATTTTATACAGGAATGGATAGAATTTTGATGAATGGTGTTGGGGAAGAGGGCATGTCAGGCAAAGAAAATTGTATAAGCAAAGATACAGTGTGAGAAAATAATATGTTTAGTAAGCAGAAAAGTAAAACATAGTGCAGGTATCACAATTCAATAACCAGAATAAAATGTAATTGGGAATTATTTGATGAAATAAATAAAAATACAATCAAACATATATAATATTTATATACCATTTTCTAAGTAAATATGTGACCTGCAGGGATCCTTACATATAGTTTAGTGGTCTCCATTTCTATTTGAATTTGACATTACTGTCTTAAAATATTTGCTTTGACTAGTTCATAAAGTGACTATAGAAAGATTCAAAGAGGAACAAAAGCAAAGAGATTCAGACTTGGTTCACTGAAGGCAGCAGGGTATAGTAAAAGGAACACTAGACTTGGAGTGAGGGCACCTCTTGAATCTACTGCTTTTGCTTTACTCTCACAGGCATCACAGTAGTTCAAGCTTTTATCACACCTACTTAGATTATTGCAATTATTCCCTAATTAGTTTCCCTGAATCATGTGTCTCTCCATTTTAATCCATTTCTACATAGCTGCCAAGATGATTTTCCTTAGTTCCAGATTTGACCATGTCATTCCCCTTCTCAATAAATTCCAGTGCCTATGGCATCTGTAATGCAATATAAACTCCTTCATTTGCAGTTTAAATCCCTTCACAACCCATCATCCACTGACAAATACACTAACTCATTCTCACTGAATCCTTTCCTCATTCATTAATCCTCTCTTCACTCTTTCCAAACTCTCACGACCAAATCATTCTTTGTACTATTTACCATTTTTCTCCTCTTGTAGAAGAACTGATTCAGTTCTCTATTTCCTCCTCTGCCAATGAATTCAACTACTTGACATAAAGGCTAGTTTTCTGTACTTGTTTCTTTTTTCACAGGCCTGTTTCCCTTCTCCCAAATGACCAATACCAATCTAAAATCTATTATCTGATGCTCTTCAATAGGATGAAATTTATAGCCAGATTTTTTTTTTGCCAAATTGGGACAAGTTTCAATGCACCAAGATTTAGAGCATGCTTGCAACTTTTGTACTCCTTCAACAAGCAGAGACAACTGAGTTAGCATGGAGCAAGAAAGAATAAACAGCTGAAATAAGAAGTTACAAGTTGGTGTATTTCCTCCTCTCTGTGGTCAAACTTCAATTGAGTTCCTCTCCAGATTGGCTCCACCCCATTCTCTTTTTTAGATATGGTTTTGTTGGTATCCCAGGGTCTCTGTCCATATGGACTAATATTCTGGTGCCCCTGTTCTTCTGATAGGGTCTTGTATCTTAGGGTTTGATATCTTCCATGTCTCTACCCCCTCAGCAAATTCGTTTTCAAAAAATGTATTTGTGGGCATCTGACATTCTTTGTCCAGATGTCATTTGGATGCTTTTTTAGAGCAATGGCTTTGCTTGTTGTTGGTCTGCTAGTATCTATGTGTATCTGGAGCCTTAGAAAAATAGTTATTCTTCTCTCCCTTCATCACTAACATCTGACACAGTATAATAGGGGGATAACGTACATATACGGTTATCATAAACAAAACGATATTTGGTAACACATAAAAGAGGTAAAGCCGAAGTGCTGTGTAGAATGCAAGAAGGAAAGATCACTATTACCTGGATGTATCAAAGTAAGATTTATGGAGTATATGTCATTTAAGGTAGACTTCAACTGTTAAATTGGAGGAGGGTATTAGAGGCTAGAGATCAATGTAAAAAAAGTGATAGATGTAAAATGTCCCAGGATGTGTAGGGGAATGGTAAGTAATCTACCAAATGTAGGCCAGTGAATTTAGTGAACTTGACTTCACTTCCTGTCAAAATTCTAGCTCATATTCTGGATGGCTAATCAATAGAGAGAAATCAGCATCTTGAAGGCACTCAGTGTATCCTAGATAGATCATTTGAAAGAACTGGGTATATAAAGATTGAAGATCTAGGGGAAACGTAATAGCTGTCTTCAAGAATGTAAAGAGCTAAGTGGTATAAAACTGAAATAGAATAAAAGTAGAATGGATTCCTGGGAGGTAGTGGATTCCTCCATCAATGGATATCTTCAGGCAGAAATTGTATTGCATCTTTTAACATAGGCTTTTGAGGGAATTCTTGTCCCAAAATAGCTGGACCCAGTGGTCAATCACTAAAGTTCCACTGATCTCTAAACTTCTGGGTTTTATTTCATTTTTTATGAGCTCAAATCTGGCCTTTGTCACTTACCAGCTGTGCGACCCTGGGCAACTCATTTAACCTCTATTTGCCTTAATCTATTGGAGAGGGAAATGGCAAATCTCTCCAGTATCTTTGCCAAGAAAACCCCATGGATAGCATTGGTGAGCTATAATCTACAGGGTCATGAAGAGTGGGATACAGGTGAATACCAACAACAACAACAACACAGAGCTATTTGTATGTTTTTCTCCCATCAGACTATGAACTCCTTGAGATCAGGGACTTTCTTTTAATCTCCCATATTTATTACAGGGCCTGACACATAGTTGGCACTTAATAAATGTTTATTGACTGACCAATATAAATCTCTTCTTCACTCACGTAGACATAACCCTAATTGAGACACTTACTATATCTTGCCTATACTATTTCAATAACCTTCTCATTGGTCTATCTGCCTCAGTAGTTTCTCCCTACATAAATAAGTCCTACACATCGCTGACAATGTAATTTCCCTAAAGTTCACATCTAATGATACTTCCTCTCTATTCAGTGAGCTCAAGAGGCTTCCTGTTATTTCTAGGATCAAATATAAAGTCATATGGGAATTAAAGTTTTTTACAACCTGGCCCTGTTCTCCCTTTCTAGTGTTTTCACATGCTCTTTACCTCAATATTCACTACAATTCATCTATGCTGGCATACGTGCTTCCTTAGCACATTACATTGTATCTTCTTTCTCTGTGCCTTTGAAGTGGATGTCCTCTATGCATGAAATATTCTTCCTCCTCGCCTCAGCGTCTCAGAATCTTTGGCTTCCTTCCAAACTCATCTCAAAAGCCACCTTCTGCAGGAGGCTTTCTTGGTTTCCCTACTATTAAAACCTTCCCCTCTAATATTATCTTCAATCTACTCTGTGTATGTATACACACATGCATATACATGCGTATATATTTATGTATATGTTATGCATGTGCATGCATACACATGCGTATATATTTATGCACATATTATTTTCTTTAGGATAAAATGCTGGTTTTGAAACTGGGCCCTACAATTTCAGAGCCAGTGCTCTTTCCCCTATAGAATGATTCCTTCTTTGAGATGCTTTTTTAGATTAATCCAAAAGAAAGAACCGTGGTTGCAAGTTTTTAGGTATATAGATGAGGAAAAATGTACTTCTTAATAAGATGACATGAAGAAAATCACAACTGCCTGTGCCATAAGATTTAGAAATCCTGCTTCCCCATTTGTGGAAAGGAGTGTCAACAGTTCGCATTAGCTCTTACTGACGCATCACTGTTGCTGCTCTGTTCTGGCCCCTAAAATGAAAACTCCTGACACTGGAAGCTAACCCTAGAACATTACTGATTTCAAAGAATTGTTTACAAAATTATAAATAGCAATAATTAAATACTACATAATCAAAATAATTTCAGAGTTGGAAGTTCATCAGTTCTAACTTTCATTGAATATAAATGACCTCTAAAGAATACCTGAGAAGTGGTAATTCAACCTTAGTCTGAAGATTTCTACTTATGAGGAATGTACTACATTTTGAGGTAGCTCATTCTAATTTTCATGGTTTTAATGATTAGGAAGTACTTTTATATGTTATGCCTAAATCTCCTAAACTGTAACTTACATCAAGTGCTCCTAATCTTGCCTTATGAAACCAACAAGAACAGGTATGGGTAAAGCTATTGTTTAACTGCTTAAAATACGCTATAGGCATGTTCGACTTCAAACATCAACAGTGAACTGGTAGATTACCTTTAACTATGGTATCTTTGAATGTGTGATAGATACAAATAAATAAACCATCAACTAGAAATCGATGTGTAAGAAAAGAGTCTCCAGACCTCTAGAGCCTCAGACAATTGACACAGGTACTAGCTGTGTGACCTTGGGCAAGTCACTTAACCCCAATTGCCCCGTCAAAAAAACAAAAAAAAAGGAGTTTCCAAAAGTGAAAAACTAAACATAAAATGAATCCATGCTATAAAGGTAAAGTAGGTTATGTCAATGGAAACAATGAGAAAAGGCAGAAATTAATCCACAATTGATCACAGTGAATATTTTACACTAAAGATCTAGCCCAGGATGGATGTAGGGGGCAAAGAGGCAGCATAGTAGCAAAATGATTTTTAAAATAGTTATAAATAGGAAAATCTACTAAAAATTCAGAGAAAGGAAAGCTTTATCAGGAAATTCAAATATCCCATGCTTTTTCCAAAAATTGAGGTAATTGTATTACCTCAACCATCAAGAAATTACAGAAATACTAAGAAGCTCATGCTGTTATGAAGAGGTGATAATGAAAAACTTAGCACGGGTTAGGAAAAAAATCCAATCATGCCAGTGCAGTGTTACCGGAAAACTTAAAAATGTACCCAATTCACAGAATCACAGTATCTCAGAGTTGGAAGAGATCTTAGGGACCATGTAGTCTAATCCATACCTTAAAAAGAATATCCTCTTCAATATTGTCAGTAAGAGGTTATGAAATTGTCATTTAAGAACTCAAGTGAAAGGGAACCCATCGCTTCCTAAGGCTTCCAATTCCCCTCTCATTGGTCAAAAGTTTTTACTTATATTGATCATCTGCCTTTCCTCAAATTCTACCCTTTGCTCATGGTTCTACCCTCTTAGCCATTCTACTACTAGCAAGTGACTGTAGAACAAAATAAAACAAATCTGACAGTGTATCTGACAGAGCAAGTAATCCTATAAAGACTGACACTCACTTTAATTAAAAATGCACATTAAACATTACTGCAGGCACAGAACCAGCTAGTGCTTGGAGAGATAGACAAATAGTTAAGGCAAAAGTATTTGCCCTCTTGGACAGTACTATCTAGCAGAGGAATACATTCCATACACATACTATAATCAGAATAGATAATGAATGATAAGTGCATTGGAAAATACAAACAAAACATTTTGCCAAATTAGAGCTAGAGAAAAGTGCTCAAGAGCCCCATAACTATACTAAAAAGATGATAAGGAAGAGAGAGAGAGAGAGAGAAAGAGAGAGAGAGAGAGAGAGAGAGCTTAAAGTTGTAAAACTAGGAAGAATCAATTGCATTCATGTGCATTAGAAGAAAATATAAAATAAATTGAAAGATTCTATATAAGAATCTTCATATCAAAGCAACTAGAAGGAAGAGAAGCTATAATGGTAGTAATAGAGTAGAAGCTTTTATTTTCCATCACAAATCTAATAGAAACCCAAGGGATAATGTAGCCAGATTCTTAGGTGGAAGGATCAAAAGTAAAGCACCAAAAGAAGTCAGCCATGGAAGACCCTTAAAATATCTAAATATGCTCTAAATGTATTTTAAGGTATAAGAACAGAGTCCTTAAAGAAAGATATAGAAATTGAAAGAAGTAACAAATGCTGCTGCCTATAGTAGTTCACCAACATAGGGCTTTGAATTCTTTCTATGTTCTCTACACAAAACAGTTAACTTATTTGCAAGGCAACCCCAGAGAGATGTGTAATGCTGAAAATTCTGGGGCTCTTAGCCTTGTGGCACTCACTATTATAAGAAGAAGAAAATGTAGGAAAGGGAAAAAACTAATTGATCTGAACTTCTAGAATCTAAATCCTCCTACTTACAAAGCCTAAATTAATAAGAAGTAGAAGATGGTTGGGAAACATGACTTGAAAGCAAACAACCACCATGGCATCCTTGGCTTCAATATCCCTAGTGTGGACAATCCTGTAAAAAGGACTAGAAACAGTTCAAGATCCCCTAAAGGAAAACCTAGATTTGGCCATGTTATAAGCAATGTTAAGAACTGTCTAATCTGATACTACAGATTATGAATGATTTGAACATCAATTTGCAATTGGAAGTATTACAAAATGAAGTGTTATTGCCATATCCCAATCAATTAGCATAGTATTATTACTAGAGTGATGGATTTGAATCACTAATATATCTGCAACCCAAATTATATTAATTTTTATATTCTTGCAATTAAAATGAGAAGATAAAAGGAAAATACAAGCAAACAAAAGGATTGCGCACAAATTCACCTTGGAGAAGCAAATAATGGAGTTATAGTTGGCTTTATTCTGAATCTAATGATAAACACTCCCATGATTTCAGGGACTATTTGGTCATCTCACATTGCACTGCACACAGTATTTCCAAAAATGGCCATGATGACAACTTCAGCTTATGCATCAACATTTGTTGTGGGGGATGTAATGGCAAGCAAAGTGGGACTTTTCCCTGTTTTTTTCTTTTGGAGTACTTCTCAAGGCTAAGGCAACCAAATGCCTTTGATTGAGCTTTGCCTTCGATTGAATGAAGAGTCTTTGATGACCTGCTTAAGTCACAAGAAAGCCTAAGTCACATGAGTTTGAGTCACATGGTTGTGATGCCCTCTGACCCTGAAGAAGTGTATATATACCCCGAGGTTAGCATTTTGCTTGGGGGCTTACTGTTTGGAAGAGTGTTCATGTGATTTGGCCATAAGGTACTCTGGGCAGCCATTAAGCAACCCCCCAGCTTTGAAAACCCAGTTGTTGGTGTAGCCCTGTCTGCTGATTTGTGATATTTGCTCAGTTTAAATAATTTTTGCTCGTAATTTCTGTGTGTGTTTTCTCTGAAGTTCAAGGTGCTGACTTTTCCCCCTGAACTAACTCGCTGATGGTGGTACGAATCATGATCATGTTCATACTTGAGCAGGATCCAACAAAAGCTGCATCTTCAGACCCATAGAAATTCTTACATGAGCTAAGAAACTTTATCTCCATATTTCCAAAGAGACTATTTGACATGATTGGAGAATGTGTTCATCATAAGCAAAGTTGTTTTTTTTAACAAGCAAACATTTGGAGAATATTATGATAACTTTAAATTTAATGCATCAGAAGCAAAAAAAGGCCTTTTGATTGCTAGAAATAGAATTCCTTCAGAAACTATTAGGTTAGGGAGAAACATAATTTGTGCAAAGTGTTTTTTAAGAAACTGACAAACTATGAAAAACCAAAAGCATGCTTTCGAGCAAGTGACAACCTTAAACTCTAGCAAAAATTATATCTACTTATTAAGATAAAATGGAATTAAAATTAGAAACGTAAAATTAGAATAGAAAAGGAGGATATTATAGGAGAAAGAGCTTTCCCAGTACTTCTTAAATCTAGTGCCATCTATCTGTTGTTTCCTCTTTATCCCGTATACACTGTATTTTGTGCATATTTGATTACATGCTGTCTTCCTCATTAGACTGTAAGCTTCTTGAAAGCAGAGGCTAATTTTTGCTTCTTAGCAGAATGCCTGGCACATGGTGGGCATTTAAGACATTTTTATTGACTGATTGATTGGTCTGGGAGTATGCAGACCTATTTGATCTCAGGCAAATAAAGCCTGATCCCCAGGCTTTACTTTCCTAAGCTCTAAAATGAGGTGATTTGATATGATGATTTTTAATTTTCTCCCTCGCTCAAACTTTCTATGGCTGCTGCCTTCTATGACTCAGATTGAAGCAATCCATCTACTTTATGACAACCACTCTATGTAATCACTATTCATTTTAAATGAATGGTCACATGATAATAGGATCAGAGATTTAAATAAATGTGTCAAGCAACAATATAATCACATTTAAAGGGCAGGCATTTCTTTACTTTTAACAAATACAAAATTTGGAATTGCTAAACCATACCATAAGAAGAATCTTACTACAGTCAAATCCTGGCATCAAGAAATGTGGGAGGTTTTGATTCAGAATGGTTATCCAGATTAAAGTATTATTTCATACAAAGTACATAATCATTTCTTAGAGGGTTGAGTGACCTTTAAATTTTTTAGTTGCAAGGGGAAAACATTATACAAGATTAGAATATTTAAAGAAAATCTAGTCTAAAATGCACCAGAAGACAGCATAAATGTTATATGACACAAAATAGATGAGATATTGGTACACCTATTACATGTTTAATGTAATATGACACACAACAATTGATACAATCTTTATATTGTTATAAATCAACAGATATTGCTATTTTAATTTTTAATACTATTCATTTTATATAGCATAGAAAAAATTAAAAATGAAAAGTTTTAAGAAAATATATCTCAAAACTCAGCTCCTTCAGGAGGGCCAGCTTGACATTGATTCTTATCTGATGATCCTTGCATTTTATATCCTTTTATTTACTTTGTATTTTGTACACACCTGACTTCTTTTAAGTCTCAACTAAAATTCTGTTTTCTACAGAAAGCTTTCCCCAATTCCTCTTCTTAATTCTATTACCTTCCCTCTGTCCTTATTTCCCATCTATCCTGTATATAACTTACTTTGCATATATTTGTTTGTATGTCTCCCCCATTACATAGTAAGATCCTAGAGAGCAGGACCTATCTTTTGCCTCTTTTTGTATCCCCAGTGCCTAGCACAGCGTATGGCACATAGTAGGCCCTTAGAAAATGTTTATTGTTTAATTGAATGATATTGGTACATCTTGTCTCCTCCACTAGAATGTAAGGTCCTTGAATGTCAAACTGTTTGCACATTTTTTGTATCCCCAGTGCCTATCACAGTGCTCATATATAATAAACACTTAATAAAGGCTTGCTTATTGAGGGAGATAAACATTTGTGAAATAAATTTAGTTTAGGATTTCAAAAGATTAAAAGTATCTTTTCATAGATGTACTAATTCTATTTGGTTAGTTTTTCAGTATATATATATATATATGTATATATATATCACACACACACACACACACACACACACACACACACACACACACATATATATGTATATTTTGGACAGGCACTATAGATGCATAATAAACTGGACTAAGATTAAATATGAAGAAGAAAGATATTTGATCATCATGATCTTGAAAGAATAAAAAAATACTGGCGAACTAATAATTAACACTGGTGAACTAGGGCAAAGTAGAGAAGCATAGTAATATAAATAGGTAGTATAGATACATACGATTGTAAATAAATAAATGCATTGGATGACAATACATATATTACATAAATTTTGACCAAGATATCCCACTGTTATATAACACAAGGAGAACCCACATTAGAAAGGTCCAATATATATGAAAATACTAATAGCAGCAATTTTTATTGAAGCACAGAACTGAAAACAAAGCACATGCCCATTAGTTAAAGAATGAATGGCCAATCAAATTATGGTTCAAAAATTTTAAACTAAAATGCTTCAAAGAAATTAAAACAAATGTACTTCACACATCATCCTAAGTAAATAAATCTAGGACTGTTTTTTTTACAAAGCACATGTCTCTCACCTCATCAGAGCTGAGTATTTCCTGGACATGGTTACTATTGCTGGAGGGAAGGAAAGAAAACAAGGACGGGGGAAAATGTCCAAATATTCTAATAGTCTTTTGTTCTGTATACAAAAATACCACTTATGATTTATCACTTCATTGCAAAAAAAATGATGAATGTGACGAGAAGCAAAAGAAAACTCTTATGAATGGATACAGTCTGAACCAAGAAACCAGGACCAAGAAAACAATTCACAAAATAACTTTAAGAATAAAAATATTAAGACTATAACAACATTAAAATCGAATGATGTATAATTATAATGACTAAGCTTGACTGAAGAAGATATATAAGAATATACTTCCCTCTCTTTTTTGCAGGGTGAAGAATACTGAATCTACAGCTGGATTTAACTGACATATCTATTAGATTGATATAGCTTTTAAATTTATTGATTGGCTGAACTGATTTTTATCTCTCTATCTATATTACATAAAAATATATATATTTCTTTTTAAAAATGGCTGTCTAGGAGATGGCAGGGCAAAATGATACACTGGGGAAATGGGAAATGAAAGTTATATAAAAACAAAAGATCAATAAAATTAATTTTTAAAATAGAAGACCTGGATTTGTTTTGATCTACAACACTGGTAGAAGCACCAATATTGAGGACTACAGACCCATTGAAGTATTTTTTTAAATTTATTTTTAATATGTTTAGTTTTCAGCATTGATTTTCACAGGCGTTTGAATTACAAATTTTCTCCCCATTCCCCCCCCC
>CM053622.1:696582067-696606597 GCA_028646595.1 Phalanger gymnotis | reverse complement strand
GGCCAGAAGCAACTGCAGCCCTAGTTCTAAAGCTGCCCCACCTCCGCTGCCCCAGGGGCGGTGGCCGAACCGCAAACTCAGTCCAGCAGCTTTTCCCACTAACCTTTTCTGTTGTCTTTGCTCTTTGTGGGTTGAGAGGTCTGGTAGTTGCCACAGGTCAGTAATTCAGGATGCTAGGGCACTCTCTGCTTGGCTCCTGGTCTGGTCAGTCCGTGGTCAGTCCACGCCACGTATGCTGGGCTCTCCTACTCGTGGCTCCGCTCCCCTTGGCTGGGAGCTGGGAGCTCTGTGCAGGACAGACCTTACCCAGAGACCATCCAGGGTGTCCTGGGCTGGGGCCCTGCTTCCCTCTGCCACTTTGTGGGTTCTGAAGCTCTAGAATTTGTTCAGAGCCATTTTTATAGGTTTTTGGAGGGACTTGGTGGGGAGCTCATGCCAGTCACTGCTTTCCAGCCCTCCACTGAGGTATTGAAAGAGAATAAACATATGTATTCTCAGTTTCATCTACTATGCAGAATGTAGCAATGTTCAATTTCTCAACTACTTTGGAGGGCTGCTTTTGTGCTAGTTCACATTACTGAAGCCCAACTCCATTTATCAGAAAATTAGGAACTTTTTTGAAGTCTGCTATACCAAAACCATCTCTTTTTCATGCCATCCACTGCACTATATCCCTGCTATTATCAGTCATGCCTATTCCTTTGTGATATTTCTCCAATTGTCTCCTTGTTCTTTATTTCTTCTACTTCCTCTTTTACTATGTCTCTAATCCTTAAATCTTGTGGTTATTATAACTTCATTTCTCTTTCATCTGTAGCCTCTCACTATTTCACAGCTTTCCCGATCCATTCTACACATCTCATCAACAACTGTTTTTCTCAAGCATCCATTTGATTATGGATGACAGATGTGTGACAGAAAACAAACATAACTGTTTTACATTTTCCAGAGGTGTTTTGGCCTATTAAAATAAAGCATCAAGAAGACCTACTTGTTTAAGAAAAACAATGAAGAATGATATTGCCACTGATAACTTTACCTTATTCAGAATTTCCTATGATTAGTACTCTGACTTCATGGGAGCAATAAATCAGATGTGTGTTCATAAGAGTCATTTGACTGGGCTTTTGGTAGGCCTCCTTTAAGGTGGATAAGTGATAAAAACAATGTCTTCGGTTTTGATGTTACACATACATGTACATAGTAAATGTTTAATGATTGTTCCTTGCCTTGCCTTGCTATATAAGGATGATCAATATTTCAATCTTATTCTTGTTCTTAATAGTTGTATAGCCATGGTTTGGATCAAAGGTACTGAAGACATGAAGTGATAAATCATAAGTGATATTTTTGTATACAGAACAAAAGACTATTAGAATATTTGGACATTTTACCCCATCCTTGTTTTCTTTCCTTCCCTCCAGCAATAGTAACCATGTCCAGAAAATACTCAGCTCTGATAAGGTGAGAGACATGTGCTTTGTAAAAAACAGTCCTAGATTTATTTACTTAGGATGATGTGTGAAGTACATTTGTTTTAATTTCTTTGAAGCATTTTAGTTTAAAATTTTTGAAACAATGTTTTGGCATTACACAATTGCAAATAGGCATGTAGATATTTACTATGTTTTTTTAATTTTTTGGAGGAAGGAAGGCAGGGCAATTGGGGTTAAGGGACTTGCCCAAGGTCCCACAGCTAGTAATTGTGTCAAGTGTTTGAAGCTGGATTTGAACTCAGGCATTCCTGACTCCAGGGCCAGTGCTCTACTCACTGTGCCACCTAGCTGCCCCTGGAGATTTATTCTTGTAAGAATCCTCTATCACTCACCCAAAAACAAAACAAAAATCATCAATATAGAATCTTTAATTCTCCAACAATTTTTTAAGAGAAATTTACTATATTGCCCTTATTCCAATGTCAATTTCTGTCCATACTCAAGTAATGTTTTTATGAAATAAACTTTGCTTTTCATCAATAGAAATACATTTAGAAGATAATTGGCACACATGTATATTTTAGTTTCAATATTAATTTGGCATTACCACCAGGAGTTGGCAGTTTCTTCTGTGCTTGCCTTTGTCATCCTCCATATATGTGCTACAGTAATGAAGCCAACACCCACAGTCATAAAAATAGGCCCAAACACAGCAGCTGCAGGACTCAGATTCTCATGCTGAAATAAATTTCTAAAGAAGAAGCATCTGGATCTGTGGCTGGCTTTCTTATTTGTTTCTTTCAAGGACAGCTAAGACTGCTGTAGTGCTGGGCATTGTGTGAATTCATTCTAATCCTGGAGAGAGATCTATTTTCCAAACCATGGGTACTCTGACCATTTCTACTTAAAATTAAGGTGTGAAGTTCACACAGAAACATCTACTTGGGATTCTTGGAAAACGTCAAGCAGGTTTGTGATGAGCAACATTTTGCCCTTATCCATGACAACCAGGCTGTCCTGATTGTTTGTTCACGAGCACAAATACTCTTCTTTTGGCCCTACTATTTTGTGTTTACCAAAATAAAAGAAAACAGGATGAGGAGTAAGGGTCACTCATGTCTGAGCCTGATGAATTTAAAGAAACTCTTTTTGGGAGGTTTTTGGTTTGAATTAAGAGTCTTAAAAACAACAAATCTAATTCCTATTACTTTTTAAAATCTAGTCTGGCTGTAGCCTACAATTTTTTATTTTCAAGAATATAAGCTTCTTGGGGGCAAAGGTTGTTTCATTCTTATCTTTGTATCATGGATATATAGTAGAGGGCTTAAGTGCCTTCTAGGCACTTAATAAATGTGTTTTCACTAATTGCTTCAAGTAGAGAAGACCGGAATCTCCAGTTTTCCTCAAAGTTTAGCTCAGTTTCTCCTTCCTTCTACCCAAGGCCTTTCCTCATCGTGATCCTCCTGCCTCTGGAAATCACATTGCATATATTTTGTTTGTGCTTATCATGTAAGTCTTGATCTCTCCTTCCCTTCCCTGCCACTGGAATATGAACTCCTCAAGAGAAGGACTTCATTATTGCCTAGTACTCGTGGATCCAGTGACACCTTATGTCCTTGCTACACCACCAACAAGACTTTCCATTTCTCCACCACTCACATTTTCTCTGGCCGTACATCATGCCTGGAATACTCTTCCTCTTCATCTCTACCTGTTACCTTCCCTGTTTTTCTTTAAGTCCCAAATAAAATCTCATTCTTTAGCTGCATGCATGCAATATACTTCTCTACAGTTACTAGAGATCCAGACTGTAAAAAGGTGATCAGCTTCTCTTACTCCTTTCCGTGTTGTTATAGTTGAGTCAATCGACACCATGCCCCACCCTATAATGATTTCATTTGGTTGTTACTGCTTGTGTTCATTATTACCAGTAACTTGTTTAATATTCACTCACTACCCTTTGTTAACCATTTCTTATTTTTAATATGTTTGGTCAAATTCTATGTTTGAAGCTACATTTCCTTGGTTTTCCATTATATCATTAAAAATTATTGTGTGCAGTATCACCACACTCTCTTTTCTTCATTCATACCAATGTAGTCAGTTCTGTGGAAAGTTATAAATTTATGCCAATAAATATCTTGTGTTTTACATGTTCTTTGCAGTTCTGGGTGCAATCCCAGGGCTCAATGATCATAAAATGCATGCCCCAATGAACACCAAACCATAATCAGCACCAGAACAATAAAGAAAGAGGGCCTCAGATTGTCAGCATTTTTAATGGTCTGTAGAGAAGGGAAGAAAAGAGAATCAAGATCTAATAACCTACCTATTCTATAGCTGGTTTAAGTGTCAGCAATAAAGAAGTAGGGGCAATAGTCTATTTTACCTAAGATGGTGAAGCATATCTGATTCATACTAATTTTATCCAATTCCTCATATCAGTTAGAAAAATAGAGCATTCATTGAGCATTTGTTATGGGCCAGACACTGTGCCAAGCATTGGGGATACAAATATAAGCAAAAATAATCCCACTTCCAGAAGGAAGGGTGGGAACTCTATTTTCTAAAAAAAAAATATTTTATCACCCCCATTTTAATGGGAGAAGATGACAATTAAAAAGAAGCTGGAAAGAGGAGGGGAAAGAGGGTACCTATATGAGGGCAAGGTTGCTAGAAAAGTAGGTAGAAAATCTTAGACAGTTAGGAATGGAACTGAGAGTGGAATGAGTATGCATGGCCTAGGAACCTGACAAAATAGTGGTTCAGGCCAGGGACTCACAAATCAGATAAGAAGGCTGCAAAGTGGAGGCATCTCCAGAATATTGTGTTCAAGCAAATACAAAACTGTAACCAAACCAAGTTTGATGGAAAACTGTTTGGTTACCAATCTCATATCACAGGAGGGTAGAACATTAGGAAACGGCTAGTCAAATTCCATTTCCCAGCTTGGACATTTTCACCTTTAGCAGATTCAGGCAAAGGGTAGGTTGGCAGTGCTAGATATTAGGTATTTAGATATTAGATATTTAGATATTAGATATCTAAAATAGAGACAACTTGATATAAGAAAAGTTAGATCCACAAAACAAAGGTTTATTTTTCCCCAGATTACCATCTTAATATGATAAAATTATACTATCTTCTTGTGGTAATAAAGCAATTAGACTGGAGACTTTAAAACTGTGTTTATTGTCAATAATGCAATGGCAACCAAGCCATCTGGTATAATGTTCAATTAAAAAAGCCTAGAAACAAACATGGTGTAATGGATAGGGAACTGGAATTGAAATCAGGAAGGGAAGGGTTCAAATTTCACTTCAGACACTTACAAGTTTTATACTCTGGGTAAGTCATACACTCTTTGTGCTTTTATATGACAAGAGAGTGGGGCTCAGTGGTTTCTAAGTTTCCTTTTGGCTCTAAGTCTATAATCTAACCATGTAGATGCATTGTATATGGCTATCAGCAATTCTGGAAAGTAAGTGATCATTATCCTCAAAACTAGCAGCATTGCAACATTATGGGTAGAGGTATGAAATTACCAAGGTTTGGTGTTTCTTTGAGATCCAGATGGATGATGTTAGGTAAGATGCTTCTGCCCTAGAATTTCTTACTTTTACTACCTGTCTCTTCACTTTTCTGGAATCTTCTATTCCTAGAAATTTCCATGCCCCATGATGGACTGGAAAGGTGATAGACTCGAAACTGCCTTTCTCAGTTTCTTTTTTACTAATTTGATGTGGCTGTTACAAACTCTTCCCTTTCCTGGAAAACAGTTGGTCCCTACATAACTTAATGTTATTCTTATGTGTGGGTCGCCCTAGGATGTTGAATTTTCCTAATGTGTGAAGGGATTTACCAGAGCTTAGGGTATTCTGAACACGGTATATCTAATAGGTAGCTTTTACAGGATGATCAGTTTCATTCTTCCTCTAGCTGTAGCCTGAAGATCTGTCACAGCGTCCATCTGCGTACTGAGACAGCATACACTTTTTTTTCCAGAATCCTTTTTTGCCCTTATTTTCTCATGTTCCTGGATGTCTCATATTATGCCTTGTGCCTTCCGTTATATGAGTTAAATCGGATTCTATAACAGTCTTATTACTTTTAGTATCCCAGTATGACTGGCTGGAGTACCTCTTGTGAAAATCTCTGAATCCCAAAGCAACTAAAACAGAATGGGACAGCTTAGGAATTTATAGTAGCAAGCAAAGGTCGTTACCATAGATGCTTTATATCATAGATGCATATATTGTTTTTGTGACTTGTATGTGTGTGTATAAATTTGTTGTGTTTATATTATTTATGGATGCCTATTCTCTTCTTTCACCCCCTCCATCCCATGTCAAAGTTTGTTTTTTCTTTGCTCATTAGTTAAAGCAAATATATAACAAATATGCAAATTATAAGAGCTCTTTACAAAAAAATTCATTTGTGCTTTATAGGAGAAGTCCAATGGGGTGGAACAAACTGTGGCTACAAAATTGAGCTTGGGGGAAGGTAGGTCCTGGTGATTAGGTAACCTTTTATTTTTCTTTAAGCTTTAAAATATTTAGTCAGATTAAATGGTTAACCAGAGTGGCAAGCTTTTCAACAGTTAATGAGTGCTGATGTGGGATTTATAATAATTATATTTCTTTTTCTGATTTGTTTTTCTGGAAGGGTCTTGTGGGAGGAAGAATGAATAAAATGCTTAGTACAACTAACACACAACTGGCCCAAGAGGTTATTCTGTTTTGTGAATAAGAGTTAACAATCCACCTATTCTTTTATTTAAAAAATAAAAAGGTTTAATAACAAACGTTGGCAAACTTTTGGGTGGAGATTATTAAATTGTATTTAAAAGGGATTGTGGGAAAAGATTACAAGTGTTTCCTTTAATCCATGTCTGTAATGCAGGTAGTTGTGTCTTTTTAATATACATAATGAACTTCCTAGATGACACATAATTCATTGAATTTCCTTTTAGAGTACTTTAAATTTTAGCTCCTGTTACAGCGTCCATTTCTGTACAGTATATATTTGTGTGATTATATCCAAGCATAATCGTTTGCAGGGGGGAACATCAGAATGTAGATTTATTTAAAAAAGACTGTGCTTAAGGATAGTCAGTGTGTTCAACCAATAATTTCACAAAACAGAGCCATCTTATCTTTGCTAACAAGACACAGAAGACTACACTAACAAAGAGAGATAAAATTAAAATGAATAATGATACATATTTTGGACATAGTCAATGTAGTGACTCTGTATGCATATGTACCCACATGTATGTGTTTTAAAAACTGGGTCTCCCTCTTTTATCCAAGCTGGAAGTATAGGGGATACAGGGGATACTCATAGGAATGGCCCCATTATGATCCCAAGGGAACTTTGAACTGTTCAGTTTCTGAGTGAAATTGAGTTTTTGACCTGGGCTGGTTTGATCCCCCTTAGGTTTGCCCCTGCAACCAGCTTCCTCCATCCCCTTGGGAAAAAAAGAGAACAGAGCAACAGAAGAGAGCAAAAGAAAAACCAGAAAAAAATCACAAATAAAGACAGCTTTGAAAGTTACATGTTGGAGTAAGTATATTCTTCAGAAGAAAAAACATGTTCTCCATAATAGCTATATGCAGTTATATGCAGGACTTGGAGTCAGGATGAACTGAATTTAAATCCTGACTCAGATACTTACCAGCTGTGTAATATTGGGAGAATTATTTAACCTCTCTCAGGCTTAGGTTCCTCCTCTTTAGAATGGGGGTAATAATAGCACCCACCTTCCAGGGTTTTTGTGAGAATAGAATGAAATAGCATGTGTAAAGTTCTTTGTAAATTTTAAAGTGCTATACATATACATATATGTATATATGTGTGTGTGTATATATATATATATATATATATATATATATATATATATATGCTAGCTATCCTCATGATTAAAATGTCACAGCGAGTAGAGCACTGGTCCTGGAGTCAGAAGGACCTGAGGTCAAATCTGGCCTCAGACATTGGACACACTAGCTGTGTGACTTTAGGCAAGTCACTTAACCCCAGTTGTCCTGCCTTCCCCCCTGCAAAATAAAAATAAATTTTTAAAAAATGATCATCATCATTATTTTTTACTTACAACCTTCTCTTGTCCTACAACGTATGTAGAAATGCTCATTTTATCTGGTGTTTGTTAAGTTCCGAGTTTAAAAAATGACAAAAAACTCCAAAAACAAATAGACATAAAAATGATAGTGGAAAGAGTACATTAGCAGTCAAGGACACTCGGATTGGTGGTTCAGCTCTTCCATTAATACCTCTGTGATCTTAGAAAGTGACTTTAACTCTCTGGGCTTCAGTTTCCTGGTCTGAGAAAAAAGTGGCTTTGATTAACTGATACTAACAGCTAAGGTCCTTTGCAGAGCAAACATTTTCTGTTTTTATTTCAAAATTGAATATGAAATTGACAGAACAGAATGAATTCTGATTCTTTGATCTTTATATATGAGTTTATCTTGAATATTAGCTAAATGAGGTGGGATAACTAAAATGCTTTGAACATCACAGGCTAAAGGTACATAGATGCTGATGCAATTCATTAAGCCTCAGTACTGTCATAACCATGTAATGTTTTGTTTATTTTGGTGTGGTCATAGGAATGATAAAACTGAAAGATCTGATACAAAGCTACAGGAGTTTATTTTCTCATTGATTTTTCTAGAGTATTTATTTTTGCCAATGTGTTTGCAAAGATTTAAGGTATTAGTAGTGAAAAAAATCTTTTGTATCTAAATCACTGTTCAAATCTGTCTCAAATCAGGACTGGCAAAAATGTATTTCTCTCTAATACCTGCTCAGGATTAATACAGAAAGAAATGAATGGTTTCCCCTTAGCTTTGAGAGGGCAACACGCCTTCACATAAAGCATTCTGTGATACTGAATCCCTGGGGACATGCTATGGGTAGAAAAAGATTAAAAAGGTCTGGGGAATAATCTACTTCAGGGAAGCTTTCAGTGGTCTCCAATTAAAAAAATAGACAGAAAGGTACCGAGAAGTTAGTCTGTGTGGTTCTTATCCACTAGAGGTTTGCTGATTGCTATGATTTTAACCTGGCATTATTACAAATAAAAAACAAAACCTTAAGCTTTAAAAAGTAGCAGCTACATAATAAATCTTTTATGTGAACCTTATCTTCTCCTGGTAAAATTGTGCTAGTACTTTTCTATCAATTTAGTGGGTCATTTCCTTACCACCAGGAAAATCAATGTTTCCAGTATATTCCAGGTATCTCATAGGGATTTTTAAAAACTGGACCAAGCAAATAAAAAATATTGGAGTGCCAATAATTGCTTTGTTGAAAGCCTGGTAAAACATCATCATTTTTCTATGATCTTAGGTACACTATACCCTTAAATATCCCCCTTTACACTATGGACTAGAGCACAGCAAAAATATTGAGAAACATTGAAAGGAATCTGTAATTTTGCTCCTACCTTCCAGTATAATCTTAACTATGTCTCTAGGGACTCATGCCCATTCCAGTTTCCCACATATATGAGTCTATGACATATGAACGCTGTATACTATTGCTTTATATTATAGTCCATATAGCATATGGGCACTGATATGAATTTTTTTGAAAAAGGACTAAAGAACCACAAGATTTAGAGCTATAAGAGACCACAGAAATTATCCAGTCTAATACCCTCATTTTACAGGGATGGAATTTGGTGTCCAGAGAGGTTAAGTGATATGTGCAGGATCAAATAGATAAATAATTTAATAACTCTAGGCCTTGTATTTAGGTACTTTGACTCCAAAATTGCTTCTTTTTTCCAATCAATAACATTTACTTTGATAACTTGAAAGATACAAGATTCAAAAGGTATGAATACTTCTTTCATTAAAGCAGGACACAACCCATGTAAGTCTTCTAATCCTATGTGATTCTTATTCATGTTGTTCTATGCATCCCATTTAGAGCTTGACCCAACATTCAAAATGGATTTTAAACTGTGTTTGGCTTATCAAGATGTTGGATGGGGAGTTCATCTACCAACTTTCATTGAAGAACATGACCATCCATCTTCCTTTCCTTATATAGAACCATAATAATGTATTTTAAGTCACTTGAATTGAAGTCACCATTAGTAACAGGCTATAACCTTCTTCTATCCTATCCATCATATCTTATTCCATTGATGTTGAGAGTCACTGAAGATTTTGATTCTTCCGATACAGTTACATTTTTTGATAAATAGCCATATAGCATTACGAAGAGAATTATTAGTGTTAAAAAAGAAGAGCTCTTGAAGTATCAAAGATTATGGGATTACTGAAAGCATGGAAATCCAACCTGATCTTTTTCTCCTATTCATTTCCCACTTACTATCCATCTATAGAACTTATATAGATAAAGCTCTATAATGATAATTCTTTCTTTCCTCAAACTTCATATGCCACTGTGTACCTTCCTCATTCATTGATCATGCCTTATTTTATGTTGTAGATATTTTTGTGTATATCTTAACCTTTTAGAATGTTGTACCCTTCATAAGGGTAGGTTTTAACTCAACTTTTTATATTGTCTGGCATGTAGTAGGCACTTAAATTTTTGAATGAGTTGAAATACATCAAGTGAAATTCTGGCAGTGTCAAACACCAAATTTGGGGCTAATCTTAGACTTCATTTCAAACTTTATGGAGCCCTACCTCTTTTCTTAGCTGTTAGGTTAAATTATGCTGCTTATAAACTTTCATCAAATAGAAAAAAATAAAATAAACAATGTCTTCAAGGAACTTATATTCTAGTAAAGTACTTACATTCTATTACGTAGTAATGTATTCTGCACATAGAAGGAACTTAATGTTTTGCAGAAATGAAATGTGTTTATATGTATATATTCAAATAGATATACACAATATGTGTGCATATATATATAAATTCTGCTTGCATTTATTCATACACACACATGTATACATATACACATACACACAAAGCTTATGTTTCCCTTAATTTAATATAGATGGACATAGAACAGAAAAGGAAAGTAAAATGATGGAATAGGAGAGGTAATGAGAAAGAGTGGAAAATTTTGATGGGCCAGGGGAGGAATACCATATGAGGCCTTTAAATTGCCATAATGGTATTATTTTGGGTTTGTTTTGTTTGCCTTTTTCTTGTACCCCAATACCGATATTCTGTCCTCTCAGTCTCTAAGTATATTGTTTCTTAATCCAAAGAAGATGGTTTTGTCAGGAAAGACATATCATTAAACTGATTATGTGATGATTATGTAGCTGCATCTAATGTGCTACTTCAATATTCTTCTCTTCCTCTTGGTGCTTTGGTTTCCTTATTTAAACATTAACTTCTGTAACATTCCAAATAATATAATGTTTTGTTTATTATTGATTAAATACATTAAGTGAAGAACATTGCTTATGCCTATAGAATGTTAAATTAGGAACATTATGATTGAATGTATGCATTATTATGCATATTATAGTAATACTTCATAACTGACAACATGAGAATTTCCAAACTCATTCTTACTTAATCCAAGAGACAGATCCTGTTGTGGTGACCTTGGCCATCATGAAGCTATCCAACATTAGATATGAAATCTCTTTATGAGAAGTAAGAAGTCCTTTTTAATCTTGAGCAACTATTATAAAATATTAAGTCTGAAATATCCAGGTTTTCTAGATAAGCATTTCAGTTACAATTCTGAATTCAAGTCATTTATGTATTATATTCTACTTTTATTAAAAAGAAAAACATTTTTTGAAGAAAGACATGCATTTTTTAGATATATCCTACTAGAAAGGAAATATCTTTTTCAGACTTTAAATAGGCATTGTCTCTGAATGGAAAAGCTTTCAGGGATAAGGAATTTAAAAAATAATTGCTTTGGAAAGTTGTTGAAAAATGGGATTAGTACGAAAGAAAAGAAAATTTCATTATTTTTGGATTACATGAATTCTTGATCTCACCTTAAGTTGAATCAAGGAATTTCTGTGAATGTTTTCTCTTGTGGTTACCCATCTGTTATCACTGAGACAGAATACTTAAAGGAGGAAAAGAGGAATCAATCAAATAGCATTTATTAAGTTCCTACTAGGTTCCAAATGATTTACTGACTAGGCTTAGATTCATGATGGGTTGACTCTTCTTTCTATTCTTCCCAAGCTTTCCTTTCAAGGCATTATTGATTACTTTTTCCTACCTCTACACACTCATGATTAGAAGTCAGTAACAAAGTGCAGAACTTTGTTTAAAAGAAACAGACATGATGAAGGGGCATATTGTATGTGTATGTCAGGAAAGAAGGAATTTGCTACCTGCCAAGAACATAAACACCCATAGAGAAATTCACAAACTTGATAACAGGTGAATGTTAGACTATATTTCATCAAGATTAATGGAAGTGATATTTTTCTGGGAGTACAACATAGATGCCACGGTCTACAGTAGGTCATAAAAGTTGCTCTTCTAAAAAAACACATTACAAATGGGGCCCAGAAGCAAGATATAACCAGCATGGAAGTAAGCTAGCCATTTACTGAAATTATCTTTCTGCTAAAAGATCATCTGACCCAATTCTAACTTCTCTTTTTGACAATCTTATTTCTTACATTAGAAGAAATAAAGAGAATTGCTATTTGATTCTAACCAAAAAGGAAGAATTTAGAGAAGAATGAAGTTGGAATGATAGGAATTTTGGGAGAGAGTGATCATATTATTCTAGTATTAATGATAGGATAAGATGGAAAAAGTCCATACATTTAGTTTAGATATTAAGCTCCATGTTGAGGGAAATTACATGTATGATTCCAAGACTTCAAAATGAACGATGGTTCAAGAAGGATAGAATGCTTTCAAAAAATTCTACCTATATCATTTTGAATGATCTCTATGGGGAATTAAAGTTGAAGAGTTCTAAAATTCTTCATTAGAATTCTAAAATAATACCTATCTTGACCTACAAAATATACATAAGGCTTTTAAATGTGAAATGTTTGAATGGGAAGATTGGAAAATAAAATTCCTAAGTGATACAATCACTTGTGGAAGTCTACCCAAGGAGAAAATTTAAAGGCAGAATTAACCCTTGAAGGTGGTATGGATACCACTGGAGGTATAATCATCACAGTCAATTTAACTGAAGGGGATATTAAAACAGAACATTCCAGAAACTTCGATGTGAAGGGACCAGGCAAAGTCTGAGTTTTTCAGGAAGAATACATAAATGTGTTAAGGAATAACAATTGAAATTTTATGAACTGCCATAATAAACTGATATTCTGACCAACTCAAACTTGTGACTGTTAGAGATTTTTATATGTGTGGTAGGAGGGTCACCCGTGACTTTACTATTGGTTGATGTATGTGCTTATCTCAGAGCTTGATGTTTAATAATGCTTTTTGAATGACTGCATGGCTTCCCCACTGCCTATAGTCAGTTATAACTACAATTAGCTCAAGTTTTTAGAGGATCATTAGCAGAAAAAAAATTAGATGTGCAAATATTTAGACTTTCAAAAAGGAAGAAAAAGTTGGATTCTGTTAAATGTAGACCAGCTTGATGAATAGCTTCAGAAAAATTCATTCAATCTATGAAATTCATTCATTTTAAAAGCATTTATCTAGCACATTGTAACAACAATGTGGCTAGCAGCTGCTGTGGCTGTGTAAGGCCAATAACAGCAGCACATATGAAGGCTTCTAGATTCTTTGATCTGCTTTTCTGAGGAAAGCAACTTTAAGGGGTTGACAATCTCACTTTAATTAAACATACATATATCATTCACTTAGTTCAGGGGGAAAAGATCAGCCCCCTGAACTTCTGGGTAAATAGAAACAGAAATTACAAACAGATCATCAGACAGACCTTGTCTGACCATATCACATACATAGTCACCAAAAAGAGAAGCACCAACATCTGGGTTTTCAAAGCCGGGGCGGGGACTGCTTCAACAGCTTCCCCAGAGTCTCATCACCCACACTCTTTCAATGACTTTGCCTCCCAAAGTGAAATGCTAACCTTCCAGTACATATATGCTGTTCAGGACCCTGAGGGCTGGGGGCCTACCATTTAAGGTGTGAGAAAGTTAGTTCTTCAATCACTAGCACCAGGGGGCAAGCAAGTTCCTCAATCACTAGTACTACATCATAAACATTGCTTCCATTCAATGACTCCCATGTCCCAGTGCTGAGAAACACTCCAAAACGAAAAGGGGTCCACTCTACCTGCCCCACTCAAATAAAGGCAAGACTCATTAAAGGAACTTTATAGCTTTAGCATCCCAAAAGAGAAGAACAGCAAAAAAGTCCTGCCCTGATAAACATTAGAACCTGATTTGTGCAGAACATGTATTAGGAAAGTAGGGAGATATATTTAGACGATATAGATGCTCCACACATTATAGAATGGATTGGATGTATTATAGAGGCATAGGCATATTTAGAAAGGGAAGTAAAGATCACTGGGATATAATAAAAGGTAACTAAGAACAAGTCAGACCAGACTAACCAAGTTTTCTTTTTCACATGGTTACTGGACTGGTAGATCAGGAAAATGCTATGTATGTTTTATCTGAATTTTAATAAAGTAGTTAACAAAATGACTTTTGGTATTTTTATTGACAAGAAGGACAAATGTGTGATGCATGATCATATGATGAATTGGATTATTGACTGTTTTAACTATCATATCTCAAATTGTTGATTAATAGATCTATGATTACATGAAGGGGTCAGAAGGATGGGTTTCTAATGGAGAGTGACAGAAATTTATTTTTGATCCAGTTCTATTAAATATTTTTTATTGATGGTTTGAATTAATTTGAAGAAAATATTTTTTTTTCAAATTTTTGGATGATATAAAGCTGAGTGGAATATTGCATACATGAGTTAAAAGAATCAGAATTTAGACAGATATAAATATGTCGAGATAATGGATTGAGTTTAACATGGTGAGATTTAATGATGAAAACTGTGATGCTTTGAAACTTTTTTTTTAAATCAAATGCAGGAGTACAACATATCAGATATCTGGTTTAATTTCAATTCGTGTGAAGAAGTCTTAGAAATTTTCATTGACAACTAGTTCAGTAGGTTTTTAAATGTGATGTATATGCCAAAAAAGATAATGTAATCTTAGATTGTTTAAAGGTAATTGGTGAGCACAGAACAAGATAGAAAATTGCATCATTATTCTCTTACACCTGGAGGTTAGGAGCTTAGTCTTGGAATCTACTTTTTAATATGTCCATTGACAAACTAGAACTCTTTCAAAAAAGTATGAAAGAGATTCTGAGATCAAAAATGTTGTCATATGAGGACCATCTGAAAAAACTGGAGATACATAACATGGAGAAGAGCAGAAAAAGGGAAGATATGATCCCTGTTTTCGAATATGTGAAGGGCTATATTGTGAAAGATGGTTGAAACTTTTTCTGGGTACCTCCAGAGGGAAGAAACAGAATCGTGGGGCTTATGTGGTCACTTACATGAAGGCAGATTTAGGCTGAACATAAGGAACAGTTTTTTTTTATTAATTGAAAAGGATCATAAGTGAAATGAAATGTCTAATGAGGTGGTCAGATAACCATACTACTTGTGTAAATAAGCAATGTCTGGATGAGTGGTGATAAGGATTTATGTAGAAAGGTTTCATATATAGGATTTGAGTAGAATGCTATAACCCTAATATTCAAAATTGCGTGACCAAGGTGGTAGAAAAAAGGAAAAGAAATCATTCTTACTACGACTAGTTATCAACACTGACCATATCTCCTTTACACTAAGGCTGATAGCAAAACTGTGAAGGAAAGGCTTACCTTGAATTACTCTTGGAGAAAGGAAGGAGATAAATTGAAGAATAAGGGGAAAAGAAAGACGGGAAAAATAATGCAATATAAGGGCACAAAGAAAGGAAAGACTCTAAATGGCTTTACATGGACTCAAAAAATGTCAATGAAGGCAAATTTATCAAAGATCAAAACAAAATGAAAAACTATACCCCTTTTGTCTCTACAACTTCAAGTATTGGCTATATGTCTAATAAATTTCTAATTTGGGAGCATATGTTTAAAATATGATGTCAAAATATAACTTAGGGGGCAAGAATGTACTCTAAAATTTGCCATTTCTGTCATTCAGGAACTTCTGTGCTGTTAACAAAAACAGGTCATGCTTCAAGACAAAGCAAAAATCTTGCATCTCTGGAATTCCATACATACACATATGTGTGTGCAGGCACACACACACGTTATTTGGCATTGTTAATATTGGATAAGACTTTTCTAATATTATTATTAGCCTATCAAGCATTAAAGAATATTAAAAGTTGAAGTTCCAGGAAAATAACAATATGAAATATTATGAATGCAAAACAGTGCTTATCTTGGGTATAAGGTCAACATCATTTAACTTATGTCACATATTTGAAAAATGTCAACAGAGATTTCCAGGATATTGAAATCAGTAGGTTCATATCTCCTCAGATCATAACTTCACCAATTGTACTGGCAACTATGGGGATAGTAAGAAATACACACAAATCATAAACACACAATTGCATGGAAAAAAGAAAACAGGTATACAATTTAAGTATCTTTCAAGTCCAAATTGACAGTGCAGATAGTACATGGTTAAATTCAATGTCTTATTCTTGAGGTAGTCAGGGCAGGGAGGAGAATAGGGACAATCCTAATTACATTTTAAAAGCCATCATTTTGTGTTATTAGAAAGCCAAATATTATAAATGGTTTCTTTAAAACAATTATAAACAAAAAACTCCATCAACCTTTAAAATATTTTTAATATTAGAACAACCAATACACGATGCATAGTAGATGCTTAATAAGTGTTTATTGATTGATTGATTGACTCAGACCACATCTGTTCTAATTGAATTTGGAAATTCAGGTGCTAAATCAGCCTTTAAAAACCATTATTGCATATTTCCATTGTTTTTTGCATATGTCATATATAATACATAATTATATATTTCATATATTCATTAATAATGTGTAACTATTGAGTTAAAAATAGTCCCAAAAGAGCTAATATTCTTCCAAAGATTACATAGAAAAGTAGCCTTAGAGTGTAGTTTTCCTCACCCAACAGCATATGACTGAAAAGAGGACTAGAAATTTCACTTTAAATTGAAATGTACTACTATAACTGAATCATACATAAAAATTTAAATATTTATCTTTATGCATTTAATAGAACTGGGTTAAAAACTGCTTTATACATATTGGTGGTATTGTATGGCTACAAGTTATGAAAGAATCCATTTGCCAAAGAGTAAAAAGTGAGGCTCACTCAGAGCAACTGAGAAGCACAGGGTAGGTGTGTGAGTAGACCCTAACACATAATACATAAAGCACAACTCACAAAGAAGAACCAGATTTTTAAAAGTCATTGAAGAAACACACCATCAAAAAAGAGGAATTTCATGTGGCAAGCACAAAAATTATCAATGGATAATTTGTTTTTCCCATTGATATTATTGTGATATTAAGGGGGAATGAGGAAGACCTCTGTATCTCTTCTGGTGAACTTATGGGAGGATATGAATAAAACCTATACAGGATGGGGAGGCAAGAATGGATTGGAATCTGCTAAACCAGAGGGAATATTCACATTGATGAAATCAAAGATCCATTTAAGTATTAAAATATTCTAAAGTTTTCTAAGTATTGTATCTGAGTACTATTTTTAAATGGCTTATTTTGAAGAAAGCTGTTGGCCTTGGAAAGGAGTTTATGGCACAGACCTAAATGCTAAGGTCTACATAAGAGATAAAGGGAGTTACTTGCCTAGAGATAATAATTGAACCTATAGGAGATGGTGTAGTCACCAGTTGAGAGATCTCATCAGCTGGAATCATTATTATTTGTTATGATATAAATAAATAAATATTTGTTGGGGGATTGAATTTGATAAAAATCAAGAAACAGGTCACCCAGACAATTTAGTCAGAAGAACACACAAGCAACATGCCCTTTTGTGAAAAGGGGTAGAACTGAACTTAAATAGGAAAGAAAGGCTGGTTTGTTCTTTAATATGACAAACTAGTCAACTTGAGGCACACTTATCAAAGTAGACTAGAATGAACAGAATTATAAAATTCTGTAGCATGGAATGCTTAATAGGAAACTTTTAGATTTTTAAGAAATGAAGAAGTCTCCCACACCATGTCCCTATATTTCTAGATGAGACTCACTGATGATTATAATATTCTGAGGCTTGGAAGGATAACTTGCTTTGTAGGCTATTCAAAATTATATGCAAAGCCCACCCTCAGTATGACATTGTCTACTGGGCCATGTTGTCTCTATCTAATTAAGCACATGAATTTTAATTAAGGATGAAATGGTATAATTATTTTTTTTTCATCCTGAAAAATTGTCTTGAATATAGAGAATCTTGTTTTTCATATTTTTTAAAACGAACTACTTATCTTTTAGCTTATTTATTTGGGAATGTGTTACACTTGCTTGCTAATTGAAGTGATAGTCAGCCAAAGAATATTCTCAAGATGTTTTCTGCATCAAATTTAATTCTGAACTCCCACTTTCTAACTCCAGCTGCATGTTAACATGAATGTACTTTAAAGAAAAATCAACCTTAAGTGAATGTGTATTGTTCATTGTGGATTATCCTAACATCTACGCCATGATCCTATTATTTCAGCACTATTTATTTCTAGCCACTAGATAAAAACAGAATGAAATGAAATATGAAAATTTAAGGAATAATTAAGTTATAGATTAAATTATGAAAGGCAAATATATCAAATGCAGAAGATTATCTTTTCTATCATTGTAACACTAGTGACTTTTGGCTGAATTTTCCAGCATGAAGGGCAGGTGGAATCACTAATCTCTGGCACCTGCAAAGCAAAGATAAAATGCAAGATGGCAAAAAGTACAGGAGACTCACCATCCAATCTCCTCTGTCATTGGTATGACCTTTCAATTACTCAGGTGCAGTTGTTATATTTCAAACTTGCTGCTATAGATAGTACTTATATATTTTCAATATGTTTCAGATTCAGAAGAAAATTACTGTGCTAAGTTTGGGGAAAACATTTTTAGTGACTATAAAAAAATGTCATCTCAGGAGTAAATAGAAATATTTTCAGAGTTATCTTAGGTTTATTAAAGTTCCAAGCATTTCATTTCTTTAGAAAAGATAGACTGGATTTGAAGTATGTTCATTTAAAAATCTCTCCCTCGGATAAAGAAGAAATTGCTCAAAATATAATTTAAAACAAATAAACAGATGAATAAAAAATGAAAACAAACTGAAAACATTTTATGAAGGACTGCTTTCAGTCCTTCAAAGGTTTCAAGGCCTTTTGTTCAACTGTGATACAGGGAGCCCAGAGAAACAGAAATGCCCTTTCAGTTTGACATTTAGAATTCTGCTGATAAAGAAACTGGATTAAAACTTACCCCTATCTGTGTCATACAGGAAAACAAAACAGTTCCATTCATAGTGATCCAACAAACTCAAGAGCGCTCCTCGGAGAGAAGGTCTCAGTTGCAGCACAAACTGACTTTCCCCCTCAGTAGGGAAACTTGGTGTGATGAGGGAGATGTGTAAGGCGCTGCAGAATGAGGTCAAAGTATGTACTGACCTCTTATCATAGAGTCCAAAAATGGCAAAAACTCCTCGAGAATACTGGGAACAAACTAAAACAAAAGGGGAAAAATACAGTTAGCATGTATTCTAAAATTATTTATGATAATGCTAATGAATTTTGAAAATGTCAGTCATATCACAGTAAAGTAAAATTATAAAGTAACAGAATAAATCTCAATCCTTGCATAGATCTACTTGGGACAATCAAAGTTATAACCTGAAAAACTGTAATTTTTATTTTAACTGTCCCATCTTCCTTCTTTTGGCTCTCATTACTTTTTCATTTCTTTTGCCTTTAGTTTTTATTATGAAATCACATTAACACAGCCTTCAAATAATCAACCAATCAGCCTATTTGTAGCACCATGGGAAATGCTGAGAGGAAAACAAGAAACACAAGATATGCTCACTCCTCCTAAGGAGCTTACAATTTTGTTGAAGATGAGACTAGCACAATGAAGCTATTAGAGCACTAATATATGCTTTTTGACATTGATTAGTTAATAACCTATGAAAATCTCTCATATCCAAATCCTATAGAAGCTACAGAATTACAAGATTTACTTATCAAAATGAAATAGGCTAGAAAAAACCTTGTTATTGTTACTGTAATTTACGTTGTTGTTCATCTTTCATTTTCAAAGGGGAACAATGACATCGTGAATCCTGATGTCTTGACTTGTGCATGAATTGGATGTAAATGAGGTAGGTATAAGTTGCGCAAAGTTGTTAGTCTCACTCTTTCTTCCAGCGTCATCAAAGTCCAGTGGCAAGACAAAAGTCAAGATGGTTGGCAATGGCCTGGGATACAGTGGATGACTTTGACATCCTCAATGTTGGACCAAACTCTAAGCACTCCACAGTGCCTGTTCTAGCTGCCTTCATGGATGTTGGAACAGCTTGTTCTCATCCACTCATTCCACTGGGGGATGTCTTCACATGCTTGAGGTAGACATCCCCCTAACTCAGTGATGGATTTGAGGCCTGTTGGTTACCCTCAACCTGGTTTTAGTCCATCTGCTGAGATTGATTCACCAGCATGTGGCTGCTGTGCATACTACAGCTTGTTGGAGCCAGAAGTGAGAGTTGGGTGACGGGTGGACACCAAAAGTGGATAAGCAGCCCTGAAAATGGCTTGGCAAGCAAGCCCTCACCCCAGAGGTACTAGTCCTCCCTGAACATCCCAAACCTGTAGTAGAAAATTTGCTAGATCAGCAAAGATGCCTGAATTTGAGTCTTTGCTCTGCCATTCATTTCCTCTATAACCTTGAAGAGGTCACTTCTCCTTTCTGTCTTAGTTTCCTTCTCTGTATAATGATGGGGATGAACTGGATAATCTCTATGGGCCCTTTCAGCTCTAACATTTTATGATTCTATGACTTTGTTATGATTCCAATTTGAATCTTCTATTTAAATGAATTACTCTTCCTCCTAGGCAACATATATGACCTTTCTCTGATTCTGAAATCTGATTTACTACTGAGCATAAATTCTTAATGGCTTTGTAGCAGCAACACTATTTTTAAAAGCTTTTCATTTTGCTAGTGGGGTCTGGCAGAAGCATCAGGAAATCACAGCTGGGATATTTGTAATTCTTAACCAAAATATTGGGAAGCTAAGTGGTTTCTGGGAAGCACATGCATTCTAAACTTATTAAGTCATTGCACCTTTAAATAGTTTCTATGAGATATCAATAGGAATCAATGTATCAAACCGACACATTGCCAGACCTTATTGCTCTTTATCTATGTTTGTTATCCATGCCTGAGAATTGGTTTATTTATGAATGAAAGAGGAATTTATCTCAATCCCTACATTTACTGAAATTTCCCTAACTGCATGAGAGGATGTAAAGATTAAAATAAATAAAAACACAGCAATAAATAACATCTATTAATTGCCTATTGGATACAGTGTGCTGTTATGTTCTGATGGAGATACAAGGAACTTTCAGTTCAACAAGAAGATAAGAGTAACATAAATAGCTAGAATGTGCAGTATTATATGATGTTGATTAGAGTTACAAAGTAATATGCTATTTGAGTTCTGAGGACAAAGTTATCAATAACTTAGAGGAAGTAGGATTTTTAGTTGGTTCTGAGGGATAGGCAGAATTTCAGAAGTCAAATACTGAGGAGGACATTCCAAGCAAACAGAATAATATGAGCAAAGTAACGGGACATACATGTACAGTGTACATTCAGGAGGCTGAGAGCTGTCCAGTTTGACTGGACCATAGCAGTAATGAGATAAAGCAAGAATGTTAATGGTGGCACCAGGTGGTTTTAACTCTTGAATGTCAGGCAAAAAGTTCTAACTTTATGTGGATTTATCACATCACTCTTTTGCTCAATAAATATATTTGGGAGGTGATAAGAACCAATGATAGTCTTTTAGCAGAAGAATTGTATTTCTAGGTCTAGGCATGAAAATAAAATTACTCTAGCTGTGATAAGAGGTTTTGGAGGAGTGAAAGAGTATAGACAGTAAAACCTGTTAGAAAGTAAGTATAATAGCGCAGGTACATTGGTCATAAGGACTTGATAATGGGAAAAAAGGGGGGCATACAAGAGATATTGTGGAAATAGATTTGAAGGAAACTGTAAGTATATCTCCAAGGTTCTGTCTGGGCACTCTTGTCCTACATTTGCTTTCTATGTTGATGATTTTCAAATCTCCTTATCTAGTTCTAACCTCTCTGCTGACCTCCACTCTCCCATCTCCAACTGTCTATTAGACATTTGAACTAGATGTCCTCTAGATATCATAAACTCAGCATTTCCAAAACCGAACTCATTACATAAAATTTCTCTCCAAACCTTCCCGCCTTACAAACTTCCTTATTACTGTCAAGAATTTCACTGTTCTTCTAGTTACAATCTAGGTGTTATCCTCGACAACTCACTTTCTCTCACTTCCCATATCCTATCACTTGCCAAGGCCTGTCAATGTTATCTTGATAACATCTCTCACATACACTCCTCTTCTCGTCTAAAACTGTTACCCTGCCCTGGTGCAGTTCTTCATCACCTCATGTGTAGACTATTGCAATACTCTGTTGGCTGGTATCTTTGTCACAAGTTTTTCCCTCACTCTAGTCTGTCCTTCACTCAGTCATCCAAATTATCATCATGAGTATAAATCTGCCCATGTTGTCCTACTCAATGTCACTACTCAGTGACACTGATTTCCTGGGCACTGAAATGGCATACCATTGTTTTCAGCCTGGAGAAAAGAGCAAGTAAACCCAGAGTAGGGGAAATCAAAATAATGTTATATATACCCTTCTGTGGTGTTAATGTGATTAAAGATCTTCCCCATTCAATAGGCCTCAGGTGGAGCCAATTAAGGGAAGTTCGATTAGGAGAGGCCTACACTTTTTACTTACCAGGTGAGAAGCCCCAGGCCGACACCCTTTCACTAACTTAAGAGGTGTGAAGTCTTTGGGTCCTAAAAAGAATATATATACTCAGAAGATAGCCATTGAGGAATGAGAATTCAGGAAGAGAATTCAGAAGAGAAGCCTGAATTCAGAATTCAGCCCAAGGAGAAGGAGTAAGAACTCTGAGTCAGCAAAGCTGCAGAGAGAGTGCAGAATGGAGAGTGGAAACTAAGGAGCTGCAGAGACCAGAAAACTGAGGGGGAAGAGAACCCAGGCAAGCAGACAGTCAGGATTCTTGAGTGTTTAGGGGAGGCCCCAGCAAGGGGGAAGATTATAGTATGACTGGGGTCTCTGCTATGATATTGTGCTTTAAGTTCTTTGCTGTAACGATGAAGTGGACTTACTGGTTTTGGGATATAACTGCTATGTCAAATTGGAGTCATTGGTTTTGGGATTTGATCCTCTGGTGTTTGAATAAATGTTTTACTTCTGCCTTCCATATGGAGAGTATCTTATATCCTGTGATACAGAACTATACAAACATAATCACAACATTATAGATTTTGTGTTTATTGCCTTAATGATACACCTTCAGAATTTAAATATACTTTCGCCATAGGGTCTATGGACCCTACTTAGGTCACCATATCTTTGTTGTACTTTTGAAAACACAATCTATTAATGTATATATTTCTGAAGTATGTATATACAAACATAAAGTATGTGTATAACATACATATATACACATATATGATGTATATGTTTATATATAAAATGTTTCTCTTCTATGTTTCTGGATAAATTTTAATTGCATAGTGCTGGCTGATTTAAGTGGTTCTTTCCCCTCCCATCTCCTATCCACTTCCATTTTTTACTTCACCCATTTTTGTTTTTCTATCTGATTTGTTTCTACACTCACATGCCAAGCTGATTCCCATAGTTTAGACTTGTTTTCAAAATATACTACTTTGGGAAGTTTGGAAACTCCTCTAGGACCTAGCTTGTGGTCACTTTTCATCAAATTAAATTCTTTCTATGTGAACTTTCCATTCTATTGCTACTCTCTTAGAATAAAAATTGCCTTTTATTTTAGTCCTGTCCATCTTTATACTACAGTTTGGTTGTAAAATTATTTTATTTTTTTGTGTTGGTATAGCACTGTTTAGGTTTAGGGCAGCTAAATGGCATAGTGGATAGAGTGCCAAGTATGGAGTCAAAAAGACTCATCTACTGGAGTTCAAATCTGGCCTCAGATACTTACTAGATGTGTGATCTTGGGAAAGTCATTTAATGTTGTTTCTCTCAGTTCCTCATCTGTAAAAATTAGCTTGAGAAGGAAATAGCAAACTACTCCAGTATCTTTACCAAGAACACTTCAAATATGGTCATGAAGAATCAGACAAGACTGAAACAACTGAACAACAGCAACTATACATTCGTGTGTACGTGTGCGTGTGTATGTGTATGTGTGTGTGTGTGTGTATGTGAGAGATCAATTTTCTTATTCTTCAATGAGATCATTTGGAAATTGTTATGTAAATAAACAAATAAAATAAACATATTCCACCAATACATTCATCTTTTACCTAGAAGTGTTGATTGACTAAATATGTGGCCTCATAAGCTTATCAAATAGAATCATTCTCTGTTATCATATTTTAGATGCCAAGTAAATCAAATTATTGTATGATTTAAAATCATTTATAATACTACATTCAAGACAATTAAATTCAAGAAATATTTATTAATTGCTTACTATATGCAAGGAAGTATTTTAAGTAGAGGGGTTACAAAGACAAAAGCAAAATATTCCATTCTATACAGGAATTTACATTATATTGAAGTACTCTATACATCACAGAATGAATAACCTTTATAACTTTGGCCAGGTCACCCTGGGCCTAAATTTTCATAAAAATATAATGATGATGAGGGGGCGGAGCCAAGATGGCGACTGGAAAGCAGTAACTGGCATGAGCTCCCCACCAAGTCCCTCCAAAAACCTATGAAAAAATGGCTCTGAACCAGTTCTAGAAATACAGAACCCACAAAGGGGCAGAGGGAAGCAGGAC
>CM053622.1:696549222-696581567 GCA_028646595.1 Phalanger gymnotis | reverse complement strand
GGGGGGGGGTGGAAATGGGGAGAAAATCTGTAATTCAAACGCATGTGAAAATCAATGCTGAAAACTAAACATATTAAAAATAAATTAAAAAAAATATAATGATGAGGTTGTGCTAGATGGTCTCTGAGGTCTCTTCAAGCTCTAAATTTATAATAATATGAAAACAACTGCAATAGTTAGTTGAATTTAGTGTTTTCCAAAACAGGAGTTATGAAACCCAGGGCAGATAAAGAATTTAAAAAAAATATGAGAACCACAATTCCCATTTGTCCACTTGATATCATCTTCACAAATTATTCTCTATGGTATGTCACTTAATATTCTTCCCTTCTTGCCATAGCACATATTCTTAGAAAACAAACATGAGATCCAAAACAGAGGAAACTTTGTTAGTACATAATACTCTTGTTTTTATTTTTAAAAATCGAACAATAATTATTAAGTATCTATTATTTGCAGAGGGAAGCAAAAATGATATTGTGCCTTATCTGACCTTGAAACCAGGAAAATCTGGGTTCAAATATTAGCTGGGACACATACTGGCTGTATGACTCTGATCAAGTCACTTAACTCTCAATGCTCTGACAACTCTCTAAGTTTTAGAGACGGCAAAAGAGAACCTTCGTTGGTAGAGTCAATTTCTACCCAGGGACTTCCCTAAGTCAATGAATTCACAGGTCTAGTTCTTAACTTCAACCCCTGCCCTGAACTCTTTCTGTATGCAAAACATTAGTCTAAGATGTCATGAAATTTAAGAAGCTGTTAAGACACAGTCTAGAAAGATATTATAAACATATAATATATGATAACAATTTGTAAGGTCACAAGTGGCTGTGAGGTGGAACACTGAGAACTATATTTATCTATAACTTTACCCAATATGTACTTAATGTGCACTAATAAGTGCACAGCATATTTGTCGAGTTCAACATATCTTTGACAGAGAATGATACGCAAAACTTTAAGAATCTGTCAATTAGAGAATATTGTGGGAATAAGATAAAGAGGGTCCCTAGGCTCCTTGCCTTAGTCAAGAGCAAAGCAATGGCATAAAGCCACATACAGAAGGTTTTACTCTCCTCCCATCTTGATTCCTTTTACATACCTTTACCCCTTCTACTGCCTTGCAGATATATAGCACACATCCTCTCTGATCTTCCTTACATCACTTCCTCTGTGTGGTTCACATTGTAACTTCAAAACTCTCCAATGAAGAGAATTGAGATAAATACCTGTTTGATTAAAAGGTCACATTTCTCACTTTATGAACCAAACCTGCTACATATCTAAATGTATCAAAGTATTTTTATCTGAATGGAACGATACATCTTTCTGTGGTTGAATATCCATAGAACTTTCTATAATTTTCTTAGGGCTGAATGATGTCCGTGTTTGCAAGATTTTACTTTTTATCATAGATTATATAATTTTAAAGATGGAAGCTTCCTTAGTATTTAATAAAACACTGCTATTTAATAGATGAAGAAACAAAGACTCAAAAAGATAAGAATGACAAGAGTTTGGGTTAGGACTACATGAAGCCTCTGGCACTTTGGTTTGCATCTGCTTATGGCTGGAAGAAGGAGAGAGATCTCAGAGTGGGAATGAGGGACTGGGAAGCACTGAGAGACAGAAGTTGCTGCAGATCAAGATACTTGTATGTCATCAAATGCAAAGAATATTTTAAATAGTTTAGCATAACAATTATACAGTGCAAAGTGATAAATGGATACATGTATATATTTTGCAGATTAAACACTCAGCATTTCCCAATAAAATTAGAATACTGAAAAAGAATAATTGATATATAATAATAGCATTCATATAGCACTTTAAGGTTTGCAAAGAGCTTTATAAATATTATTTAATTTTATCTTCCTAACAACCTTGTAAGGTAAGTATTATTATTATTTCCATGTTGCAGATGAAAAAACTAAAGTAGGGAGAGGTTAAATGACTTGTCTGAAATCAAACAGCTAGTAAGTGTCTGCAGCCAAATCTGAGCTCAGGTCTTTCTGTCTAGGGCCAGAGCCTGTACACTACTGCAACACCTACCTGCAACTATGTGAATTGTTAGTTCTAAACGATATCACTTTAGAGAAGGATCAGTCATTTAATTTTTCAAACCAAACAGGAGAAAAAAATCTTTTCCTTTGGGCTCACTACATGTCTAATATAACTATTTTCTCCCATGCCAGAGATTAGGTACAATTCAGTGCTGTGTGTGTTGCCTAGAATATTTTTCTGCTGCAAAATCTGCAAATTTTAAAAAGTAGTTAATGGAGTCAGCATTTATTGTCTCCTATATATAAGGCACTGTTCTGTTCTCACAGAATTTACAGTGTCCCATGAATTCTGGTTCACAATAAATCCAAATGTAATAATTAAAAGTAGAATAGTTTTGATATTGCACTGATCTAATTTCTCTTAACTTTCCCCTTTATCACTATTAAATTAAACTATCATAAAATTTGCATCTTTACCACCTTTCTCTTACCTACCTTGCTTGACATGCTGGTGAATAGGGCATATCAAAATAACATTTAATATAAAAAGAGAAAAGTTGTAGAAATTATTTCCACTTCTGAAATTTTTTGAGTGGTTGCCCTAGTTTTAGAGATGCTGCTTCTTTACTAATGCAGATTTTTGTAGCTGATAGTACAAAAAAAGATCTATTATAGCTGAGACTACAAAATAGACCTATTCCTTAAGTATGAGTCATAATGATGTATATAATTTACCTTTTTTGCTATAAAAAGCCAAGCCTCCCTGACTTCCTTCATGTGCCAGCTAAATTTCCGCATTCTACAAGGAGTTATTCCCACCAATCCCCTTAATTCTACAGCCTTCCCACATCTTTTAATTGTCTCCAATTTATCTTGTGTACATCTTGTTTGTATATAGCTACTTGTATGTTGTCAGCTCCATTAAAGTGTGAGCTTCTTGAGGGCAGAAACTGGTGGTGGTTTTTCCCCCTATCTTTATACTCCTGTGTTTAGTGTCGTGTCAGGTGGATAATAGGTGCTTAATAACTTCTTATTGACTATTGATTACAGATGAGCATGTGAACATGGCTAGAACCTGAAGACAGAAGATTTTAATGGCAAAGGAGTAGTAAGAAAAAAAATCAGAGACCCTAAGAGAAGGTTCCACTGAGTCAACAACACCAGTGATTTGTAACGGCCATGTCTTACTTCAGATTTTTATTTATAGAGGTGATAAGAGCTAGGGATGGCCTTTTGGATAAACCACAAGGCCAACATTTAACATATTAGCTATCCTTCCCATTTTTAGGTCATCTGCAAATGTGATAAGCATGCCATCTAAATCTTAATCTATAATCTATATCAATAGTAAAATCATATATGTATACACACATATATTCATGCACTTATATACTTAATATTACATTTGCTGCTGTTATTAATTTGAGGTTAGGTCTCTCTGCTTCTCCTAGCTTGTAAGTGGATTGGCCACTCATGGCTCCAACTCCCTTATTGATCAGCGTGGGAGTTTTGATCTCATTTGTTTCCACCCTAGATTGGTTCAACTCTTCTTAGTCTGATTGTCCCTGCTTTCAGGAACTCAGCATATTGATACCAGAATTAGCGTGGGCATCTGATCAGTTTAGCTCACTGCAACTCAGAATTCCAGAGTTTGAGATCCTCAAAGGTTTAAGAGATTCTTCCCAGTAGTAGGGATAATAGAAGTCCAAGTTGAATACTCTTCCTAGTATATTATGCATGATTACTAATAAATAATATTTATATAGTGATTTTGAGTTCATAAATCCCTTTAAATAGATTATATTGTTAGGAAATAACAACTAAATACTGCTTTAGGACTTACAAAGCACATAACTAATAAAAATGTTGCAAGAAAAGTAGCACAACTATTTTCAATCCCTGTTTTGCAGACGATTGAAGTGAGGCTCAAAAACTTAAGGGAATTACAAAGAGCCACAGAGATAGCAGGAATCTGATGAAGGACTTTGAATTCAAAATCTATTGGTTTTTTACTATGCCATGGAATAAAAATGACTAGTTGGATTTTGTTCAATTAGAATCAGCAGGAAAAATAATTATTGGCATTTTAAATTACAGTCCAAATTGACTAGTAAATGTTAAAATCCTAAGAAATTACAGGAGCATATTTTTATCCATCTAACAACTCATCCATATATATGCCTGGTACAATGCTTTTCTCTTAGCTAGTGCATGATCAAATGTTTTTGGAATTCATTTTGTTTGTGGGAACAAGATTTGTTGAAATTTGTGTCCATAATATAAAAACACTTTCCTTATGTAATAAAGGACATTTGTAACTAAATAGTATCTTAAAATAGCTTTTTATTATACTGTTTAAATAGATTTCTGTAACAGCCAATATATACCGACATAGAAAACAAGCTGTTTCCTTTATTCATGTATAGAAAGAAATTGTTGTATTTTAGCTAAATTTTTAATATGTTAAAAAATTTTAGATATTTATATCCTTTATGTTCTATATTTTAGAAAACTATAGTTGTATCCTTGAGTATTTTTATTAATTAGGTTAAGGATTTGACTTAAGTTAAACTGGTAGACATTTGAAAAATATTTTTTGTTAAAGAAAGCACTATACTTCTACATGATTAATCTCTAAACATTATATCCTCTTTTACCATTTACCATTTTACCATTGTTTTCATCCTGGTTTATAACATTTACAATCATAGATGACAGGAGGAAGAGTAAAGTTCTCAGTTCTCTTACTCTTCCTCCTGTCATCTATGATTAACTTCTCTGAGTCTCAGCATTTTCACATGTAAAATCAAATGGTAACCACTTGATTTTACATGTGAAGATGCTGAGACTCAGAGAAGTTAATTGAAGTGTCCAAGATCATTCAACTACATAGTAGCCATGCTAACATTAGAATTCATATAGTTTGACTCTCAATACAGTAGTCATTTTACCATTATCATAATATATGTCAGTCTTTGTTTTATTTTAACATAATTCTTATTTATTCATATCTTTTGAAATGATCTGTCTGAAAATACTATTTTCCATTAAGGAACTTCAGGCTGCAATGTCAGAATTATTTGAACATACATTATACCTTTCTTTGGTTTGGTGTAGCAATGATGCCAATCTTGTTCAGATTTGAAAACAAAAAAAAACAAACCAAAAAACCTTGGTCAGGTGGTAGATACAGCATGCTGGGCCTGAATTCATTAATTTGTGCCCTCAAGACATTATTGTACTTTATTAATATGTAAAAGCTCATTTTCTTAGAAATCCGAGAGGTGGTTAACTTTAGTACATAAAGTTACTGAAGCTAATCACCATAAATGACAAGGCAGAATGCAAATTACACACAAATATTTCACTTTAATTATATTGCAATTAAGCACTTTAGCTTTCTCAGATGTCTTCTCTGGTGCTGCTTCTGGACAGCACCATCAAGGATCACAATGAGGTGTAATTGCATGCTGGAAACACATGGCCAAGCCCATGCTCTCATCCAATTTTTTGACGTGAGTACATTTCAATTCTAAATTAAACTAATTGAGATCTCAGTAAAATATACAGGCTTGTTTGCACATTTCTTTCTTGAGTCAGGCTAACATAATGGGAACACATGGTTCATTTTTCTGCTAAATTCTTCAAAGAAATTAGCACTAGACAGTTTGCAGTGTATCACAGTGAAAGCAAGATGCATTTCAGTGACAAAGTTGTTTGCTTGGTGGTAAGTTGAGTGTTCCAGAAAAAAAATTAACTCTTTCAGACAATTACATAACAGTAATAGCTTGAATAGTTGTTCCTACGAGATTAACTTTCAGCTAGAGAATGACTGAAAGAATAGGGAAATAAAAGCATCATTATTTGTTATAAAACATTTGAAGATGTTTGGTGCATTTTCACCTTGATATGGTTCCTCAAAAGAAAAAAAATGCTGTATCATCTATATGTGACTATTATAAATGTAAAGAGACCAAAGGGAAAACAGGCTATGATTTGTTCTTAGAGGGAGGCAGGGGGTCACCAGAAAATTTAGTCTTCTACAACCAGCTCACCCATTTTGATGTTCATAGAACAGAGAAACATGATGGGAGAAATTTTCTCACTACAGTTTCACTAAGTTCCATTTCTGAGCAAGTGTAGCACTAAAGATATTTGCCATAGCCATGAGAGTATGAAAAGAAGTTAGAACTAGCAAGGGTTGCTGACCACAAGTCAGATGAGAATTGAAATGAGGAGTCAGAAAGGATGATAGAGGAATTCAGAGAGTAGATATGATCTTAGCTTCAGCAACTGCTACCACTTATGAGGAATCCATCTGTAGGGGAGAGCTTCATAATCTTTGGTTGAAAGACGGTGTAACAACAATGTTACTTGCAGCTGCTGTGGAAGTGTAAAACCAATAATGTCAGCACACAGGAGGGCTGCTATCACAGTTTCTTTGATTTGTTTTTCTAAAGGAAAGCAACTTTAAAGGGGTCAACAATCTTACTTTAATCAAACATATACACACACACACACATACACACACACATATCATTCACTTAGTTCAGGGGAAAAGTCAGGACCCTGAACTTCAGAGAAAATACAAACAGAAAGTACAAGCAGAAATGATATAAACATAGAAATAAAGACCAACAGGCAGGCCTTCTAATTATCTGACCATAGCAATAATACATAGTTACCAGAGAGAAAAGCACCAACATCTGGGTTTTTCAAAGCTGGGGGGCTCCTTTACAGCTACCCAGAGTCTCATCTGACTGCATCATCCAGACACTCTTTCCATGAGTGAACCCCACAGTAAAATGTTAACCTCAGAGTATATATACACGTTGTCAGGGTCAGAAGGCATCACCACCCTCGTGACCCAGGCTCATGCCACTCAGGCTTCCATGTGATTCAGGTTCCATGTGATTCAGGCTCAAAGTAGATCACATAGGTATCTTAATGGATAGGAAAGATCTTCCCATTTTCATTAACATAAGAGATGGCTAAGAGAATGACTCTTCCCAAATCCCTTACAACAGCACTCCCTAATGAATGAAGCACATAGTAGCTGGGGGCTACTTTTCTGCTAAAGGCTAGTTGGATCAGCCAGAATGCTAATGCCTGTCAGACAGCAGATCCAGGTCCAGCAGAGATCAGAGATCAGCCAAATAACATCATTTGAACACATGAAGAACTATATAACATTTAAGGGCTTGAACTGCCATTCTACATGTGTGCCATCATCCCATGTTTTCCCTGGGCATGCATCCCTCCATGAGTATTCTCTGGTATCACATATACCCAAGGTATGTGTATACCTTTCTTGAAGTTACCTTTGGCCATGTGTCCCCCAAATGTGTACAGCCTACACTTGATCCCAGTGCATGCCTTCTCCTCTTACTAAGGGTTTACTTGTAGGAAAAGTAAATTACATACTTATGGGGAATATTTTGTTGTTATTTTTATTACAAATTCATTAAAAAGCACTTGTTTGGAACAAAAAGTATACACATTAAGGAAGGACAGGGAAGGATGGAGGATCACGATGAAAAACATAAGCAGAACCTGGAACAGCTTATAAGAACCCATAGGTAGGTGGAAGTCCCAAGTGCTAAGTATAATAGCAAGTTACTTAAGATAAATGGAATAAATTCATGCTTTCAAGGTAGGATGCAGGCAAGAGGGTTGTGAGGAGGCTTTAATTCTATGCCTCAGCAGAATGCGATGGTCTAATCTTGTTATTACACCGTAGAATAGTTGTTTGAAAATTCATCCTTATTCAATTTCTATATTCATTCTATTAATATCATGTTCCTTTTATGTAATCATTTGTATTTCTGTATGTAATGGGCATTCTGTTGTTGTGGAAATACTAGTGGATTTGGTGTCAGGAGACTTGGGCTTGAAAGTTACATTTTGGTTCAAAATCAAGTTATCCCATAAGATGTGAAAGGCATTTGGGAACAGCAGTTCATCTGAAAACAATCTGGGAGTTTTAGTGAACTGAAAGTTCACCATAAGCCACAGTGTGATATGATAGCCTAGAGAGCTAACATTATCTTTGGTTGAAGTAAGACAGGAGTACTCTCCAAAGATAGGAAAGTGTTACTTACATTTTTCTCTGGCAGACCACATTAGGAGTATTGTGTTTCATTCTGGGTTTTAGGGAGAACACTGACAAAATGGAACATGAATAGTGGACAATGAGATCATGCCAAGTAAAAAATGATTAAAAGAACTAGGGATACTTAACCTACAGAAGGCTTGAAGGTGGGGAGATATGATTCCTGCCTTCAGTATTATCATGTTCATTGTCATATGGAAAAGGGATTGTTTGTTCTACTTGCCCTCAAAAGGCAGAACTAAGAGCAATGGGTATAAATTTCAAGCCCGTATATTTTTATCTTTATGTAAAAAAAGTAAAAAGAAATCAAACAGTAATGAAATTGTATGCCTCAGAAGGTTTTCAAGATAAAGACAGATTATAACTCATTGGACATTTTGTAGAGAGAATTTTTCTACATGTAAAAACTGTGTATGAGACTAAAGGGTCTTTTCTGTTATGCTATTCTATGATTCCTCCTCCTCTTCTTTATTTATCATCTCCTCCTCCTCTAATTTTTCCACCTCTTTGTTGTTGTTCTGTTTGTCTCTGTCTCTCTGTATCTATCTATCTACCTTTCCCTCTCCCTCCCTCTCATTTACACACATCTACATGTACATATATTAGCATATCTGAGTTAATAAAGTTTTCTTTAAGTATGCTACAAGTTCACAGTGATATAGGATGGTGGTTATTTGTCACGGGACTAAGATATTCAACTGAGTTAACTGAAGGAAAATAGAAGGATTACAACATAGATAGACAACATTAAATAGCATGAGTAAGGGGAGAAAGTCAGCATGATATAGTGGTAGGAGAATTGGACTTGGAGAGAAACAACATTTGGGTTCAAAGCCCACTTCTGACATTTACTAGTCTTGGGACCTGGGGCAAATCAAAACCTGTGAACATTGGTTTCCTCATCTGTAAAAGCTTATAATGTTCATAGTAATAACTTCACAATTATCTTGTTGTGAGGATTAAATAAATATATGTGAAACACTTTGAATTTCTAAATCACAATGTAAATGCTAGTTCTTATTAAGATCATAACAGAAATCTCTCCTCAACTAAACAGAGATCCATCCCTAAATGGACAGAAGGTCAGAGTATCTATTGTCATTGGGAACAAAAAAAGCAGGAAACTGTTTTTCCAAGGTTTATGGCACCCATCCTAAAGTGTCAAAGACTCCATTCTTCATCACAGTCAACACAGTCAAAAAATTGGCCAAAAATTTTCAGGGACCATAGTACTTTTCCTGAATAGCCCAACTGGAGGCTTGTTTTTCAACAGCTACCAGGGCCAACAGAAGTAGTTACCCTGTGGCCAAATCAACTAGCACTGGAGAATTATTCAATATAGGTACCATGTCTTTTGTCTTTATGTGTGATGCGGTTGATATTTTTATAAGCACTTGAAGGCTATGGCATTAGATGCCATTTGAACAGAAAGAAAGGAAAAGAATAATATTTTGACAAATGTTTTGGCAGGTTTTACAATGCAACTACTTTTATCATGAATTTTACCTTTGCTGAATACTCTTCCATCTTTAATTTTTGTGCTGTATGGCTTGGTTCACAACAAATATTCCTCAATCCTCCTGGCTTCACTTATGCCACAGTCCACACTGGGAGAGTGACTTAATTTTTCACTTATATTCCCTCTACACTTCCTGCATTTTCTTGTCTCAGTGTCTTTGCTGACATTATTTCTTATGCCTAGAATACCTTATACCCTACTAATTTCCTCTTTCCTGTGGAATTCCTACTCACTCTTAATGTTCAATTTAAACATCTTCTCCATGAAGCCTTCTCCAATTCCATAATCAGTAAAGACCTTTCTCTCTTAAGACAACACCAAAAAGTCTGTTTGTACCTATCTGTTGTATTTTCTAGGTATGCTTTTGGATTATGTATATTTGTGTATGTGTCATGAGAATCAATTAAATTACAAATAAGGCTGGGAGACTATATCTTCTCTTAACTTTCTGTCTCCTCTCCTTTACCCAGTGCCTAACAGTGCTCTCTGAATCTATTAGTTATCTAATAAATACTAACTCTATTAAATTGCATTAAATTACATAATAGGAATTCTAGTCTGATATATCAATCTCAAATATTCAGCATTTCTTTGCAAAGACTCTTTGACTTCCCGAACTTATTTACTGATTATTAACATCATGGTATGGTGGGCAATGTCTTGGACTTATACTTAGGAACACCTGAGTTTGAGACTTTCCTCAGACACCTAGTAGCTGGGGGAGCCTGCATACGTCAATTAACATTTCTGAGACTCAGTTACCTCAAGTGTAAAGTGGAAAAAATAACAGCACCGAGTTGTTGTAAAGAACAAATGATCCTTATGTACACTGTTTTACCACCCTTAAAAGGCTATGTAAATGCAATATATTATTGTTATTGTAATTATTATGAATAGCAGAAGTAGTAATATCTCATTCTTCTAATCTTGTTTGGTGTAGCTCAAATAGAAAAAGTGACAAAAAAGTGACAGAAGAAATCACTATCCTGCTATTATTTTATTACATTCACCTGCTAAGGTGAATAAAATGAGTGCTTTTAGTAATGAGTAAAAGAGCAGTATGGGGTATAATTTCATCTTCCATAGGCTCACTAAAAGCACCACCCTATTTATCTTACATTTCCCATTGGGAACCTAACCGCTATATTAAAGTTCTTCTCTGACTCAGTTTCCGGCAAAAACACCCAAGGGAAATCCAGAAGCCAGAGTGGGTTAGCTCAGTTTGCCTTTGTTCAATCATCTTTTAACTACTACGACTAGGGTTCCTCCAGCCCCAAAGTCCCCAAACTCCCACTGAGCCTATTTTCTGTCTAATGGGCCATAAAATCAAAATGAGAGCAACCCATTGACAGCTTGATAGAACTCATTGATTTTCATGGTCAGGTAGAAAGACATAAGCTTTCTTTGTTAAAGCTTTCTCATCTATAAACTTGGTATAGTAAAATAGGGGCATGAATATAATGCTTGGTACAATAAGATGATTTGAGAGTCGTAAGAATGTTTGGTTTTATTGTGCTGTGTAACTTTATTTTACCTGTTTTCCCATTAAATAAAAAAAATGACAGAACAGCAGGTACTGAGTACTAAAATTGAAAGGAGTAAAACCAAAAATAACCAGAAACTTCACTCATTTTAAAAATCACATTTTCAAAGCAGTACCCTCATTGAATTCTCTTTAAAATCATTTCTCGCAGTGTTCAAATTCAAATATAGAATAAAATATTCTCCTTCATGCAAACTATCAATAAGGATAATAAATGTAGGTTTTTGTATCAAAGAATAATGCTAATAATTTCCCCTATTTTCTGCATTTAAAAATTACTTTGAATTTGGGAATTAATAACATGTCTTTGGAAAATCATATGATAAAAACACATTTTATTTTAAAATATATTAAATATGTAGTTTTTCTATAATTAGAAATAATAAAATGATGTTGAATTTCCTATTTATTATTTACTTGTGACCATCAATGACCATCACTTTTTTTAAAAAGTAAATTTTTCATATATTTTGTTTTCATATTATCTCTCCTGTTGTTTTTCTTTCCTTCCCCTCTCTTCCTATGTAATTTATAGCATTCTTTTAGTGCAGAGAAGGTGTTGACCACATCAAAATGTAGACATCCAGAAAACTATGCATGCCTCTCCTATTGATGTACCATTCCCTTGAACATATTAAATATTTCTCTTGTACTTCAATCAGCAAAATAGAGACAATTCTATTTCATCATCATGAAGTACAAGGCTCTCTTGGTGATTTCATTGGCTTGTGGTTTTAATTAACTATGCTAATGAGTCCCTGATCTATACATCCAGACCTAGGCTCTCTCCAAAATCTTTTCCCACATCACCAACTGCTTAATGGCATGTTCCATAGACACCTAAAACTTAATATGTTCCAGACAGAATTCATTATCTTTTCCCCAAGACATACCCTTCTTCTTATATTCCCTATTTCCATTGATAGGATCACCATCCTTTCATTCACTCAGGTTTGCAGTCTACATGTCATCTTTGAGGCTTTACTCTCTCTAACTCCACATAGTTAATCAGTTGCCAAATCTTGTAATTCCTATCACTAAAACATCTCTCACATCCATCCCCTTATCAATCTCCAATTATACAGGCTCATCAGATGATAGCAATAGCCTTCCAAGTAGTGTCTGTTTTAAGTCTTTTTCCACTTGAATTCATTCTCTACAAAAAATGATTTTCTTAAAGCTCAGGTCTGACCGTATCATTCCTAGAGAAAATAAGCTTCAGTGATTTCCTATTACCACTTGCAGCAAATTTTATACATACATATATATATATGCACATATATATATACATACATATGCACACACACACATATATATATATATACATGTATACACACACATATATATATTTATATATACACACACACACACACATATATGTTGGGCTTGGCAACTTCTAATAGTCCCTTCCCCATTCTAATTCACCTATGATCCTCATCTCAGCACTCTTTCCACTATACCATGTTGCCTCAGGCCTTAATATGTTCTATTTAATGATGACAACATATAACTCAAAGATCCCAGAGTACTGAGTCACAATTAATACTTTTTATGAAGGAGAAAATAATTGTTTCAGACTAATTTCATATATATATACATATATATACGAATGAAAACATCCATTTGACATTTGAACCGCTTTAAAACCTGGCCTCAAATCACCTCTCCAGGCTTATTTAACATTACTTCTCTTCACATACACTATAAACCAGTCAAATTGGCTTTCTCACTGTTTCTCATATATGATACTCCATCCAATGTGTCCGTTCCTTCACATTGCCTATGCCTAATTCATGAAATTCATTATTTCCTCCCTTCTGCTTCTTAAATCTTTAGTTTCCTTTAAGGCAACCTTTTACATGAAGTCTTTCTTATTTTCTCTAGATAATTGTGCTCCTTCCCCCCACCAAAAAAACCACAACACCTTACACTTATTTCAAAATCCATTTTGCATATACCTAAAATCTATATGCATAACTATTATCTTCCCTGTTTGAATTAAAAGCCCTTGAGGGCAGGAGTTATTTAACTTTGTTTTACATTCTCTGCACTTAGTACAATTTTTGGGACATGATATGTGCTAAATAAATGCCTGTTCAGTATTTGATTGTTTAATGTTTTGTTATCATTAACTTCATTAATCTTGAAAAAATGTCTAGAAGACCCAAAATATATTTTCTTTTCTACAGTATATCATATTGTCCAATATAAATAAAGGAAAGTATATGATATAGGAAGGTAACAGATGGAATTAAAAAGGCAAATGATTCAAATTACTTTTTAACTTTGATCATATGTCAGAAAGAAAATAAAAAAAGTTCTATAGTTTTATTGAACACTAAGGGCAACTACCATGACTGGCCTGAATACTAGTTGCCAGGAATTTGGGCACACATCTACCATTAAAAGACTCTCAGTCATTTTTTCTCCATTTGGCTAACAAATCTAACCTTTAGAACTCTTGTTTCTCACAGCTCCCCGAGGTATGATATTTTGACATCAAGGAAAGTTAAATTAGTCTGGAACAATTATTTCGTCCTTCATAAAAAGTATTAATTGTGACTCAGTACTCTGGAATCTTTGAGTCATTTGTTATCATCATTAAATAGAACATATTAAAGCCTGAGGCAACATGGTATAGTGGGATCATAGGTGAATTAGAATTGGGAAGGGACCTTTAGAAATTGTCAAGCCCAACATTTTCATTTCACAGATGAGAGTACTGAAGTCCACAGAATTTAAATGACTTGTCATGGGTAACACAGCTAGTAAGTATTCAAGATAGGAACTGAACCTTAGTCTTCCTTACTGTAAATCCTGCAATCTATCCACTACTGCATGTTTCTTCTCAAGAAGGTCTGGTTTCCAATTCATATTCTGATATTTAGGTGTACGACCTGAGGCCATTATATGCTTCAGGCAACTCTCCAACACTTATTTTCTAAGTTACTGAAGGGCTCCAATGTGTTTTGGTTGAGGGGTTTTCCCACACTAGAAAGTCAATATAACAAAGAAATTACCGATTATTGATTTAGAACTAGAAGAGATCTCAGAAGTCATGTAGTCCAACCATCTAATTTTACAGATGAAGAAACTGAGGTGCAGATAGGTAAAATGGCTTGCCTCAGGTAACATAATAGGAAGAAAGTAGCAGACTCTGGATTTGAACATAGGATCTCTGACTCCAAATGTTGATCCCTTTTGGTTGTACCGCACTGCTACAAATCATTTTGTTTGAATTAAGTGCCAAAATATTAATAATACCTGGCATTTACATAATTCTTTAAAGCACGCAAAGGCCTTTACATATAATAACTCTGTGAGATAGGTGCAATTATTAGTCTTGTTTTATAGTAAAGGAAACTGAAACTGAGGGAAGTCAAATGACTTGTCCAGAACACACTGCTGGAAATTATCTGAGGCAGAATTCAAACTTGACCTGAACTCTATCTATGACATCCTTAGCTATCTCCAGGACACAATATGTATTTTTTCATGACATCATGACCCAATTATCACATGGGCCAAATTATCTTTACCATGTACGTAGTGATATGTGGTATGAACCTATCGCTACAATCAAAAAACCCTATTCATAGATGTCCATTTGTGCTGATTTATGCTGGGTTTTTATTCTATATTCAACTAAATTCCTCTGTATGTCATAAGGTCTTCCTGTAATTTCATCTCAGATAAAAATAATGACAGATAGGTGAACACAGTTTGTCATTTTTTGTGAAGGCTAAATTTTTTTTAAAAATAAACATTTGCTTTCTTGGAGTTGTTAAAAGATTTTCATATAATTCATAGAAAAGTCTGACACTTAACCTTATTCTTCTTTCATGCATGTTTCCCACATCTTCAATCAGCTCTGTAGTGCAATTTCTATTTTTGGGGAACAGTTTTTTCTACTTTATGGAAAGTATGGGGTTCTGTGATTACTAAAGTTGAACTCTTTGTATTCTGTGATCATAATTTTTTGCAAAGGAAGTTTTATGGATTTATACTCTAAGAGCAGCCTCTGATTACCTTTTGCAGCACATACTAAGAATAGCTTCTAAAAAATAGCATGCTTTATCTCATATTATTTCCATTGATGAAAGAAAACAATGCAAAAGACCATCAAGATTCCATGAAGCCATTTCATTGACAGGAGTTTCCTCACTAAGAATTTCCCATATGAAAAAAAAAATCATATATTTGGTAACCCCCTCAAAAAACCCACAAAACATGCTGCCATACAATTTAGATATTTGAATAAATAAAATATCAATAAAACAATTGTATTTGATTTGTTGTTTAATATCTTTTTCCCTCAACATGCATCTTACAATTAGATTTGGGGGAAAAGTACTCTTACTCTAGAGAATCCAAACTTCTGTATGTTCTGGGGTTGCATTTCACTCAGCTAAACTGGCATTTGTGTTATGAACCTGGCTTTTGTTGTGTGATCTTGCAAAATTCACAACCCAATTGGTCTTTAGTTTTCTTATCTAAAGGAGAGTGTGAACTAGATGATCTTTAAAGTCCCCTACAATTCACAAACTTTAATCCTATAATTTGGATTATAGGGAATCTGATATTCTCTTTTACCTTATAGAACTCTGGAGAGGGACTCTTTTTAAACTAACTGCAATCTATGGTTTAGAGGAAAATAATTTCATTAAGCATCCAGTCTATCACTAAGAAAGCACTGGTCATTTCTTAAGTTGGTAAGATACATTTATTTCTAAAAAATGTGAAGGTTTAGATGATCACCTTAAAGATGGAGTAGTCTTGAAAATTATATCCATTAAGTCATTCTTCACAGACATTGGGCCAGAAAGCAGCATAAACCACATAAACCCTCAGTTCTGGGGCCATTTAAATAGGAGGAATGGTTTAAACAATTTAAGATCCCATTATACTCAGTAAAAATTTCCAAATTGCTTAATTTGATTAACGTGACATTTAAATGTCAAGTACTTCTCCAGCATTTCCTTTTCCATGATTACTGACTGCTGAGGCATTTGTGCCTAATTAGGAGGTTCCCCTCCTTTGTAATGAGTATATTCCTTTTGCTTGATTCATTCACTCATTCCAGAGTTCAGCATTTTCCCTCTTAGTAATGAATTGTGTTATCACTAAAGTTGAGTTATGGCAACAGAGAATGGATTTTTAAAATATTTTATTTATGGGCAAAATATTTATTAGAAAAGGGTTATATCTCATCAAGAAAGAAATTAATTTTACTAACTCATAAGGGCCAAAATTTGAGTTTCTATTCAAGGTTTATATAAAATATGTTGAGCATATTTTATATGGAAATTTAAAATATGGAAACATTTAACTATCCCAGAATCTACTTTTGGGTGGGCATTTAGATGGATATATCCCTGTAATTACATTGGTTATAAAACATATATGCATATATAATATATCATGTGTGTGTATATATATATATTCATGGGATCACCAATTGAGAGCTAGAAGGCATAATAGCATTTAACTAGTTCCACTATCTCATCTTGAAGTTGAGAATACTAAGTAAGGAAGAGGTTAAGTGACTAGTTCATGATCACATGAAGTATGTGGTAAAGCTAGGATTTTTTTTTCTCTATTTTTTTTTCAAGAGGAGGGAAGGCAGGGCAATTGGGGTTAAGTGACTTGCCCAAGGTCACACAGCTAGTGAGTGTGTCAAGTGTCTGAGGCTGGATTTGAACTCAGGTCCTCCTGACTCCAGGGCTGGTGCTCTACTCACTGTGCCACCTAGCTGCCCCTAAAGCTAAGATTTGAAACCATGTCCTCTGATTCCAGTGTTCTCGTATTCGTTCCAGTAAACCACATTATCAATTGAGCAAAAATACAAGCACGGAAAAACCATCTTTTCACACAATGAATATATATTAATGAGTGAATGAGGGAAGTAAAAAACTTTAGCACATCTATAATGAAATGTTAGAACAGGAGAGCCAGTATTCAGTTCAGAATAGAATGAAAGTCTCTTCATATCTATTCTTATTTTCTGGCTTGCTCCAATAATTAAAACTTCAGGAATCGATGTCAAGGGATTAGTTAATTTAGTTATGTTCAGTTTAAGACACTGCAATAAAAGGTATGTCAGTACTGAGTGAACATTTATTTTGAAGTTTTAGAGCTTATCTTGAATCATAGAAAGCAGTTTTTTTTAAAAAAAAAACGTAAATTGCTCTTTTGAATGGAGGGAATTTGGCTCCTTGAGCTAGTTAGAATAGTAGAAACTCAAAGTTGAAAAGAACCTTTGAAGTCTAGTTAAAACCTTAAGAGAGCAAGAAGCCTCTACAATATAGAGAACATTCTCCTTTTTAAGGGGATTTGTTCTGTGAAGTTTGGATTCAGTCAAAGAGCTGCTCTTGAGGACTTAGAGGGCCACATGTGGCCTTGAGGCAGTATGTTCTCCACCCGTGCTCTATATAGTGTTTCTAACTAGTTTGTGTCATCAAGTCACTGACTGAAGACATTCAAGGGTGGGAAAGCATTTCTTCGCTGTAACTTCCACCCATTGCCCTCAGTCCTTCCCTCAATGATTAAATAGAGTAATCCTTCAAATACTTAAAAATATCAATCCCATCTCCCCTAAGCCTTCCCTTCTCCAAGGTAAACATCTCAGTTCACTTTGTAGATAATCAAATAATATAGCTATTAGTTTTTTCAACACCCTCAGAACCACTCTCTGGACATGCTCCACTTGGCCAATGAGGTACCTAGGACTGAAAAATGTTATTTTACTTTAGATCTCATTTAACCAGAACAGAGTCCAGTGAAACTATCATCTTATTCACTCAAGACAACATAGATATCTGTTAACACAACCCAAGAACATGTTAATTTTTTTGGGCGGTGGGGTGGAAGGCAAGGGAGTGATATTGTTCAATTTTTCATTGACTAAAACTCAGAGAGATTTTTCAGATCAAATTTGCCACTGTATCTCCCTGAGCCTACTCTTGTAATGCTAATGTTTTGAACCCAGATGTAGTACCGTATGTTTATACCATTAAATTTCATCTTCTTAGATTCAGCCATTCCAAACTATTGATACATTTATCTATATAAATACACATATATACTAGGCTTGAATGTTGAACAGTATCACCACACAGATGGATTCCTGAGGCATTCCACTAGAGAAAATACTTGAATTTTGACTAATAACTTAAGATTAGTAGAGTCTTGTCATTCAACTAGTTCTTGATCTGCCTAGCTGTTCAATCACCTTGTCCACAATTCTCTAACCTAACCACAAAAATAGAATGAGATACTTCTTCGAATTCTTTGCATAATGTTTTTGGATTTTTCTGGTCTACTAAACCAATTTTTTTTAGCCTCCACAAAAAGAGGTTTTTGAAATGTGACCTATTCTTGATAAACCTATGCTATTTCTTTCCAATGTTCTTTTCTAAATGCTGCAACATAACCTCCTTAATAATAGTTTTTAGAAATCAACATGAATTAAAGTCAAGCTCACTACCCAATAGTTCAACTACTTCATTTTTTGCATAATATTTTTTGAAAACAGGACATTCGTAACCTTCTATTCCAACAGCATCTCTCCTATTCTCTTATCACCAAGTTTCAAAGATCACCAACAAGGGCTTAATTTTTTTTTGTTTTTCTTTTCTTTTTTTTTTCTCTAGGATATAGTTTATCTGGTGATTTGTATACATTTAGAGTGACCAGGTATGCTTTTTCCATCTCCTCATCTATCTTAAGTTTCATTTTCCAGACTTTGATCTATACTTCCTATTTGAACATAACTCATTTTGGAAGAGAAAACAACACAAACTGACAACTGAAAAGTTCTATATCTTCTTGGTCATGCATTGTCATTTATCCATCCACTCCCAGCAGTATAGCTAAAAAAGCTTCCTCTTGTTGTTGTTATCTTTAGTAATCATCTTCACTAGTGCCTGGCATACAGTAGTCACTTAATAAATATTTGTTGATTGATTTATCACTAGCCTGAGTTTTTTTCTTTAAAATATTTTTATGAGATCATACTAATTTGCTATTTATCTCCTCTTCCCTGTTATTCCTTATATCTTCTATAATTATCTACTAATAAAGTAAGTTGGATGATGAGCTTCTTGTCCATTCATATTGGTCTCTTTAGGTCTTCTTTTTCATATGCATAAGAATAATGTCGGTTCGTTTTGCTAGGATTTCATTCTTGAGGTGTTCACTTTCTTCTTGGGCTAATTCTGCTTCCAGAATTATATGCCTTGGCATACTACTTGTCCTTTCTTTGCATTTTAAATTGTTTTGTTCCCACAAAGTCTAGAGTGCAGGTTAGAATGTCCTCTCTCCTTTTCCATTGCAAACTATGAGTTCTCATTAATTCAAAATAATTGCTGATTCATGTATAAGTGAAAGGCATTATGGCATTGTCAATAGAGGACTAGCCTAAGAATCAGAGTATATGTGCTCAAGTCCTTCTTTGGAGCTATATGACCTTGGAGAAGTTACTTAACTTCTCAGGGCCCAAAGTAAGACTCTAAGTTTCCAGGCAGTTGCCAATGCTCATCAGCAAAAGCAGTTTCTTGTACACCTGCAGTGTGCGATTTGGCTCACAGAAAATCATAGAACGGCAGAGTTGGAAAAGACCACAGAGACCATTCAGTTTAACTCTAACCTAAAGCATAAGTCATACCTATAAAGTTCCGCACAAATAGTCATCCATCCTGCATTAGAATATCACCAATTATAGGGAGCTAAATATTGGGGGCATAGCTTCAGGTTGTCATCAGGAGATGGATTCACGTAGAGTGTAGACTACCCAAGATTTCACATAATTAACTCTCCTCAGTAAAGTAGAAGGAATAGGTGATAAACCTATTTTATTTTTAGACAAATGTAATTATTAGGAAAGATTTCCTTATATTACATCAAGACTTACATGCCCAGAATTTTTATTCAGTGTTCTACCTATGATTCAAGTTTTCTGGTTCTAGTTTTGCTGTCTTGGGCCAAATTGGAAGTCTAATCCCTCTTGCTAATAGCAATGCATAAAATAGTTTTACACATGGTTACCATGCCCTCTCCTAATTTTTTTCTGCTATAGTTTCTTTGATTATTTATCATATGGTATGGTTTTGAGTCTTTTTACTCTCAGGTGTGCATCTTTCTAAAATACTGCAACACAAACTTGACACAATATTCCAGATGAAGTCTTAACATTACATTCCTTGTTGTTCTGGGTCATATCATTTTATCCACAGAGCTTACCACCAGTTTAAGGGTTTTTTTTTGTTGTTTTGTTTGCCTATCACAGCACATTGTTGACTTTTATTGACTTTCCAATTCTTTAACATGTCTAGATTTTGTACATGAGCTATTGATGAGTTGTATCTTTTCTATCATATAGATTGGATTAAATTGGATTTAAAAAAAAACCCAAGTGCAATACTTCACATTTAACTCCAATAAAGTTTGTCTTATTGGATTCAGCACAGTGTTCTTGAGGTGTGTGTGTGTGTGTGTGTGGCTGGAGGTGGGGAGGTGGAATAAGCATTTATCTGGTGTCTACTTTGTGCCTGATTCAGGGCTAAGGGTTTCACAAATATCTTATTTGATCTTCACAACAACTCTGTGAGATAGATGCTATTATTATCTCAATTTTCCAGTTGAGGAAACTGAGGCAGACAGAAGTTAACTGACTTGACTAAGCTAATTAGATTTGAACTCAAGTCTTCCTAATTTCAGGCCCAATGTTCTATCTACTATGCCACTTAGCTGCCATATATTCTCTGATTCCCTTTCTCCTCATCACCACCCTCCACCCCTTCACTTTAAAGGTACCCACTCCTTCTACTGTGCTCTCTGGAACATCCACTTCATAGGTAACAAACATGCTTTTGTATTAAATCTTTCCTTTTCACACTCATTCCATCTTCTGGCTTTCACTTAGACTTAGGACCAATAAGATGCAGCCTCCCTGGCTTCCTTTACAGCAATGGCTAAACTTTTTCTCATTCATCCTGACTCAGTGGTTGGGGTGGAAGCCTAGGAATACTCCTTAAACCTCACTGCCACTTCCAGGTTTTTCCTCTATTGCCATCACTCAATAACTTCTCCTCCACTGAGGTTCACTCAATCTATATCTACCATTCAATGAAAATTGTGGGAGTGGTTTTCTACTGATCTCTTGGACAGTTACCTTTTTTCTTCAATGAGTTCAGTGTATTGCCCATATTCTTTCTCTCCTCAATTCCTGCCTTCATACTAAGAGACTTCAATATACATATTAATATTCCCTCACATACCCTCACCTCAATTTTCCATGACGTACTCCTTCCCCACCTCATCCACATACTGACTGGAGCTCTTCTAGATTAAAATGTGAATATAAAATTTTAACAGAAAAAATAGAAGTATAATAGAACACAGATAATGTTAATTCATGGTTTTCTAAGTTGAATGTGACCCACAGGGATCTTCATATATGATTTGGTTACTCCTCTTTCTATTTGAATTGGATACTACAAGTCTACATGATCTACTGGTATCATTTTTTTTTAAAGAGACTGGGTCTCCTTATCTCTCCCAGACTAGAAGTATAACAGCCATTCACAGATGTTATTGAACTACTGATTGACAAGGAACTTTTGAACTGGTCTGTTTTTTTTTTAAATTTAGACCTGTTTTTCCCTCCTCAGGTGGACTGTCAACAATCCCCCTCCTTCTTTTAAGGTTTAACCACATTGATCTTGGATATAGTGCTTTGGCTCATTCCAACACAGAACTCTTAGCTCAACGGATTCATCTCCCTCAGCCTTCCAAGGTTGTAGGATTTATAAGTGCACCACTATGCACATCATGATCTTAATGTTAAGAGAAAATAATAAGGAAGATCCATGGAATCATTGGTGTAATTTCAGTGCTGAACTTATAGTAGGGTATTGATGAGGTTAATTCAAGATCACTCATCATTGATTTCTTGTAATGCAAATCCTTGGTGAAGACACTCACATCAATGAGATAACAAATCCAGTTGAATATTGGAATAATCACATTTACGTAGCACTTTTTTTTGGTCTGCACTGCAGCTTCCTTACTCCCAATGATCCTGGGAAGTAAGCCTACTTTGCTCTTGCCATTCCCTGATACTAGTATAGTAACTCTGATATAAAATAGCATAGAGCTAGCAGGGTCACAGGATTACTTAATTCATTATCTCACTAGTTAGTTGGTGATCTCAGATGGGCAGCAGCTCTATAGCATATAATTCTGCGATGCTGAAAAGCAGACCAATGTTGTCCAGAGATCTGAAATAGTGATTTACTTGTAGAGCTTTCTGTATGAGATATCTTGAGAATATATCCCCTGAGAATGTGAAAGGTTTGCAGTATCCACTTTCAGAACAGCATTTTTGCACATCATTATAATCAAACATATCTTCTGTCTTCTCAGGATTCCTTAATGATCTACATTTATACTAAGAGAGTAAGAAGGTATCTATAATGTTGAGTGGATTTTCTATCGAGGATTTATGATGAAAGATACAGATGACTATTATGCAATACTAGTCTAAATAGAATGCTAACTGTGCCCATAGAGAGAGTATTCACATCTGAGAGATCACAGATTGGCAGCAAGAAAAATACTTATTGGGCTATATTATTACAAAATGATTTAGCATCTTAATGTGAAGTAGCTTCAAAAGCAGAAGACTTTATCTTCAGTTTCCTTTTGCTCAATTTCTACTCAATTCATGGGAACTCTGCTTTCTAACTCCATCTTATGTGACTGAATTCACATGATAAGGAATGACGGGGAAATAATGGGATCCATGATTAACTATTGACCTTTGGGGTGTAATATCTCTGTTGTACCTATACATTAAAAATGGCAGGTGGACAGGGAGTGAGGGACGGCTTCTGTTGTTCACTGGGTCTATGATAGTCACCTGAACATAGTTGTGCCTGAGAACTTGGAGAGGAGATCTCTGAAAACCTTTTTCAACCTCCAGCTTCCTTCCACACTGACTAAATTCCTTTCCCTGATGAAAAGAGCCCATTCAGTCGCACATAAAGAAGGAATTTGTGAAATCTCCATCAAAATAAGATCTTACTCATCACCTTGGACTGATTTCTTCTAAGAGCGTCTCCCTCCTTGTTTCTCCAATTATTTTATGCCTAGAAAATCCCAACATACTGTTTCCCTTATACCTGTCATTCAGAATAGCCCTTGCCAGGGTAAGAATCTGTATGAATGAATGAAAAACATTTTTTTCTAGAGCTTAATATGCATTGATCACTGGGTTGACAATTCTGAAAGTTATATGGTCCCTTCCCATAAGGAGTTTACATTCTAAAGGGGCAAGACAACACATGTGGGAAAATGGTGATCAGAGAAGGGTATTTTGACCTAGGATGTCACAGGGATGGTGACTGGAGCCATAGATGAATCTTTAGAAATATCAGTTTGACAGTGATGTGAAAGATTGAATTGTAGAGGAAAGTATTACAGGTAGGAAGAGCAAATAAGGTGAAAAGGCCTTAACTATGGTGGTGACCATGTAGATGGAGATCAGATGGATGCAAGAAATAATTTGGAGGCTAATTTGATGGGATATGGCACCTGAATGTATATATTAGACAAAATAAACAATCAAGAATTACTCCAAGACTCAGTTATCAAAAATAATTTGCCTAAAGTACAGATTTGATCATGTTATGTTTTAGTTAAAACTTTCATTGGCTCACTATTGCCTATAGAAGAAAACACAAATGCCTTTGTCTGATGTTTAAAGCCCTGAACAATCTTTCCGTAATTTACCTTTCCAGCTTTACTGCATATTGCTCTCTATCATGCACTCCACATTATAGTTAAACTACAAGATTAACTGTTCTTGAATTTGATATCACATCTCCTACCTCCTTGGTAGGCTGTCCCCTAGAGAGTATTAGGTACATATCTAGATTATTCTGTTTACTAATTTATGTGAGTTTAGTGGGTTATTTAATATTCATAAGCTTAATAGATTTTTCAGATGTAAAAAACGAATCACAACACTGAGACTCCCCTAATTAGCATGAGGCAAATGGGGAGTAGATCTCAGGCTACTAACAATGGGACAGAACATGATTTCTGCCTTGGGATGCCATACTTACTCTTGATTCTTAGACTCCTCAGTGCTTCAAGAATAAATTCAGGTTGTACCACTAGCCCATAGCCTTTCCTGACTGCTCTTGTTAGTGTCATTTCTCTTCTCAAATTACCTTGTATTTATTATGTGTACCTGTTTGCCTTTTTATCTTTTCACTTTGTACTTATGTGTACCTGTTTGAACTTATCATAGTGCCTTATACCTATTAAGTATGATGAATTTAAATTCATATACATATATATCATGTGTATGTATATGTATGCAGTATATGTATTATATGTATATGTATGCATATTTACATGTATATAGGTATATATATATGCATATAAATGTATACCCATACATATGTTTGTGTGTGTCTGTGTGTGTATGTGTGTGTGTGTGTGTGTGCGCACTCCCTAACTAGTTCCCTAGGCCAGCTAGGTAGAGCAGTGGATATAGCACTAGAACCTGGAAGCAGAAAGACTTATCTTCCTGAGATCAAATCTGGCCTCAGACACTTACAAGGTATGTGACCCTGGGCAAGTCACTTAATCCTGTTTACCTCGGTTCCTCATCTGTAAAATGGGCTAGAGAAGAAAATGGCAAACCACTCCAATATCTTTGCCAAGAAAACCAAAAAAGAATTCAGAAGGAATAGGACACAACTGAAACAAACAAATAAACAACAACAACTGGTTCCCTGCCCCTAGCTTCTGCCATCTTCAGTCACACAATAGTAAAAATAATTATCTTAATATATATCCTAATACATAAACACAGCACTCCCCTGATAAAACAAATAAAAACAAAATATTAAATTAAAAGGTATTAGGTCAATACCCATTTCTTATAGGAGAGAATTCACATTTTTATACTAGAATCAAAGGCTTTCCTCAATCTGGCTTCTGTCAGCCTTTCAAGACTTATCTCACAATTGGTACTGGTCACATGCTACTGGTTCCCATCACTTTGGATTTATTGGCTGTTTCCAATCTTCACTTGCCTTCATCTACTTCCTGTTAGGAGATTAAGACTCTATGGGGCTGGATAGTGGTAAAGTGCCTAGAAACTGCTGTTCACAGTGGAAAGAAAGTGTCCTCCACAGCACTTGCTATTTGAGAAGCAGTTGATAACAGCAGTGTTTGATTGACTGTAGTTTTCACAAGGATATTTTATTTTAGTGCCAGAAAGATGTCTGATGTCCTTAACCAGTTCATATTTGTAGAGAGCACAGTGAATAACGTATTTATTATTATAGGCTTTTGACTCCTAGATTTGGTAAGAATTGGAAAAGACTATTGCTACGGAAGAGAAAAAGAGACACATGGAAATTGATGCTTGGAGAAGTTGTTTTGATTACTCCTCTTTTGACTGTGGTATGTAGAGAAGTCTCTTATGATTGTGCTTTGTGTGAATTGTTTATGGGTATATTTGACCAACTCATTCCTTGGCTGTGATAAATCTACACATGGCTTGTTTCAGGACAGCAAATAAGTAATAATGAATCTCCAATAACTGATCTAGTCCAATACAGACTTTCTGAAACATTACAGCTAAGTTTGCCCCTACTTCCCCACACCTGAAGCAGTGTGAACTATTGTAACTACACTCAAAATTCCTTATTGGAGAAACCTAATAGTTCTGTGTCTTTGGAAAAATCTATCCTACATATCTGAAATAGACTCCCATCACATTTTTTGCCTATCAAAAGGCTTCTCTTTCTTCAAGGTCCATTTCAGGTGCCACAACCACCTCCCTTACTTCTATGAAGACTTCCCTGATCTTGCAGGAAAAAAATGACCCCACTATCCCTTAATTTTTTTAAGTGACGTTTTGTCTAGATTCCTTTTTTGCCCATATCCCAATCTACCTTGTATCATACTTATTTAAGTATGGGCTGTGTTATCACTATTAGATTGTTAAGTTCTTTGAGAACAGTCTATTCTTTTTCATCTTTGCCCACCTCTAACAAGGTAGAAGGAACAGTGCTTTGCACAAAGTAGATATTTAAATATTCATTGAATTGATGAACCTACCAAATCTCAATCTGGGAGAGGAATTATAAAAAGCTATTCATTCATGTCATCAGAACTCACGTCCACTCTGCTGGCTCCAGTCTCTTGAGGTAGTGGACAATTGAAGTTGACAATGAGACAGCTCAAAGAGCTTCAACAAAAATAAATATAAATATATATTATATATACAAAATGTGTATATACATACATATACTTACATATCCATTTCAGTACTCTAATAGCTCAAAGGAATGAATCTGAAAATTAAGTTGTGTAACAGAAAGACACGTATACATCTAATTTCATCTCATTGGAACTCAAAGACCTCCACATTTGTTCCTTTAAAAAGTATTATTTAACAATGCAAAAAATAATGATGGCATAACAATATGGGATCTTAAGGTCCAATAAGATCATAAGTTTGGTCTGGTAAGTCCAGAAAATGATTTACACTCATTTGTGGTACAATAAACTTTCCTAGACCATTGGAATCTCTTATATTCTTACTATTAACAATAACAGTAGTTTGTATTTCAAAAGTTCATTATGGTAGACAAAATGCATTTCTCATACCCACCCTGTGAAGCAGGTATTATAAGTATTAATTTTTATTGTTTTAAATCCCAGAATAGCCGTAATTCAGAATATTGTGTCTGAGACAAAAAGAGTTGACAAAGGGCCAACAGTCCAAAGGACAATTTGACTGTGGTTACAGTGATTCTGGGAAAGTATTTATTCTATGCTCCAAAAGGGATCTATTGAAAATCCACCAATGTGAAAGGACTTTTGAAGGGTAGCCCCTTGAACTATTGTACTTGTGGAAGTGAGGTACAGAAACAGTAATAGGAAACAAGTGTGGCATTCTAGGGGATAAAGCATTTCTTGCCCTTGAGCGTAAGCATTCTGGGACAAAATTTCATTTACCTCATGCTAGTTATGACTCCAAATCTCAGAATTCCTATGCCATTTTTCAAATGGGGAAACTGAGGCTTACAAAGGTTAAATAATTTGCTAAACTCACATAGCATACAGCAGAGTCTTTATTCAGATTCAAGCATTGTGAATCCAAGTCAACTTTACTGCCTCTTTGGTATAAATCTTAGCCTAATGATTTAAAAGACTGGCACTTCTGTGCAAATATTTTTATACTATTACTCCTTTACAGAGACAACAACACAATTTTTTTTTTCCTGCTCTTGACCTATGATTGATAGATCATTAATGATATTGATCCAGGATTGGAAGATTTTATAAAACACTGCACACTCACTCTTTCATAAAGTGGGAGTTTCTGAAATGTTAATTTGATCTGCAATGTGTTGAAGATGTCCTCTGAAGTTTCAAAGTGATAAATTCTTTGTAATAGGCTATTCCCATATACAAGGCCATATTAATTATTTTCTACAATACTTGGCAGATAGGAAGTACTAGCTAAATGTTTTTTCTTCATTCGTTCACTCTTCATTGCCAGTCTTGACCACAGACTTCAAACATCCTTAAAATGTATTTTCTGTCTTCCATGTTAGCATATATCATGAATGATACGAGAAAATGCATTTTAATTAGGAATTTAATTCTGACATTTATGGGCCTGCTGCCCTGAGGCTCATAACATAATAAAATATTATATGGTTTGCAATGGAATTAGATGTTACATTTCAAATAGCAACCTCTTAAACAAAACAGCTTCAGATACTGAAAGCTTGATATTGTATGGTTAAACTTTTATAATGATATTAGTAAGATCCTCAAATACCAGCTCTATAAAGGAATTCTACTATAGAATAGTGTATGATTTTATTCTTTCCAAAGAATTTTCCTTAGAAAGTGTGCTCCTGCCCCTCAATTATATGGATGAGCCTTTTTTATTTTTACATTGTTCATATATCCCACATAGTATACTAGCTACAGTGACTACTTAGTATCATGAAATACCACAAAAGTCAGGGAAAATTGGTTTGAGATTTTGTGATATAATCAAATATTAATTTTCTGAAGAGACCAAATGGTGCACTTGAATACCAGAGTACAGCTAATCTTAATATCTAAATTGATGATTATGTTTTCTGGGAAATTACCTCAAAGCATAGAATATGTACTGGAAATTGACTTAGGATGCTATCCAAAGTCTACAGATTATGAGATCATTTTATATGTGAAATTATAACATGATGCAGAAGAAAGCATGTTGAAATTGGTATAATATGACCTGAGATCAAATCTTAGTCATTACTGATAAAAATTTGATCTTTATAGAGTTACTTAAATTTTGTATACTCCCTGTTTCATTTGTGAAATATGGGGAATGGATGAGAAAGCCCATGAGGTCCTTTCTAGCTTTAATTCTAAGATTCCTTATATTGAATTCTTTCAGTACTTTAGTAATTAAACCTTCTTGGATGAGGTCCAAGACATATCCATATCATATCGACTTTTTCTCAAATTTTTATTGTTTTTCTTCATTCTATTAAAGTTATTCTCTAATGAGTTTTTTCATGCCAAATTCAATTGCCACTCTCTGTTCCTTATTATCTTTGGACTCTCTGAAGCATTGACATTGGTGCCCTACTCCTACCTTCTTTTTTATAATTTTATTTGTTTTGTTTTGGCAGGGCAATTGGGGTTAAGTGACTTGCTCAAAGTCACACAGTTAGTACATGTGTCAAGTGTCTGAGGCTGGATTTGAACTCAAGTCCTCCTGACTCCAGGGCCGATGCTCTACTCATTGTGCCACCTAGCTGCCCCCTACCCCTACCTTCTTACTACCTTCCTACATCTTGGTAGATTAATGCAATATTTAAATTTTTGATGTAGGCTTTCTGTAGCCAGAGTGGCTGAGCTTTAGCAAACATAAGAATGAGGTTTGGCATGAACTTAGAGGGGAAATGAGAAATATGTTTTGGGGATGAATCTAAGGACTAAGAGTACCCAGTTTTGGGAAGTCTGGAACCTAAGAAAGGACTATTGATTTGGGAAATGCATGCAAAAAAGATGGCAGTGTTATATCTCTGAAGGTATTGAAGATGTAGAGGATATATGCAGGAGAGCACAAGCAAACAGTGATGAAAAGAAAAGTGGAATAAGCTTAAATGATTGTGAGACTTGGGGAAAGTGAACTTTGGAGCACACATTTAACTAACTGATTTTTCCTATAAATTACCAGAATATATAGCAGTAACTTAAAGTTACGTCTGGACAAATATATTTTATTAAGTTTCTGTATTCTGGAAGTAAATTATATAATAAATACATATTAATCACTATCATTAATATCCATTTGTTTTTCTTTAATAATTTATTATCTTCTGTTATACATATGCTAAACATTGTCTAAGGTAGTTTTTACTTAACATTAATAAATCAAATGTGTTTGCTGAATTCTTTCCTATTTGCATTAGAAACCATAAGAAAGACAGCATACCTAGTCCCTAAGCAATAAACAATATTTCCTAAACTCTACATGGTAAGTATAAACACTTACTCTGCTCTGAATTATCACGGTGAAAGAATCCTAGTTTTCCCAAGATGCTGGAAGAGTGTACATATTGCTTCCTACCAGTAAAATGTAATCTCCTTGGCAGTAACTGTTTCATTAAAAAATGCATCTTTGCAGGCTATCAGTGTGCCTGGAACACAACAAGTGGTTAGGAAATATTTGTTGACTCAAATTGAATTGCTGGCTCAGTATCTAGAACTTTATTCATTATACCACCCTACCTTTCTCTAGAAGTCTTAATGTACATTCCATAATGTAATCTCTGTTTTATGCTGATGTAATTTTCAGAGAAAAAGCACGACCAGAATGAGCAATTCTTAGCTCAACATCCTTCTCTTCAACTGGTCATTGCATGAACTTGGAGACATATCAGCATAATCATGAAGATGGATATCGTGCAGATAACGAATAAATTATCAAAGAGCATGTCACCAATGTACACAGCTCTATAAAAACTGGATGATAAGAGTTTGAGAGCAGAACAAAAGTCAGAGATCTAAAGAATTATCTTTCTTTACAGATCAGAATAACTATTTATACATTGGTTTGGCACTCTGAAGGTAAATTTTCATTGTAGTTTGAGATACGATATAGAATTTTTCTCTAACCAATTAATGCAGTCCAGCTTGTGTGAGTTTTTCAATCACTAGGCACTTTCTCATAATCCTTCCTCCTCGACACATAACAGTTTTGGAGTTGTTATGAAATCTCAAAGTGAGACATAACTAGTAATAAGAGTATTGATGACATTATATACACATCATTCCCTTGTAGAAGCTTTTGTCAGCAGATTTGGATGTATTAGTGAGGATGTACTGATTAAAGATCTCTTGGCCAGAGGCTGTCCAGTAAGTCCCTGACTACTCACAGAAAGATCTTCCAATAGCAGTAGAGATTTTTCTGTTTCCTTAATTTACATGAAGTGTTAGTTTGAGAAGTGCTACCTCATTGGAATATCCTCTCAAATTTTATCCTAGCATTTAACAAATCCTCATAAAATCAAAAAAAATCTTAGAATTTAATCACAGAGAATAAACTTGTGGGTTATTTGGGGAAAGATAGTGCCAGCTAAATTCTAAAATAAAAGGATCTATGAACAAAACATTTACCAATTGATGGCCAAAAGATGTGAATAGGCACTTCTCAAGGGAAGAAATCTAAGATATCTACAATCATATGAAGAAGTAATTGAAGATGACGGCTAGAAAGCAGGGACTTGCGAGAGCTGCCAGCCAGGTCCCTCCAAACACCTATAAAATGGCTCTGAACAAATTCTAGAACTGCAGAACCCACAAAATAGCAGAGAGAAGCAGGGATCCAGCCAAGGACAGCCTGGATGGTGGCTGGATGAGGTCTACCACACACAGAGCAGAGGTGAGCGGAGCTCGGTGTGGGCGGCAGTGGCAGGACCAACCAGGAGCCAGGCAGAACAGGCCCTAGTGCAGAGAATCAGTGAGCTGTGGCAGTTATCAGACTTCTCAACACACAAACACCAAGGACAACAGAGAAGGTTAGTGGGAAAAGCTGTGGGAGACAGAGTGTAAAGAGTTCGCTGTTCAGCCACCACCCCATGGACCTCAGTTACTTCCGGCCCCTGGCCCACCTGGTGGGAGGAATTAAGTGGCAGATCAGAGCACGAGTGCAGGGCCTGCTTAAGATTTGCATCAGGTCCAGGTTGGCAGTTCTTGGGGAAGGAGGCATGTTGGTGTGGCAGAGCTGGCTGTATAGAAATAGCTCTGAAATCAATGGTACATCCCATCAAGCTTGGAACAAAGTACTCTTTGCTCTACAAGCAGTCATATCCTGCTGAAAAACTCAAGGGTCAAGTAAGTTGGCTGGGAACATGGCCAGGCAGCAAAAACGCACTCAGATTCAGTCTCAGACTTTGGAATCTTTCTTTAGTGACAAAGAAGACCAAAACATACAGCCAGAAGAAGTCAACAAAGTCAAAGAGCCTACATCAAAAGCCTCCAAGAAAAACATGAACTGGTCTCAGGCCATGGAAGAGCTCAAGAAGGATTTGAAAAAGCAAGTTAGAGAAGTAGAGGAAAAATTGGGAAGAGAAATGAGAAGGATGCAGGAAAACCATGAAAAACAAGTCAATGACTTGCTAAAGGAGACCCAAAAAATACTGAAAAAAATAATGAAGAAAACAACACTTTAAAAACCAGACTAACTCAAATGGCAAAAGAGCTCCAAAAAGCCAATGAGAAGAAGAATGCTTGAAAGGCAGAATTAACCAAATGGAAAAGGAGGTCCAAAAGACCACTGAAGAAAATACTACCTTAAAAATTAGACTGGAGCAATTAGACTGGAAGCTAATGACTTGATGAGAAATCAAGATATTATAAAACAGAACCAAAGGAATGAAAAAATGGAAGACAACGTGAAATATCTCATTGGAAAAACCACTGACCTGGAAAATAGATCCAGGAGAGATAATTTAAAAATTATTGGACTACCTGAAAGCCATGATCAAAAAAAGAGCTTAGATATCATCTTTCAAGAAATTATCAAGGAGAACTGACCTGATATTCTAGAACCAGAAG
>CM053622.1:696524512-696548722 GCA_028646595.1 Phalanger gymnotis | reverse complement strand
GAAGCAACTGCAACTGTAGTTCTGTCCTCAGGGCTGCACCACCTCCACTGCCCCTGGGGTGGTGTCTGAACCACAAACACCTTTCACTCTGTCTCCGCAGCTTTTCTCACTAACCTTCTCTGTTGTCTTTGGTGTTTGTGTGTTGAGAAGTCTGGTAACTGCCACAGCTCACTGATTCAGGGTACTAGGGCCTGTTCTGCCCAGCTCCTGGTCTGGTTGGTCCAGGCATAGCCCACGTTGGGCTCTGCTCCGCTCCACTCCCAGCTCCCTGAGATAGACCTTACCCAGCAACCATCCAGGCTGTCCTGGGCTGGAGCCCTGCTTTCCTCTGCTATTCTGTGGGTTCTGCAACTCAAGAATTTTTTCAGAGCCATTTTTATAGGTTTTTGGAGGGACCTGGTGGGGGAGCTCAGGCAAGTCCCTGCTTTCCATCTGCCATCTACTACCTTAGTCTTCTTGCTGTTCTTCCTATACCCCTCTTCTTTTCTTTTCATAGTTTGCTCCCATACCTGAAATAGACACCATCCTTACCTTGATGTCTTAGATCCTTAATTTCCCTCCAAAATCATCTCAAGTGCTTTCTTCTATATGAGTTCTTCCCTGGTACCCCAGCTGCTAATGCCTCCTTGCTAAATTACTTTATGTTCATCTTATACATTTCATATACATCTGTTTTACATACTTACATGTGTATATGTTGTGCTCTCTACATTACAGAATGTAAAGTCCTTCAGGAGCTGTTTAATTTTTATCTTTGTACTAATAGAGAGTCTGGAATATTTTTGCCTAACATCTGTTTCTGGAATGTATCAAGTACTTAAAAATGTTTGTTAATTGATTAAGTACTGAACTATGACTCCTTTTTATAAGATATATAATAAGCAATGGAATTATCTCTTCTCAATGCTTTGTCATTTAAATATGGTTATTTTATTATCATATAAAATCATACTATATAATAATACAACTATATGAAGGTAATTGATATATAAAATGATCAACACTCTTTCCTAAGTGTTACCATTTGACATTTATTTTTGTTACTACACTATGTTACTAATACATTATGTAGTATTGATGATAAAAATCACAATACCAAATTTTAATTTCCACAGATCACTCAAGTTCAGCTTTATAGATTCTAAAATATGAAGGAATAGAGTGATTTAGGTAGCTGTATTACAATTATTCCAAATACTGAATTCTGCCTACAGTAAGTAGAAATGTCATGTATGACATTTTCCATTGTTTTCTCAAATAGCTGGATTTGTTTGTGTATCAAAGTAAAAGGCAAAGTCTTGAGGGCCTATTCAGCAAAATAAAAACAGAAATCTAAGAGTGCAACATGCAGCCCTGAATCATGCAACAGAGTTTCATTATGTATTCAAGATGATAAAAAACCCACATTTCCAAATGAGAAAGAAAACTTGGTGAAATAACGGTCTATATAATGTAAGCTATTCATAGATGTGCAGGCAAACCATTCACATGAACTCTTTCTTTTGGTTTTATTTTATCAGTATCTCAACATTGGCTCAATTAGCTTTGTACAATTATCTTAAATATCCTATTATTATCTTAAATAGGAATTTTTGGCTCTGATTTTACTGTGGCATGTTTTTGATAAGTAAATGTATATTTTCAAACATTTCAAATATATAACATTTGGTTCTAAAGATAGCTTCTTACCTTTTACAAAGAATTCTAAAATATCAGTAACATATCCAATTATCTACACTATAAATCAACAAAAATATTTTTCAAGACTGAAAAATTACAATATTTTTGTCATTACATTAATTTCATTGCAAGGTCATTGATACTTTCAACTTGAGCCCTGGGACAATGCCTTTTCACTCCAGTAACTTGCTGCCCTCAGTCTCCAGAAACCATGACAAGTAGGAGGTAAACCTTTCAGTTCTTTGTCTTGTACAGAGAACATATATATATATATGTATAGATGTACATATATATACACATGTATATACACACGTAGATATGTATATAAATATGTACACATATTTATATCTATATTGATATATCTTGTGGCACACTCATAAAGATCAAGATCCCCTCCACACCACGATAAAGCATTAAAGTTGGGCATTTATCAAAGATTTTAAAAACTGAAATTAAAAATAATTTAAATAAGATTTGAAAACAATTTTATTTTAGAAGTATGGGTTTTCTAGAATTATACTAGAACAAGAACAAAATTCATAGTCACCAAGTAATTCAAAATAACTGCACAGATTATCCTAAATCACAGAATGACTGAGGTCGAGGACATATGTAAGAACAAATAAAAACTATCTGTAATTTCACATGTCTACAATTGAACATATATTTTAGGATCGTATATGTATAGTTATCATCACCAGTCACTTTTATATTGTACTCTGAAGTGTTCAAAGGGCTTTATATAGGTTGTTTCATTGGTTCATCACAATACTACCACTATAAGATTAATAATTCTTCCACTTACCAACTGTGTCATTTAATTTCACAGATCATATCATAACAAATATACAAATAAACTAGAAAAAATAGAGAAAGAACTAAAAATCAAGGAAGAAATAACTAAAAAATAAGGAAGATTATTTAAGAAAATAAAGGTATTTCCTTGTCAGTCATCTTATTTTGTTTCCTCTATATTTTCTATAATGCATAGCATATTACTTAAAGTATGTACTGAAGAAATATTAAGCAATTTAAAAATGATCACCGTCTCTATATATTTGGAATAGGAAGTAATGTTGAATTCCTAACTACTGAGTCTCCTAGTCAGAGGACACAGCTGATGATAGTTTCAATGGAGCTTTTTCTTGGGGCAAGAGTTGGAGGAGAAAGAGTTCTCTGACATACTTTAAACACCCCTAAATCTGATGAAGTTTTTTTACTGTGTAATAGCGAAAAATAATAAATTTAAAATTACTAACTTTTTTTGAAAGAGTTGAAAAAGAAATGGTTTTGGGACAGGTTAGGTTACTATCTTGATACTCTTTTACATCTAATGTTCTAAAGGCTATGATATAGGTAGATAAAACTATTTATATAATGTCAAGATTTTCAAAAATTGGGTGTTATTTTGAGATATAATTTAAGCCATCTCTTTCTTCATGTCTAGTTTCCAGCATTACAAAGATTCCCATCACATAGCTAGGGGACAGCACATCTGTCCTTTTTTCCCCTCTCTAACAGATCAGAGTTCACAGAACCATGAAAATTGGCCTAGTTCCTCACATAAGCATGGACACATAGTGGAATTGACATTAGTATGCCTAGTAATGTGAGACTAAAAATAGGCAAAGAACTTACCTTTGGGAACAATTTATTTCTCTAATTATCAACACAAAGTCTATGGAAAGGTTAATTATAACCAAATATTTCAATTTTAATAAATTTACGCCTTTCAGTGGTGTTAGAAGAGATTCAAATTAACCATTATTAACAAAGCAATTTTAGCTTTTGAGGAATATAGTACTATAGTACTTGGTTATGTATTAGAAAGGATAGTTATTAAATATTACTGTTATTTTCATATAAGATTATTAGCTGTATGAGGATAAGCAGTGCCTAGCATATTTTATTTAGTCATTTTTTCAGTTGTATTCAACTCTTTGTGAACTCCTTTGGGTTGTTGGGTTTGTTTTGACAAAGATATTGAAGTGGATTGCCATTTCTTTCTACAGCTCATTTTACAGATAAGGAAATTGAGGCAAACAGGATTAAGTGACTTGCCCAGGATCACACAACTAGTAAGTGTCTAGGCCAGTTTTAAACTCAGGAAGATGAGTCATCCTGACTCTAGGCCCAGCACTCTATCCACCATGCCACATAGTTGCCCAGTTTAGCATATAGCAGACAAAAATATCTGGTGAATGAATGAATGAATGAGTAGTAGCTATTTTATCACAGGAATAAATGCTTTAGGAATTGTATACTGAATTCACAGCATCCTAAATTCAAATTCACTACTGACTCAAAGAGAATCACAGGATTTGAGAGTTGGAAAGAACATCAGTGACCATCTAGTTCAATACTAATATGAAAGGAATCCCCACTACAACAATACCAAGCAATAGGTTGTCCAGGCTGTGCTTGAAGACTTCCAAAAGGGAGGAACTCACTACTCTTTTTTAAAATTTATTTTTAATTTTCAATGTTCATTTCCATAAGATTTTGAGTTACGAATTTTCTACCCATCTGTACCCTTCCCCCCACCCCAAGATGTCATGTATTCTGATTGCCCCTTTCCGCAGTCTGCCCTCTCTTCTGTCACCCCACTCTATCACCCCATCTCTTTTCCCCTTACTTCCTTGTAGGGAAAGATAGATTTCTTTTTTTTCCTTTTTTTAAAGTTTTTTTATATTTTTAGTTTACAACACTCAGTTCAACAAGTTTTTGAGTTCTAAATTTTCTTCTCCTCCCTCCCCTCCCCCTTACTCCCCAAGACGGCCTGGACTACAATATATGTTTTACATATACCTTCACATTAAACATATTTACACAATAGTCAAGTCATAAAGAAGAACCATGCAATGGAGTGAATTGTGAGAAAGAAGAAACAAAACCAAAAAAAGACAAGATGGAAAAAAGGAAGCAGATAATTTGCCTCAATCTGCATTCAGACTCCATAGTTCTTTGGATGTAGTTAACTCTTTCCATAATGAGTCCTTTGGATCTGTCTTAGAACCTTGTAATGCTGAGGAGAGCCAAGTCTATCAAAGTTGGTCATCACAGAATCAATGTCTGTGGTTGTATACAATGTTCCCCTGGTTCTGCTCCTCTCACTCAGCATCATATCACGTAGCTCCTTCTAGGTTATTATGAAGTCTGTATCTTTCCCATTTCTTATAGCACAATAGTATTCCATTACATTCATGTACCACAACTTGTTTAGCCATTCCCCAATTGATGGGCATCTCCTGGATTTCCAATTCTTTGCTACCACAAAAAGAACTGCTATAAATACTTTTGCACATACGGATCCCTTTCCCCCTTGTGTAATCTCTTTGGGATACAGCCCTTGAAGTGATATTGCGGGATCAAAGGCTATGCACATTTTATAGCCCTTTGGGCATAGTTCCAAATTGCTCTCCAGAATGTCTGGATCTGTTCACAACTCCACCAACAATCTAACAATGTTCTAACCTTCCCACATCCTCTCCAGCATTTATCATTTTCCTGTTTTGTCATGTTAGCCAATCTGACAGGAGAGATGTGGTACTTAAGAGTTGTTTTGATTTGCATTTCTCTAATCAATAGTGATTTAGAGCATTTTTTTCATGTGCCTATAGATATTTCTTTCTCTGAAAAGTGCCTATTGATATCCTTTGAACATTTCTCAATTGGGGAATGACTTGTATTCCTATAAATTTGGCTCAGTTCCCTGTATATTTTAAACATGAGGCCTTTATCAGAGACACTAGTTGTAAAGATTTTCTCCCAATTTTCTGCTTCCCACCTAATCTTTGTTGCATTGCCTTTGTTTATACAAAAACTTTTGCATTTGACATAATCAAAATTATCCATTTTGGATTTTGTAATGCTCTCTATCTCTTGTTTGGTCATGAATTCTTCCCTTTCCCATAAATCTGACAGGGAAATGATTCCTTGCTCTCCCAAACTGCTTATAGTATCAGCCTTTATTCCTAAATCATGAACCCATTTTGACTTTATTTTCATATACAGTGTAAGATATTGTTCTATGCCCAGTTTCTGCCCTACCACTATCCAATTTTCCCAATAGTTTTTGTGAAATAGTGAATTCTGAGCCCAGAAACTGGATTCTTTGGGTTTATCAAAGAGTAGATTGCTATAGTCATTGACTACTGCATCTTGTGTACCTAACCTATTCCACTGATCCACCACTCTGTTTCTTAGCCAGTACCAAGTAGTTTTGATAACTGCTGCTTTATACTATAGCTTAATATCTGGTATGGCTAGGCCACCTGTGGTTCCTGGAAGTTGAAGAAGGCAACTTTCAAACCTTTAGACTATTGGCTGCAAGCCTCAGGGACAGTTGTTCTTGTAGCCTCAGGTGCTGTGCTGCTTCCTCCTGTAGCTCCAACAGGCTCCAGTCCTGCACTGGGAAGCCTGGAGATCACCTCCAGTTTCATGCGTCCAGCGTTCTCTCAGCCTAGATGGCTGACTGAGTGCCGCAGCTGCTTCAGCTTTTGTGTTGTCTGGTGCAGCTCCATGTGCCAGGCACTCTCCCAGCCTATAGATCCATCCTGTCCACCCTCCTGGCTCTCCTGGCTTGGAAATTTGCTACGCTCACTCTATTAGTGGTTTCTAACTCTCTCAAATCTGCTCAGATTCACTTTTTTAGAGGCATCTGACAGAATTTGTGAGAGAGCTCCTGTGAGGTGCTGTTTTCATGTGACTATCTTGACTCCGCCGCCACAAGGTAGATTTCTATACTCCATTGCCTGTATATCTTATTTACCAGTTCCATGTAAAAACAATTTTTTCACATTTGGTTTTAGAACTTTGAGTTCCAAATTCTCTCCCTTCTTCCCTCCACACCCATCTTCCTTGAGAAGGAAAGCAATTCAATATAGGTCATAGATGTGTGGTTATGCAAAACACTTCCATAATAGTCATGTCATGAAAGACTAACTATATTTCCCTCCATCCTATCCTGTCCCACTTTATTCAGTTTTCTCTCTTGACCCTCTCTCTTTTCAAAAGTGTTTGCTTTTGACTACCTCCTCCCCCAATCTGCCCTCCCTTCTACCATCCCACTCCCCCTTATCCTGTTCCCTTCTACTTTCCTGTAGGGTATGATACCCAACTGTGTATATTATTCCCTCCTTAAGCCAAATCCAACAAGAACAAGATTCACTCATTCCCTTTTACCTACCCCTTTCCCATTCCCTTATAAATGTTTTTTCTTGCCACTTTTATGTCAGATAATTTACCTCATTCTATCTCTCCCTTTCCCAATATATTCCTCTCTCACATCTTAATTTTATTTCTTTAGATATCTTCTCTTCATATTCAACTTACCAGGTTCCCTCTGCCTACATATATGTATATTCCCTTTAACTATCTTAATACTGAGAAAGGTCTCATGAGTTACAAATATCATCTTTCCATGTAGGAATGTAAACAAAACAGTTCATGTTTACTAAGTACCTTATGATTTATCTTCCCAGTTTAACTTTTCATGCTTCTCTTGATTCTTGTATTTGAAAGTCAAATTTTCTATAAGGCTCTGGTCTTTTCTTTTTCAAGAATGCTTGAAAATCTTCCATTTTATGGAAAATCCATATTTTGCCATGAAGTATTATAGTCAGTTTTGCTGGGTAAGTATTTCATGGTTTTAATCCTAGCTCCTTTGACCTCCAGAATATCATATTCCAAGCCCTTTCATTCCTTAAGGTAGAAGCTGTTAGATCTTTTGTTATCTTGTGTTATTTGAGTATTCCGCAATACTTAAATTGTTTCTTTCTGGCTGCTTGCAATATTTTCTCCTTGATCTGGGAACTCCAGAATTTGGCTACAATATTCCTAGGAGGTTTATTTTTGGGATCTTTTTCCAGAGGCTATTGGTGGATTCTTTCAATTTCTATTTTACCCTCCGGTTCTAGAATATCAGGGCAGTTTTCCTTGATAATTTCTTGAAAGATGATGTCTAGGCTCTTTTTTTGATCATGGCTTTCAGGTAGTCCAATAATTTTTAAATTATCTCTCCTGGCTCTATTCTCCAGGTCAGTGTTTTTTCCAATGAGATAGTTCACTTTGTCTTCCATTTTTTCATTCTTTTGGTTCCATTTTATAATTTCTTGATTTCTCATAAAGTCAGTAGCTTCCACTTGCTCCATTCTAATTTTTAAGGCAGTATTTTCTTTGGTGGTCTTTTGAACCTCCTTATCCATTTGGCTAATTCTGCCTTTTAAGACATTCTTCCCTTCATTGGCTTTTTGGAGCTCTTTTGCCATTTGGGTTAGACTATTTTTTAAGGTGTTATTTTTTCAGTCTTTTTCAGTTTTTGGGTCTCCTTTAGGAAGTTGTTGACTCATTTTTCATGATCTTCTTGCAGCACTCTCATTTCTCTTCCTAATTTTTCCTCTACTTGTCTTACTTGATTTTCCCAATCCTTTTTGAGCTCTTCCATGGCATGAGACCAATTCATATTTTTCTTGGAGGCTTTTGATGTAGGCTCTTTGACTTTGTTGACTTCTGGCTGTATATTTTGATCTTCTTTGTCGCCAAAGAAAGATTCTATATTCTGAGTCCTTTTATACTGCCTGATCATTTTCCTAGCCAATTACTTGACTTTTATGCTCTTTGTTAGGTTATGCCTGCTTCCAGAGTGGAGAGTGCTTTGTCCCAAGCTTCAGGGGTTTTGTGCTGCTGTCTTCAGAGCTACTTCTATTATGAGGTGGTATGATGCTCCTCTCCTGGCCTATGCTCTGGTCTGTGAGTGCAAGCACTCCTTTCTGCTCTGTAACTACCAGGTTGACTCCCTCTCCACATCCACAAACTTTGCCACACCAGCACTCCTCCTCCCCTAATGACCACCAACCAGGACTGCAACCCAGATCCAAGCAGGGCAAAGCAAGAGAACTCTGCCTCAGCACCAGGACAGAGATCCCTGTACTCTGGCTCTGATCCTCCACCTGATTCCCCCCAGTCTCTGTGGGCCTGGAGCTCTGGAAGTAGCCAGTGCAGCCGCAGCCACGGCAGCAGCCACCTCCACCACCCCGAGGGCTAGGGCTAGACCACTCCCTTCTCTCATCCACGTGCAACAGTTTTCTCACTGACTTGCTAAGTTGTCTTTGGCATTTGTGGGTTGAGAAGTTTGGAAACTACCACAGCTCAGTGATTCAGGGCTCTGAGGCCTGCTCCACCTGGTCTACTCTGGTCTATTGTCTTCCAGCACTGCCCAAGTGCCCGCTCCACTCCCAGCATGGTGTGATAGACCCTTCCCAGTGACCATCCATGCCATCTTGGGCTGGAGAGTTATTTCACTCTGTCATTTTATGGGTTCTGTAGCTCTAGAATTTGTTTAGGTGTTTTTTTAGGTGTTTGGAGGGATTTGGGGGAGAGCTCAAGTGAATCCCTGTTTTCAAGCTGCCATCTTGCCTCTGCCCCAGAACTTACCATTCTTAAAACAACCCATTTCACTTATAGACAGATTTAATTGTTAGAAATCTCTCCCCACCCCTGATGTTGAACCTAAATTTGCCTGTGCAACTTTTACCCACTGTTTCTGGTTCTTCCCTCTGGTAGCAAACAGAAGTCCAAACTCTCATCCACATGACAGCCTTCATATACATGAAGACAGCTACAATAGCTTTTCTCTAGACTAAATATGCCCAATTTCTTGAACATCTTCACATTTCATGGAATCAGGGTCTTATCTAATTTTGCTTGCCTTCCTCCAGAATTTTGTAGTTTACCTTCTTAAACTTAATTAGTACTCCAATTGAGCTTTTATGCAGGCAAAGTGCATTAGGATTATAATCTCCTTATTCCTGGAAGCTATGACCTTATTAATGCAGCAAATTGAATTTAATCTTTTGATTACATATCACCCTTCTGAGTCATATTGAGATAGCAGTACACTAGAACCTCCAGATCTTTTTCAGAATTATTACCATCTAAACATACCTTCTTAGTCTTCCAAATGTGATATTGGTTTTTCCTTTGTTACCAAGTGTAAGATTTTTACATTTATCCCTATTTAATTTCACCTTATCAGATTCACTACAATACTTTAGCCCAAAGGTGCAAAACTCAAATAAAAACAGGGTCCACTTAAAGATCCCTGGCCTTATGGCCAGGTCATATGTTGATTTAGTTTAAAAACATGATATTGTCTATGTTTCATTAGAGTTTTATTTATTTTGTCAAGCATCTACCAATTGCATTTTAATCTGGCTCAAACTACATCTGGGATTGTTGTGAGTCTCATGTAGTCTGCAGGCAGCATGTCTGACACCTCTACTCTAGCCTGTCCAAATCTTTTTAGATTCTGACTCTGTCACAATATGTTGTTACCTATCCTTCCCAGTTTTGTGATCTTTGAAAATTCTTCCATAGAGTTTGTGACATTGTCTAAGTCATTTATAAAAAATATTAAACAGAGCAGGGTCAAGCAAAGATTGGCATAGGGGTACTCCCCTAAAGATCTCATACCACTGACACTGAATCATTCACAAGTACTGTTTGAGTTCAGACATCCAATCAGTTATGAATCCAACTCTTATTATCTTCTTATCCACATAGTATCACAATCTCTACAAGAATGTATGGGACACTTCATTTTTAATGACATTCTCAAAAATTAATACATGTTAACTTTTCTTCCTCACATCCCTACCAATCCTTCCAATAAAAAAAGACTTGTAACAAATAAATATAGTTAAACAGAGCAAATTTCTGAATTGTTCATGTTCAAATGTGTTTGTCTCATTTTAAATGTTAGACTATCTCTTCTTTGCGAAGAGGTAGGGAACATTCTTTATCAGTGGACTTCTGAAATCATGGCTAATTATTGTGTTGGTCAGAGATCTTAAGTTTTCAAAATCATTTATTTTTTGCAATGTTGAGGCTATATTATAAATTGTTCTCCTAACTTTTCTATGCATCATCAATTCATACACATCTTCCCAGTTTTCTCTGAAACCATTCCTATCATCATTTCTTATAGCACAATATTTAATTATATTCACACATCATAATTTATTTAGCCATTCTGCAATTGATGAGCAGCTCCTCAGTTTACAGTTCTTTTCCAACTGCTGCTACAAATATTTTTGTGCTTTACAAGACCTTGTCCTCTTTCTGTGATTTCATCGAGGTATGGGATGCTTTAACAAAAGCTTCATTGAGATTCAGGTAGAAATTGTTCAAAATACTCCCTTTATCAGCTTGTTTAGTATTGCTGTAAAAAAAATGGAAATGAGGTTAATCTGCCATGACCTATTTTTGAGTCATGCTGTTGCTTTATAATAAGCATTTCCTTTTCTAGATGTTCACCAATAGGTTATTGTGGAATTTTCACAGAAATCAAAGTCAAGCTCATAAGCCTGTACTTTGCCGGGCTCTGCTCTGTTTCCCTTTTAGAAAAGTAGAACAACATTTGCCCTTCTCCAATCTTGCATCTCTCTCTTTTCCTTTGATCTTTCAAATAGCACTAATAGTAGCTCATCAATCACATAGTCTAGTTCTCTAGGACCCAATGATGTAGTTCGTATGGGGCAGGTGACTTAAATTTATCAAGGACACTGGTTCCTCTATTACTGAATGATCATGAATAATGAATACATAATGCATTTTCAAACTTCCTTAGTTAACATTCATTGATAATCATTTATGATTGCTTGGAGAAATGAAATCAGATTTGACATACTGTTTTCAGTACTTTTATGTGCTATTCTAGGATTTAAAGCTGAAGTGATCTAACCCCTGAACACACACAAAACATCTACAAACTTTTCTTTATTCATTATGTTATGTCTTAGGATTTCATGCAGAGAGGATATGGGAGAAGGAATTTGAAAATCTGTCAAACAATAGGATTAGAACCTTTATTTTTAATATGCTTCCTTAAGTTCATTTGATTCAAAGAATGCTAATTTTAACTGATATTAAATATTAATACAAAATAACCCCCCCCCAAAATAAATTTCTAATTTGATACTATGTCATAATACTGGAATAGCCAAGGTTCTCTAAGTCTATGCTAGTATAACTAGCACTGGAATGTTCCTCCAATGGAGAAAGGCTTTAAGGATAAATAGGCCCACAGACAGGCTATATAGTTATTGTCTCAGTAATAAGCTGGCTATGTTCTGAGTTAGAGGCTCATGTTAGCCAAAGGCAGATAGCATTTTCTGCTATAGCAAGTGATGAACACCATTTGTCATGGCATAGAGGAGTTTCAGTCTATTTATTATTAAAAGATTGATTCTTGAAATTAAAAACACAACCTTTAAATATTAATTATTAACATTTCATTTTAGCAATTAGTTACAATTGATTGTGGGATCAATCTTATGTGTGAATTATCAAATATAAAAAAATGCAAGTTTTTGATAGCAACAAAGCTGTCAGAAAATTGGCATAATTATGAATGAAATAAGCTTTTTAACTAAATTTCTAAACATACTTGTATATTTCTTATTTTATTATTGTAGGCTAATAAAAACATACATTGTTTTGAGTCTAAAGATATTGTGAGTCTAGTATGCCATGTCCAATTATAAAAATGGAACTTTGGATTAAGAATTCTTTTTTCATTATCAAGCTTGAGAAAAGAAGAGAAAATATACCTTCTGTCCTTGTCATAGCTAGAGGAATATGAATATGGAACACTACACGTACAGTCGCGTTTAGCTGATGTGTTAGTTTTGCTATACTATTTCTCTTTTGTTTTCTTCCTTCCTTTCTCTTTCCTTCTTTTTCTTTTTTTTCTTTTTCTTCCTTCCTTCCTTCCTTCCTTCCTTCCTTCCTTCCTTCCTTCCTTCCTTCCTTCCTTTCTCTCTTTCTTTCTTTCTTTCTTTCTTTCCTTCTTTCTTTCCTTCCTTCTTTCTTTCCTCCTTCCTTCCTTCCCTTTCTTTCTTTCTTCTGTCCTTCCTTCTTTCCTTCCCTCCCTCTTTCCTTCCTTCCATCCTACCCTCTCTCCTTCCTTCCTCCTTCCTTCCTTCCTTCTTTCTTTCCTTCCTTCCTTCCTTCCTTCCTTCCTTCCTTCCTTCCTTCCTTCCTTCCTTCCTTCCTTCCTTCCTGTTCTTATAAGAGATAGTTCCCTGGGTTAGGAAGAGATATATGTATTTGGAACTGAAGGTATGGTAAAACCAAATATATGAATAGCATTTAATTAAAATAATTAATATTATTATTATTTTATTTGTCTTTATTATTTTTCTAAATAACACAAGGAGTGTTATTTAGGTAGTATTTGTGGCCACATATTTCATCACTCTATGTCTTTTTCAGGTAGTAAAAGCTAATTGAAAACAACCAAAGCTGTCACAAACTAATTACATTCACGATTGCTTTAAATTGCCTTAGACCTGATGAATCAATATCCTAAACTTAGGTGTATCATACTAACATTCATATAATTTGTAGTCCATCCAGGTATGAAATTTACAATAAAATACTAAATAATTCCAGACTTCCTGACGAACAGCTAAGTGATATTAACACTGGATATGCTTTGTTATAGAGAAGCCTTCCCACTTAAGAATATTAATAAAAATAACTAACATTTATATAGCACTTACTATTTGCCAGGCATTATGCTACATTCCTTACAAATATATATATTTTTTTATCTTCACAACAACCCTGAAAGGTAGGTCCTGTTACTATCTTCATTTTATAGATGAGGAAACCAGAGGTTAAGTGATTTTCCCAGGGTCACAAACGAGTCACATAGAAAATCTAAGGCAAGATTTGAACTCAGATCCTCTTAAGTACAGATCAGCATTCTATTAATTATACACTGAGTGTACTAGGCATTAGCTTTGTAATAAGATTCATGAAATCAAATATTTAGATTTTTAAGGGATCTGAGAGGTATCTGAGTCCAATTCCTTATTTTACAGATAAGGAGCTAGGACTTAGAGAGGTTAAGTGACTTGCTCAAGGGCACACCGGCAAGTAGCTGAGCTGAGATTCAAACCAAGGTTCTCTGTTTCCAAGCTGAATGCTCTTTCCAATTATACCAAGCTGATTCATATCATAATTCCCTAGCTTGCTTTGAGACATGTCTAGAACTCTCATTGATCCCTACCCTTTAATAATAATGCCATACATTCATATAGCACTTTATAATTTTCTGAGTGCTTTCACACATTGATTGTCAAAACAACCCCATGAGCTAGCATCCAGAGCTGGCTTCTCAGAGAGCTTTGAGGCTCAGAGAGCATAAATATCTTGCTTGAGGTCATAGAACAGGTAAATGACAAAACTAAGACTAAAACAGGTTTTTTCACTCACTTGTAGTGCTCTTTCCAGTACAATAAACTTCTATAAAATCTATCTTACAAACATATCTGGAATATGAGACCTTCTATGGCTACCAGACATACCTCCCATATGAAAAAAAAAAACATAAATGAAGCAAAATAAATGGCATCTAAATGAATGGAGAGACTCACTGCAACTCTGCCAATACTTGCCAAGCAAATTGTCAATGACACTTAGATGTAGAGGAAAAAAATTTAAATGCATAGATTGTAACTATTAATTCAGTTGAACTGCTTCAGTTTAGTAATCTTCCTTAACCTTAACTCATCACCATAAAAGTCATATTCACCTACCAAGAAAACATAGCACATCAGTCTCATATTACTGTGTAGTAATTGAACCTCAAGCATGTTTATTACTATCCATGACTACAATTCTTGAGCTGAAAATTGCCTGACTTATTCCATACTCTTCACATGTCTGCTACTAACAGAAGATAAGGTAAAATCGAATCCAAACCAAATGCATTACTCAGCTTTGAAATCCCTTGAAGTCACTCCAGGGGCAGCTAGATGGTACCATGGATAGAGCTCTAGGCCTGGAGTCAGGAGGACCTGAGTTCAAAGCCAGCTTCAGATACCTGGGAGCTCTGTGACCCTGGGCAAGTCACTTACCTCTGTTTGCCTCAGTTTCTTCATCTATAAAATAAGTTGGAGAAGGAAATGGCAAACTATTCCCATATCATTGCCAAGAAAACCCCAAATAGGGTCATGAAGAGTCAGGCATGATTAAAATGACTGAACAATAACAAGAACAATGAAGTCCCTGAAGAATAAAACCACTTGCAAGAAGTTCTGAAGACATTATCTCAGAAGGGTATGCATAGAATCTTGTTTTATGAATTTTTTCTATGATTTCAAAGAGCCTACGGTGGTCAGAAAGGGTGTAAAGGGTATCATTAGAAATACATGACCAGAAAATGAAGCATAATGGTCATGTAGTGAGAGTGAAGGATAAACAGATAGGTTCTGTGCTCAATTGGTATCTACATTACATCAAAAGATCCAGAAGGATCTCACAGCATGTCTGGTGTACCTGGGGAAATTGATGGGCAGGAGCAGCTCAGGGTGATAAGGCAGTAGTGTTTACAATCTGCATCAGTGGAAAGAGGACCAAAATTGATTACACAGCATTGTAGCATCAAGGTAAATTATCTGAGCAGTGTGAAGTGTCCAAAGTCCATTCTATCAAGCTCCACAAAACACTGACAAAACCACAAAGCGAAAGTCTTTTGGAAAACTGAGAAATAGGCTGTTACATCTATTTCCAGACCAAATATAATAAGTAGAAACTTTCAAAATGGCTTGTGTGGCACAACCCTACCACAATGATACTACATTTCTACTCTTGCTTAGATCTACAAATGTCATTTACAAGCTTTCTTTAGAATTAAATGACAAAACTGAAACAGCCAGTGTAAAATCCTTTAATTGGTGTAACTGAGCATAATTGAAATAATATACATCGTACCATAGTTTGGTCTATTGTTTCATGTGATGGATGTAAGGTTTATCCACATATATGAGCAGGAAAGAATTTAAAATGTTTAGGGAGGCTTTTATAGATGGACAGTTTCAAATATAATATTATAGTTGTAGAAAGTGGAGATAGCCGAAACAGCTAGCCTAGCCTGCCACAGAGCAAACAAGCCTGAGATAGCTCTTTTGCTGCAAAAGGCTTTGGGCTGACTTCAAATCCAAGTGGCAGACTCACAAAAAGAGATGTTCTGCAAATAGCAGTTGCAGCTGCAAACCAAAGAATAGTCATCACATATGCCGTGTGAAAAGGACTGTTGTTCATAAATCAGTCTTTTTAGCCACACCTGCACACAGATAGTAATTACCCTCAGTAGGATCATCATCATCCTACCCCAAGGGTAGGATATCATATTCATGCAGTGCTATGTCCTATTTTCTAAGTTGCCTGTCAACATTTGTTCTATGACTCTCTCTGATAGATTACGAAAAAAGTTTCTCTCTCTCTCTCTCTCTCTCTCTCTCTCTCTCTCTCTCTCTCTCTCTCTCCCCTCGCACGTGTGTGTGTGTGTGTGTGTGTGTGTGTGTGTGTGTGTGTTTTAGCCTTTCCTACTGAAGTTTATATGAGGTCAAGATTTTTTTTATACATTAATTTGTTCAAAATCTTCCCTTGAGTTTCGTAGCAAAGCTTCCACGTTACTAGGGCAACAGACGAAAGCCAGATCTCGATGAATGGTGAAGAGAATTAGAAGAGCTTCTGACTGTATCTAAGTTAGACCAAAGCCACAGACTTCTCTCTTAGTAGGTGACTCATGTGCATAAAATACATTTGTGTGGAAATAAGGGGTAATAGTTCTTTGTTCAATTTCTAAAAATGTCTTTTTATCACTGTGATGGGTAAAAAAAAATAAAACAAAACTCAAAACATTGAGATGCAGTAAATTACAAAATAACAACAAAATCACTGACATAAATTATCTACAGAATTAGTAAGGTTTCATTATTTTACTTTCTCTATTAATAAAATTTTAATTATTTTTCATGATTCCACAAAACATTAGGAGCCATGATTTATTTGTCCATTACAATGAGTGTAAAATTGTTAATGTGGTATAAAATTGGTGTTATAATTATATTAAACCTCAAAACAAATAACTGTTTCCCCTTTTTCTTCGGTCAAATCTAGCATGATGTTGCAGGAACACACAGGAGTGTTGGTTATTCAAATGATGCATTTGAATACCATTTAATGGTATTGAACTCTTCTATTTAATACTAAAAATATAAGAAAAAACTACTAATGGTAAAATTAAGATAAGAAGTTATCTTTTTCTATATTTAATTTAGAATGAAAGATCCTTGTAAGATTTGAAAATTCACAAAAACTTCAATTAATTTACTTGCCCAAGCAAATAGGCCTTTTATTTGTAATAAAAGGGGATCAGATTAGATGATATCTTAGGTGCCCTTTCTTTAAAATAGTATGATATTGTTAAACCTGGCTATAACCAGATAAAATAAGTTCTCTCTGATGGTAAAGAAAGTAACTTTATACATTTGCTACCACCAAAAAATTATAGTAAATTAGAGCATAAACTCTATTGTGTATCATCAATGTACAATCATTGTTTGGTTTTAATAGGGTTATAAAACTGCAGAATTGTAACAGATATCCAAAGTTATATTATTCCCTACAGAAGGCATCAGTGTACCTCAGGTTATACTTATGGTTGTCACAAATGAAACCCCAAGAAACAAAGTTTCTAGTTATTAATAATCAATTTATTAACTAGGCTAGCCAATACTCAATAAGTTGATTATTAATACCTAGAACTTTGTCTCTCAGAATTTATTCATGATAGCTTGGCAACTATGAAGGGATTAGAACTATGCACCCCAGATCTTTATCAGAAACTCCTCCACTTTTTTGGTCCCAAGTAGAAAAAATTTGTCCATGATGGGGAGTTTTCTGTTAGAAACTCTGTCTGTGGATTGACTTTCTCCCACTTCCCAACAGATCTTCTCCATGTAACAATAATATTGTTATTGACTGTATTTGTTCTTAGTGTTTACTATGAGTTGCAACTTATCAATAAAATGCATTCTAATTGATAGAGATCTCCTGAAGTAGAACAAGGAGGTGGTAGCTTCCTTTCATGGTAGCCAAGCTGTCACAGTTAAAATCTTGAGGTACAACTTTTCTAGGTATTAATCAGTTTATTAACTAGTCTGGCTAATAATAATTAAATTTATGGTTACTTCTGGTAATCAAAGACAAAGACAAAGAATCTTGTATCATCTTAAATGTCTTGCTGTCTTCCTGACAGTACATTATTGGACTCTCCCCTGACCACAAAAAGGCCACCCTAATTGATGGACACTTGTAGTGGCAAGTAAAGTGGGACTTTTTGTTGTCTTTTGTTTTGGAATGCTTTTCAGCAGTAAGGCAATCAAGTGCCTTTGAGTCTTATCTTTGTTTCAATCAAGAGTCTTTGAATTAGGAGTCTTTGATGACCCGCTTAAGTCACAAGAAAGCCTAAGTCACATGAGTTTGAGTCACATGATTGTTAATACCTTCTGATCCTGAAGAAGTGTATATATACTCTGAGGTTAGCATTTTACTTGGGGCTCACTCATTGGAAGAGTGTCCTGTGATTTAACCAGACAAGACTCTGGATAGCCATTGGAGCAGGACCTGGCTTTGAAAACCCGGATGTTGATGCTACTCTCTCTGGTAACTGTATGTATTGCTATAGTCAGATAGTTAGGAACCCTGTCTGCTGAACTGTGTTATTTGCTCTGTTTATATAATTTCTCCTTGTAATTTCTGTTTGTGTTTTCTCTGAAATTCAGGGTGCTGACTTTTTCCCCTGAGCTAGTTGAATGATATATGTATGCGTACTTAAAGTGAGATTGTAAACCCCTTAAGGTTGCTTTCCTTAGAAAATCAGATCAAAAAACCTGAGCTAGTAGCCCTCCTGCATGCTGGTGTTATTAGCCATACATAGCTATAGTAGTGGCAAATATTATTGTTGCTACAACACTTAATGATAAAGTCAGCTAAAGGTCTCCAGTTCCTCCTGATGAGATCATGTCTTGATCATGAAACTCAGTAGCCTCAAGAAATCTGGGCATCCCAATGAGGTTCTTTTTGGCATGGTTTCTCCTTCATGATTTGGGTCATCCTAAACTCCAATGAAGAACAGGAGCTCTTCTCCCCAGGGAGGGGACTCATCTAAAGGGAAACCTGTTTACGCTTTGATAGAAATCAGCTTTCCCATTTGGCCAGAGTCCTTCACTGATGCCTTGAACGGAATGCCTAGAGAAGAGCTGGAATGCCTATGACATTCTCTAGCCAGGGAGGGTCCTCTTCTCAATCTAGCCTTTTGGCAGAGAAGAGAATATTATAAATTATTATTAATCAAATGGTACAGCACTACAATTAATTTCTCTCAAGGGCCATATTTCCTAGATGACCTCCCATGACTGAGAACCCAATATCCAGGCAGCCCATTCCATTTATGCATGGTTCTTATTGTTGAGAACACATGTACACACCACACCCAGAGAGCATGTGTGCCTTCCAATAACTCCCATTAATCCTGGTTCTGTCTTCTAGAGCCAAGGAGAATGAATTAAATCCTTCTCCCACATGATGGACCAGTACAAATATAAGCAAAGGATAATTATGTAGAAGGGGGTGAGTGAGCTGAGTCTTTAAAGATACCAAGGATTCCTAGAGCCAGATAGGTAGGAAGGGTAGCAAATGCATGGTTAAGAGAACTAAAATAACTTCTTACTCTGTTTTCTTCTGATTTAAGAACTATATAAAATACATTCTTATATAAATACATTTAATTTAATCCAATAAGTATTTGTTAAATGTCTATTCTGTGTAAGGCATTGTATGCTAGTGTTATAATAAGAATAGATCCTGCCCTCAAGGTGCTTAAATTCTAATGAGGAAATATAATATCAGTAACCTAAATACAATATTATTTGAAGAGGGAGAGCATTAGCAACTAGGAGAATTAGGAAAGGAGGTAAGCCTTAAAGAAAGTGAAGCATCTTAAGTGGCAAAGACTAGGAGAAAATGGATCTCATATATGGAGGAGAGCCTAAGCAGAGTCAGCAAGGCAAGATATGTCATACTGAGTCCATAAAACTGTAAATGGGACTGTTTGGCCATATATATATATATATATATATATATATATATATACGGAAATATATAAAGGAAATATGTCAATAAAAGTTGACTGGAGCCAGACTGTGAAATGCTTTAAATGATATGCTGTAGAATTTGCATTTTATCATAAAGGCATAGGGCAGGGGGCTGAGAGGGGTTGTTATTCATCTTGTTAAAACATCTAAAAAAACTTTATGTAGCAATTCACTTCTTTGGAAATCCTTATATAAAGTGAAAGAGACTCATTAAATATGGAATTTACAGTTCACATTGAAAATTAATCATTACCTACATCATAATACTGCATCCTATGACCAGTTTGGAAGGACAGTCTCCACAATACTTAGGCAATTTAAAACTTCGCACATAAATTGCCTAGGTAATATCTAATTCCTGAAAATTTCCCTGATATTCACAACTGCCCCACTCTGTTCAAAAGTATTATCTTCCCATCTCAATTTTTCCTAGAGCCTTTATTTATACTTCTCCTTTGACTGTATCTTATAGTCAGTCTATTATAACTTGACTGTGAACATGTTGCAGCAGCCTACTTAGTAGAAAATAAACTTCTCAAGAGAAAATATTGCATATGTCTAGCATAATGCCTTATATGAAGCAGGGTCTTAAAACTGTTTTAAGTTGGAAAAATAAAACTACTGTTTTATTATATTATACATATATTCATTTTGACATACCTTTGAAGCTGGACCATGTAAGTACTAATGTAACCTTAGTTCTGTGCCAATAGATCAATAAAATCCTCTCATTTATTCATATAATTAGTAGGAAAAATATAAGAATTTTACTGCACAATTCTTTTCTCATTAATCACTTTATCCCATCCATGGGATGGAATCATACTTAAAGACAACAACAACAACAATATTGCAACAATCTTCAAGATTCTCTATGTTCCTACCATGAATCTATCTGCCATGGAAAACAGCATATGATATTCTTTCAATACTACAGACAATTATTAAATATCTAACAGTGCCTTTGTGCACACAGCGCTATCCTGAGCCTTGCAGACAGAAACATTAAATCAGATATTCCTTATCTCAAGGATATTACGATCAAGTGGAGGAAGTCAGAGGTGTACACCAGTAACTATTAAAAACAAAACAATAAAAACAGAATAGACCTCTACACAGGATATTCTTTCTGTGTTTATTCAGCGTGTACTTTATCACTGAGTTATTAATTAAGGCTACATGTACCCTTTCTCACTCACAATTTGCACCTGTTTATTTGAAAGCCTACAATCTTCATTTCCTCCCCGAATTGCATTCTTTAACTTGGAAAATGTGAAAAATGAATTTATTGCATTGCTACAAGCAATATACAGACTTTCCTGTCTTCTTTATAGATGGAACCACAATTTTCAATCATTTTTCCCTAGATTTCACTATGGTTTTTCAGTCTTACTCCACAGAATATATTCATTTCAATTTCACAGGTAGTTATTAGGTGCCTAGCATTGGCACCATGACAGGGAGTGGTGGGAGAGGCTAATTGCTTGAGTGTTCAGTACCTGCAAAAGAATGTGGCAAACTGCTACCTGCTGAGCTGTGTAGCTTTCTCGCCATTACCAGTGTTAGGAAAAATGGGAAAGGGAGAACTTGAGGAGGAAGAGAGGATTGTACTTTCAATAGTTCTAAACTTGCTGCTATTATGTAGCCTTGCAACAATTTTAGTCATGTATGGAAGGTGGCTCAGACCCATGGGAACCTCTAAAATTTTGGACAGATATAGCTTCACTATTGATATTTCCCAGGAGATTTCCCTGATGAGGCTGTTACTGTCTCTTCTGGGTTGCTAAACTATGAAAAATGATTATTAAATTGAATCTTTTGTTGAATATCACAAGGAGAACGCAGCAACCCTCTATCCTCTCCTTCTGATCATCTTATATGTTATGGCTATTCTGTCTTTGTGATGATAAGGCCTTCTTTATACAGCATGGTACGTCTCTGATAAAGAACCTATTTGAAACCCCACCACATCAATTTGTGAGATGGTCTGAGAACCCCAAGATCAGCACCTCAATACTTTTGTGCCTTTTAATACCATCTTACATAATTAGAATTTAAAATCTAGGCTAATATTGATTTAACAATCAAGGAAATTTTAATTAACACGAAAGAGCACAAATCGAAATTATATATTTATGTATTGACATTTTAGAGTCATTTTCCTTAGGTTTAATGTCAACTTTTGTAAATTGGAATTTCATTATTATAATAAGGCTTAATGTGTACCATACAACATTAGTAGATTATTTAATCTTTTGTCAAGAGTTTTATCTTTGCTAAAGACTGTGTTGTCTTGTTAAAGCTTTGTGAATATATTATAAAATTTCTCTAACTCAGATGCCACTAAATCCAGAATTTTATGATAATCTATGCTGACTGAGTTGACTTGTCTTTTCATCTACATAAAAAAGAAATTGAAAAGCAAATTAGTAGGTGACATTATGTCAAGCCCTGGAAGAAAACAGTCTCTAGCAAAATCCACATTAGGGCAAGAGACTGCACTAACAACTTGCAAAATCTAAAAAAATCCCAAATGGATGTAAAATGAATGTTATCCAGTTTATGATAAGAACCTGGATAGTCTGCTCATCATCTACTTCAGAAATAAATAAATAATGACGAAGTGTTAGAAAAAGTGGTAAGGTAATCGTGTGATTAGTTATGAACATTTAGGAAATTAGTGCTTTCATTGCTCCCCAAACTGTTCACCACTACAAAAGCCTATCTTTTTAACATCAACATGTTTTTATGATCCTAAATGTCTAGGAATTATAAAACTTAACTATCATGAAATGGAATTACAAACACACCAAAAAGCAATGCAAAGCTAAAAGGCAACCAAATGAAAGTTCAGTAAAATATTGAGGACATCCAATATCAGAAAAGGAGATAGGCGGTGACAAATTGAAGCATGATATACCTTGTGGTCTAAAAAAGTTTACAAAGTAAACTTCTACAATACTGGGTAAATATTTTATGGAGGATTTATGATAAAACAGATGAAACTTATAGACAATGAGAAGGCAGAGAGGAAATCTGTGCAAGTAGTAGGGGAAGTTCATGGAATAGCCACGATGTCAGTGTCAACAGACTGAAAAGTACATTTTGGCAATTAAGGGTAAGAAGACTGGAAAGATATGAATGTCAAACAGAGCTTTTGTATTTGTTCCTGGAGGAAATAGGAAGTTTACTGAGTGGGGTGTGTGTATGTGATGTGATCAGACTTGCATTTTAGGAAAATCACATTAGTGGCGTTGGAGAGGGAATTGGATTGGGGAGTGATACTAGAGACAGGCAGACCCACCAGCAGGCTATACAGTAGGATCTTCATAAACATTTGATTGATTGATAGAAGAAAATATTTAGAACTAAAAGTGACTTTGGGTGACATCAAATCAATGCAATGATACAGAGGCAGTTTTATAGATTTAGAGTTAAAGTTGACCTTGAGTGTTCTCCAAGCCCACTCAGGGTCACAGATCTAGTAAATCTGTGAGATGGAATTTGAATCCAGGTCATCTTGATTCCAACTACAGTTCTTTATCTAATACATCAAATGTGTATGTTTAAGTTGTATATATTTGCATGCCTGAGTATCAATCCATCCATATGATCTGACAGCCAACACTGAAGGAATGAGTTGATGTGAAGGAATAAATGTAGCTAAGCAGCATAAATTGTATACTCAAGGCAATGATGTATATCTGTGGTCTGAGAAATGACAAATTATGCTTTATCATACGAGCACTCTCTATAAGTCCTCAGTTATATGTGAAAAGCCAAATAAATCAACCCCAGAGAAGAAGTCTTATCCAATAACAGATTAAAGAATCTTTGAAATCCATATCTCATTCATACTAATGGTAGTTTAAAATTTTTTCCAGTATTATAGCCTCAAAAGTGAATAGGGTAACTTAGGGCTTAAACACTTAAAAATGAGGGTAATCAAGAGTAAAATGGATAGAATCACTTTTGTCTTCTGAGTGACTAATATGTAAATTTAATTTTCTAAACATTAAATTCAATTACATAAAGATATCGATGGGATTCTTGGCATTTAAAAATGCTATCAAATATTGAGTCTCTTTTAGCAAGTCATTGACTTGTTTTTCATGGTTTTCTCTCATCCTTCTCATTTCTCTTCCCAATTTTTCCTCTACTTCTCTAACTTTCCTTTCTAAATCCTTTTTGAGTTCTTCCATTGCCTGAGACTAGTTCATGTTTTTCTTGGAGGTTTTTGTTGTAGGCTCTATGACTTTGTTAACTTCTTCTGACTGTATGTTTTGGTCTTCTTTGTCACCAAAGAAGGATTCCAGAGTCTGAGACTGAATCTGGGTGTGTTTTCGCCACCTGGCCATGTTCCCATCCAACTTAATTAACCTTTGAGTTTTTCAATGGGGTATGGCTGCTTATAGACTAAAGAGTTCTATGTTCCACGCTTGGGCGGATGCGCTGTCTCACCAGCACTCCTCCTTCCCCAAGAACCCCGTACCTGGACTGGGCTTAAATCTTCAGGAGG
>CM053622.1:696486147-696524012 GCA_028646595.1 Phalanger gymnotis | reverse complement strand
CCTTCCTTCCTTCCTTCCTTCCTTCTTTTCTTCCTTTTTTCTTTCCTTCCTTCCTTCTTTCTTTCCTTCCCTCCTCCTCTCTTTTATTCCTATTTAAAATTATTTATCCTGGCTACTTGAACATGTATTGTTTTTATTGTGACTAGGAAATTTAATCCTTATAAAAGTCCTGAAGTTTCAAGCATTGAGCTGTAGTATGTATGGCATTCAGGTTTATTATTATTATTATTTTTATGTTCTTTGGGAAAACCGACAATACTTATTTGTGAGCATCTTCACTTCAAGGTCAGTAATTTTGCTTCAGAATCCTTGTGTTCTTTTAACCTTAACATTTTCTTCTCTCCTGCCATATTTTCTTCCAGTCAGCAGATAGATGGGTCAGAGGACAAAGGGAATGTGGTTATATGGAAGCTCACAGTAATGAAAATTGTAGAGAGCCAGTCAGAGGGTAAATAGCCTCAGCACCTGAGGGTAAGGAGATTGGAGACCCAGCTGTATAGCCAGTCCTCTCCTCTCTAAAATTTATTGTTACTTTGTCCTAGGCTGACTTACATATCTCAAAAGAAGAAAGGTGAGGAAACTCAATCTTAGGGAATCAGTTTAGCAAAGGAAAGTGGAGAGAACAAAGAACAAGGAGAAAAATCAGAGACAGATCACTAGGGATATAAGAGAAAGCTGAAAGTGCAACAGTCCAAAGTAAAAAAAACCTGCATAAAAACCATAATCATAAGACAGATAATGAAAGGAAAACGAGTCAAAACTCAAAGAGATAATACCAAAGCAAAATGAACAGATTATACTAGGAAAGAAAGTGAACCAAAATTCTTTTATTAATAAAAAAGCAAAATCTGCAAATCTGTCATTTTTTTCCTCTAGCGACCTGCTTCTTTGGCGAGACTGTCCACTGAGTCTTCTAAATTCCGTACTATATATTTTTATGAAAAAAAAAACAAAATTTCAGGAATTCGTGAAAAACAACTACCCTACTATCTACTTTATCCTTGAAAAAAATTAAACTCAATATTTATAAATGGTTGAAAGTACTTTAAAAAAACAAAAACAAAACTAGGAGCAGCCAGTTATCACAGGCTTGGAGTCAGGAAAACCTGATTTCCTATCTGGTCTCAGCCACTTACTAGCTGTGTGGCCCTGGGCAAGCTACTTGACCTATTTTTGCCTCAATTTCTACACCTGTCAAATGCAGATAATAATAGCATCTACCTCCCAGGCTTGTTGTGAGTATCAAGTGACAATAATTATAAAGCATTTAGCATAGTGCCTGACACATTGTAAATGTTAAATAAACGTTAGTCATTTATTATTGTTAGTTATTATTAAAATTATGCATTAGAACTTAAGTAATTGAGCTACCATCAACTTACTTGCAAATTTTACCAGCAAAAGCCTAAAAATAAAATCAGTCAATCAATCAACATTTATCAAGCATGTACTATGTTTTAGGCACTCTGCTAAGTATAATCATCATCAGAAAAGACATGACTAAAATGTAATAAAAATGGTTTTCATTTGGTTTCAATGGTTTATGCACAGATTTCAAAGTTTTTGTATGCTACGACATGCTCTTTTTGGAACACTACTGTGGTCTAGTGAAAAGAGCACTGGATTGACTTATAAAGGTTTTCTGGAATCAAAGAGATGAGGCATAAGCAGAATGAATGGGCAAGATGAAAAATATTTGCTGATTCCCATAGATGCTGATCTTTTTTAACAGCCAGGAGTGAAAACCACAGGTATTCAAAATAGACTCTTATTCCTCATCCCCTCATCACCAGATCATAAGATGAAGGAATGTTATATTTGATGGAAAGAGCATGTCTATATTTTGAGAGAATCGAGGCAAAATATTTAAACAATAAGGCAAAATAAGTAGCACCTTCTCATAAAAAAAATGACATTAAAAACTTACTCAACCTAGTGTTGGATTAGGGGCAACTAGAAAGCACAGTGAATGGAGGACTGGCTGTGGAATAAGGAGGACCTGAGTTCAAATCCTACTTCAGACATTTACTAGCTGTGTGACCCTGAGCAAGTCACTTAACCCCATTGCCTTCAAAATAATGCCCATAGTTTTAAATTGTGGAAAGTGCAGGGAGGTTGGAGTTCATAAATAAATCATTGTAGATGTATTAGAGACAAAATATTAAACAAAAATGGATGGGACGAGACAAAAAAACAAAGTGTCTCATTCTGTTTATTGAATTTATCCTGCATCCCTCTATATATTGGCATGGGTAGAATATCTACTTGCCATGCTTGAGTGTACCTTCTATCCAGACCATTTTTCTGGTATCAACTTGAGTCAAACATTAAAATATTAAAAGTCTGTATATCATAGAACATAAACTTTGGAAACAACCTCTAAAGCCACTGGCTCCAACCTATACCTTACTAAGGTACATCTTTGACGTTCTCTTGAAGGTTTAATCCAGCTTTTGCTTGAAGATCTTCAGCAGGGGGAACTCACAGGTTTCCTAATGTGGCCCAATTCCACTTTTAATCATTAGGATAACTTCTTTTATATCAAATATAAATCTACCTCTCAGTAGCTTTTACCAATTGCTCCTAGTTGAGACCTCTGGGGCCAAGGACAAGTCGAATCAGGCTTCTATGTGACAGGCCTTTATCATTCACGCCTTCACGAGGAATCTAGGCCAGAGCTGGGGAACCTGTGGCCTCAAGGACACGTGTAGCCCTGTAAGTCTTCAAATGTGGCCCTTTGATTGAATGGAACCAATCCCCTTAATAAAAGAATTTGTTCTGTAAAACTTGGACTTAATCAAAAGGCCTCACCCAAGGACTTAGAAGGCCACATGTGGTCTCAAGGCCACAGGTTCTCCACCCCTGGGATACACTATTGGACATAGAGTCAGGATTACCTGAGTTGAAAAAAAAAACAACCTTAGTCACTTGCTAGAAATGTGACCCTAAGGCAAGGCATTTAACTTCCCTGTGTGGGTGTAATAATGTCACCTACTTCCCAGGGTTGTTGTGAGGATAAAATAAGATAATATTTGTAAAGTACTTTGTAAACCTTAAAGCACTATATAAATACTAGCTAATTATTATTAGTACAACCTTGTAAGTCTTTTATTTTCTGGGCCATACATTTTACATTATGTTGAAGTAAATGATACTGGGGGGTGAGGGTATGAGGGTGGAAAATCACTGAAGGTAGAGTTAAAGGAAACTTTTATTCAAGTCTTAATAGACTATAATCTTTCTTCACTTTACAAGTGTAATGTAATTTATTTCATTTGATCATTCTTTGATATACTTTGTGACATACACACACATATATATGTGTGTATATATGTACACACATATGCACATATGTATGTATATGTCTGTATATATGTGTGCTTATATGTGTATATTAATATATGCTCATTCACATAGTTGCATGTATACATGAATGTATGTGTACAAATATAATACTGTAATATTATATATAGAGATATGTGTGTGCACACACATATATAATCAAGCAAGATTTTAATAAAATCAATCCTGTTGTCTCGTACTTATTACTGAAAAAGAAACATTTTAAAAAGCAACAAATGAAGATTAGCTTATTTGTCATTAGAACTTATATATTTGGAATTATCACAACTTGACCAGTATGCTTCAAGATGTAACTCTGAAGCCTGAGTATAAAATACGCAATATAGTTAATCTGGGGATTAAACTGGGTCACAAGGAATTTCTAAAGGCAGAGGGAAATTTTTCTACTACTACACTAATTCACCTTATAAAATGGGTATTAAATAACTTCCCCTACAGAGTAACAGTGTAAGAAAAAGAGTAGATTACTCATGAAAAGTTCCCCTACGTTTTAGTTTCTTATTTCCTAATTACATGAAAGCCCAAACCAACTCAGAACCTGGGCCATTAATTGACGAGGTTTCCTGCATCTGAGCAATAATGAGAATCTTGAAAAGAACATGAACCTTTTGCCTGTCAGTAAGAGTAGGAACATATCCCCCAAGGAGCTTTTTTAGTACTTTAAAAATGGTTTCCATGCAGTGATTTCCTTTTTTACATAGACACTTATATCTTCAATTCTTTAGAAGTCTCTGAGGATTAAGAAGAGAAGGTTAATACTTTCATCTGAAAGATGAGGGCCTTGTACTGCTGAATTTTGGGTTTTACTGCTAAGCTTCTTACCTGAATCAGCATTTGTTTTATTTTTTCTCTGAGTAAAAGATTTGCCTCATATTGTCACACACTGGTATTCAAGTAAAGCTTCCCTTTTCCTATTCTCTGTCCTTCTAAATCTGGGAAGAGTCCATTTCTTTTGTTTAGTATTTGAAAATTTAACATTATAATAGTTACAGTAGTAGAATAGATGAAGGTATATTAAGGAGCATATTTCACTTAGTGAGAAAATTTAAACAATGGTTTTCAGGATGCGACAGCAATAGAACTTTAGAGGTCACCTGGTCTATGGTTCTTTCAGGTTGGTCAATAATGAAATTATCTTCCCCAGATTAAAATAAGAAAAGAAAGAAAGGAGGAAAGAAAGAAAGAAATAAGCATTTAAATAGTTCCTACTATATGCCAGGCACTGTGCTTAAGTGCTGTACAAATATCTCATTTGATAATGTTGTAGAGATCTGAATCAGATGACTGTAAATAGAAATGAACATGGCCATATGCATAGGCATTTAATAAAAACTATACTTTCTCCAATCTTTCTGATGTATGTATATATATATATATACATATATATGTATATATATATATATATATATATATATATAGAGAGAGAGAGAGAGAGAGAGAGAGAGAAAGAAAGAAAGAGAGAATATAACATTGAAGTAGCATTCATGATATTTCTTAACAGAGGGAAATTTCACAATAATAAAATATAGTTTTCCAACTCATAAAATTTTGCTTCATCAACAGGAACAATAGCCACTTAATCTTGGAGGATTATTCTCCTAAAACAATTCAATGCCTTTATTACCACTTCCTTGAAGGGCTCCTCCTATTCTTTATTATTGCAGTTCCCTATACTTCAAATGACTTCTATAATTCCTTTGCCTCTTGAATTTCCTAAACAACTTTTAGAACACAATTAAAATTCTGCCTCTTTCATGAAACCTTATCTGATGCTTCCTGTTGGTAATTATTTCCTCCTTTAGGCATCCCTAATGGACTTTGTTTTGTAGCACTCTAATACATTCACTTTGTAATGCTGTGTAATATAACTATATGTTAGTTTCATAAGAGCACAGATCATGGATTATTTAAACTTTTGTATCACTTCAGTACCTCTTGGTTTTCTGCCCTTTGAACATTTAATAACTAAAATTATTTAGACATTTCTACTTCTTTATCATATCATTGTTAACAAGTATTTATTAAGTGATTACTATATGCCAGGTAGTAATAATGCTAAGCACTGCAAAAACAAAAACAAAAACTTTGTCTCTGCCCTCAAGGATATTGCATTGTAATTAAGGAGATGACATGCAAATGACTATGTACATATATGATACATATGGTCAATGACTATATCAATGTCAGTGACAGATCATATCCAAAGGAAGACACGAGCCATCGGGGGATACTGGTAAATGCCTCCTGTAGAAGACAGAGTTTGAATTGAATCTTGAAATAAGCCAGGGAAGCTAGGAGTCTGAAGCCAAGAGGGACAGCTAATGGCAATGCATAGGGATTAAGAGAGCAAAAGTTAAAAATATTCTTCCAAATTGTCCCTATGTACATTCTATTCAGACATAGGACTCTGAAGTGTATATGCTACTCAGAAACAAACATATTCAAATATTCATGTGTAGTTATGAGTTAAAGTAGATTTAATCTCATGAACCAGGAATTGTGTTTCCTTAATGCATGGAAGAGAAATCTCATAGAGATGTGCATACAGATATAAAAGGACTGGACATGTGATTTCACTGGCATAGGGAACTATCAGATAAGAAAACTCCTACCAATGTAGATGTGTCATCCTCTCTGATACTAATGGTCTTAATATGTTGCCTAGAGCACTGAGAGATGAAATGATTTGCCTAAGGTCTCATAGCCTTTACATGTCATAAGTGGGATTTCAACCCTTTGCTTCAGAGGCAACTTTCTATCCTTTACATTACATTTCCTTTCTTTATTGCTTTACTCAAATATCATGGAGGCTTCATGAAGCCTTACTTAATCCCCCGACTTATATGGTTTCTCCGTCCTCTAAATTCTCCTTCCATTTTGTTTGCCCACTTGTTATTACTCTTGCTTCATTCTCCTTTATGTCATAGTTATTTATTTAATACCATCTCACCTTCCCTACTAGATTATAAATTCCTTGAGAACTAGGCTTCCTTTGAATTTTTCATCTATGGGTTGCAGCACCTGGCCAAATGATAATTCTCCTTTAGGTACAGAAGTATTTTCTTTGAGAAGGATACTTATGTCACTAAATGCTGTGATAAAAGCTTACATCAAATGATGTTTCATAATGAGTCAATAATGTGATATGACAACAGAATAAAGTAAATGCAAGCAAAATATTCATAGGATTAAGGGGCAGAAGTAATCAAACTTGGGATTAATGTAAAAAAAATCTTACTAATAATCAGGCCTCCTCCAAAGTAGAATTGGTTGTCTAGGGAAGTAGTTGCCTGTCCTTGGAGATCTTCAAGTAAAGATTGAATACCACTTTTTGAGTATGATATATACAGTATTATTGTACAAATATGATATAGATTAGATATATTCCATTATCATTGAATTGAGAATTATTTTGCAAAATTGAGAAATTATGAAATAAGGGTAGGCACACATGGTTCTTTGGGTACATACAGGAAAGATCATGATTGGCAATCACATTTTAATAACTACAGGGGATGCAGAAACAGGGCTACAGAAAGATATAGTGTGGGAACAGGGGATAGAAAGGTGAAGGAAAGCAGAGAGGATGGGGAAGAGAGTGGGGAGGGAAAGAGGCAGAGAATAGCACTCACTTAACCATGGATTAGAGTTTGGAGTGCCAGACAGCATAGACCCTATGGAGATGGAAGACTGCTGAGGGATGAGGCAGGGAGAGATGGAATTTTGAAGTCTCACTTTTATAGGTTTTTTTTTTTGAGGAGTGGACAACCTTGGGATTAGTTCATTAACATATCAAAATCAAATCAAAGTTATATCAAAGTATCAGCACCTTTTTGATATTCTGCTGATCTGGAGCTATGGAAGTCTGGAATTTTCCTGGAATTTACATATCATAGGACCAGAAAACTTGACAAGCAGCATCTAGATGGATTCTGCTGATTCATCACATTTCAACATGATGCAAATTTTGGCTAATATATAATACAATTTGTAAATTATTTTCCCTTGATTTCTGGGATGGTTTGTTTGTGACTTCCTTCTGAAATCTTATTTTCTGCTATTGCTCCTTTACACTGGCTTACTTATAAACTTACTTACTATATGGACTAGAAGGGTGTGATGGACAGGAGGATCAGAACAAAATACAATTTGTAATGCAACTGGGCTCTTCTAAAACTTTTTGGCTTGGTAAAATCCATTGGAACTTATACTCTGCTATCATGGTTTTCCATATACTTAGATTTGTAGGGTTAGTTCTCTGGATCTATATAATGTTGCTTTACCACTATATATACATAAGACCAAGCAACAATAAAAACAAAAATAATAATAGTTACTCCAGAATAGAGTATGTCAGGAGTATACCATGAGTATAAAGTACTATTAGTACTGAGATTAAAAAAATTAATTTCTCTTCACTGAGGGAAAAAATGGGAAAGATCAGGAAAGGATTTGTGATTTAGCAACTAATTGTATACATGGTGCTGGGGTTCAATTAATTCTCCAGATGCTTTTATATTTCCTTATGTCTTTTGAAAATAAAATTATTTGACCTGGAACTTGGAAGATGGATGGGATTTTAGGATATAGAGATTGTATGGAGGAGAGTATTAGAAGAATGGGAAAAGTCTGAGAAAGATATCGATGCAGCAAAGTGCTAGACATGTGCAAGGGATGGTGCATTATCCACTTTGGCTATGGCATAGTATGTGTAGAGGAAAAAAGCAGGAAATTAGGTTGGAAAGACAGGGAGACGTCAGATTTTAGAAGACTATGTAACCCAAGGTTAGGCCTTTGGACTTGATTTTGGAAGTAATAAAACATCATTGAAGTATTTGGAGTTGAAGGGATGAAATGATCAAATCTATGTGTAAGGAAGATTAACTTGAATGATAAAAAGGAAGGATTAGTGCAGACAGAGAAACAAGATTAAGAGGAAATCAGTTAAAAGGCTTCTGTAGTAGGTTATCCTGGTAGCCATGAGGCCTCATGCTAGAATGGCTACAGTAGGAAAACAAAAAGGGGGAAAGTTTGGAAAAGTATTCAGACTCAAATGACCCATGAGAAAAGATGTCATTGCCAGAATAATGGAAGCAGTGAGGTGTTGGTATGGTTTAAGTAACTAGAAACAGAAACATCAAGGCAAGGTTGGAATCATAAGGTAGGTGCAGTGAGGCAAACTAGACCTAAGAAGTATGAAGGAAACTGATAATGTAGTGTAGAGTTGGGAAAAATGATAATGAAGAGGTCAGAATGAATACATTAGAATATGTAAATTGAGGAAAATGCAAAGCATGAAGTGCCATTATCAATTGATGAGGCTCACTAAAAATAAAGGTAGAAAAGGATAGCTTATGTTGCAAAACTCATCTTTACTCCACAAGAAAAAAAATTAAAGAAAATTTTTCAAAAAATAAAGAATATAACACAGCCAGAGAAAAAGGTAGGGGTCATGTGTCAAGAATGATATAAACTATATGGATAGCCAGAGTCATATATTGGCACACCTTGACCTAGGCACAAAAATGAAGGAAGGGTCACAAGTATTATAAGTGAGGATTGAATAGAGAATTTACAGAAAGACAAAGAGAATAATTTCACATGATTAGGAATGGAGAGGATGTGACTATAATCAGGAGAAATCCAATCTAACAAGGTACCAGAGTAACAAGTCTATTTCTTTGATGACCATTGCAATAGGTATATGGCTCCTTATACTGACAACTATTCTACTTTACACTTCCACATTTTACCTAAAAGTATCCAAACATTAAAAATAAAGCCAGTTCAAAAATAAGATGTCAAGACACTTAATTTGATGAATAAATTCATTTTACTTGACTGATTACCAGTTGCTGTTCCCTACACAACTGAAAGATATGAATAGAACCATTCATGGCTAACGAGACCCATCCATCTTTTTGCAAGCACACAAGTAAGCACAAATGTTGCCTGATAAATTATATTAAGAATGGGCTTTGTAGATTTTTTTCACAGTGAAAATATTTAATGTGTTAAATCCAGTGGAAGCAATATGATGTAAGCATAAATGATATGTCAAAATATCCCCAGTGCTGTCCTGGTGCTTATGGATTCAGTTTGGAATGAAAATTTCCATTTGCTTTCCAATAAGAAACTATTGATTCCAGTGATAATTAATTAAATTAAAAACACATCAGTGGCTCTCTGTTACATAATGCATCAAACAAATTGGTATGACATTCAAGGATCACCATAATTTGACACTACTCTACCTCTCCACTCTTATTTCACATTATTCAGAGTAAGAAATAGGGAACCTTCTAAGTACGCTATGTGGGTATTGTAATATTGCTTTGTTAGAGTACAAGCCCTGTGAAGTCAGGATTTTGTCTGGTTTAATTCTTGTATCTCTTCCTTCTGTTACACTCTCATCCACATCTTCATTCCTTGGCATCTTGCAGAGTATTCACTGACTGAATGTTCGCTGGATAAAATGAATTAATGTGGCATTTCTTTGAAAAATAAGACTTTGCATGTTTCAATTTTCATGACTTTCTTTACTATAAAAAGTCATTATTAATAGTTTTGTTTAGGCATTAGTGTCTACTGCATCATCTAACATCTATTATGAAAAGTAGACAAAGATATTCTCTCCTTTTCCTTTTCTGGGCCTCCTTTTCCCTTGCAGTAACCCACACCTTCAGGTTTCCAGGGAATTCATAATGATCCCTGGCTGCTTAGAAACACTCCCCCAGCCACTGTGACATTTTCTCATGGCTCCAAAATTAGCCTACTTTTCTTCATGGTTCACATCAAAACTCCCATTCCCTACCTAAACTCCCTTTTCTCCAAAGATGTTTCATATGCCATGCCAGGCAAATAGAGGAGATATCTGGAGCTTCAAATAATATATTGACAGCTACCTCAATGGTCTTATGGACGAGGATGACTCTGCCCATGTTTTAACCTTGAGACATGTTTTTTATACAAAACTGTGTTCAGGGGATTGTCCTTAACTAAATGATCTTTCCTCTTCTCTATTTTAAAGCATAATGCACAAGGGAGGCATGAAAATGAAAGGGCAGAGAGTGATGGGCACTTGCAATTTTAAGCACAGAGACATTTCTCAGTTTTTAATTCATATAAATTTTGTCACTATAATTGATAAAATAGACTTTTAATGATAATATTTGAGCTTGGTTAAGGGAAACAGGATGTAAATCAGAGTACCTGGATTTGAACCCTGACTACCACTTACTACCTACTTATACTTAGACAAATCACTTAATCTGTCTGTTCCTCAGTTTCCTTATCTATAAAATGAAGAGAATGGAATAGATGACCTATAATGTCCCTTCCAAATCCAAATCTATTTTATTATTTAAACAGAATCTCACCTCCAAGGTACAAAAGAAATAACTTTTCAGGATTGAGTATTTAATTTTTAAAATGCCAGTTCTTCCTTATGTGTATTTTCCCTTGTTTCCTTATGTGCAAAATGAGCCAGATGAACTAAATAACTTGCAGCGAGAGAGGTTTTGCCTAAAGTCACACAGCAAGTCACTGGCAGAGTCAGGAGTATAAGAGAGGTATCTTGACCCCAGGTAAGTGCAGGGTCTTCACCAGACTGACAAAGGGGTCCATGATACACAAAAAGGCTAAGGACTCTTATCCTAGGTGAACTCTTGACATGATTTCTTATTCTAAGATTCTATGCTCGCGAGGATAACTATGTTTTCTGGTGAATGCATTATTGACAATTTTTAATGTTAATATGGCTTCCCTGTTAATATAAAAACCTTTTCTGCATGTCCACCTATGTGGTTTAAGGACATATTTCTCAATTTCACCTTAAACTATCCCTATACCCCACCTTATCTGAGTTCCTGGGAAACGTCACTAGATTACATGAAAGATAAGGGTGAAACCATAGGCAAAACAGCCTCCTTTCTCTTCTGGAAATAGGCCAAGAATAGAGGAAACTGATTCCCTAAACTTAAGGAGAGTCCAGGCAACTGTATTTGAACTGAAATCCATCTAAGGAGTAAACAGAAGTTTTAGAGGGAAATGTTCCAGTTTAGGTGAAACAGTTTTAGCTTTGCAAAGATGAATAAAAAGAAATGCATATGGCACATTTATTCACTTCTTGGACCAAATTCATTGGTCTTCAATCTTGTTATATCTAAGCGTAATCAATCATTACCACAGTACTCAATAGGCTTTGAGATTTCAGCCTATATACCATTTCAAGTTAAGCTTCTGTGTAACTGTGCAATGACTTGAGGAAAATGACACAACTTAACAATTTTTACAAGATTCCATGTTTTATGCAGCAGTTATTTTTAGCTTTACTATCATATGCATGAGTCTATACAAATTACTGGCGTTCTCATTATATGTGTGTTTCTTCATTAAGTGAATAATTGACTTATCTAAATCTTCCATTTAAACCATATAATAGCCTTCCTGTTAAGGCTTGGGCTGTTCATTTTGTAAAGGGACCTAAATTACTAAACACTCTGAAAGTTGTATTTCTTCCTAGTATAGGAAGAGAAGAAAGTACTGTTAGATTAGTACTAGAGGTAAGATTCCTCCCCCCATAGTAGGAGTTCTAAGTGATTTCTTGATAAGATGAGAGAAGAGAGGGAGAGGAAGGAGGTGGCAAGGCTTTCTCCAGACTCATGGAGTAGCAGCACAACCACAGTGGACCACCACCCTTAGCGTACCACTATAGTGCATCACCCTTCCTCAAATTCAAGCATCTAAGAGAGATTCTGAATGATTGATTTCTAAATCTTAGAAGTCACAATTAAAGAGACAGTGAGGATTGACATTTTTTTTTAAAACCACAAGTGCTCACTCAGGTGGTGAGAGCACTTTGGGATTGGCAGTGGGGAAGACACAGAAGAATTGCAAGTTCTTGTACTACCTCCTGCTTAACTTCAGATGAGTGAAATTGGCACATCTAGTTGTGTCATCTAAATTCCATTAAAGAATGCATCTGCCTGATCTAATCTTATTTCTCATAAACATCTGTGTTTGAGCCAGTTCTTTGCATTTTCTTGTGTCCCTTTGGTAGCTACAAGAGGGTTTTGTACAATTTTGAGAAACACAGGAGAGACCGACCTTTCCTAGTGCAGACATGAACATTTATTAAGCATCTATTATGTACCAGGCACTGTGCTAAGCACTGGGGATAGAAAGAAAGGCAAAAGACAGTCTCTGCCCTCAAAGATTTCACAGTTTATTGAGACAAGATGTATACAATTAAGTACAAACGAGTTATATACATGTTAAATTGGAGACAGTCAACAAAGTGAAGGTATTAGTATTTTAAAGCAATGGGGCATGGCTTCTTGTTGAAGGTATAATTTTAGGTAGGACTTAAATGCAGTTACAGAAGCCAAGAGATAGAGATGAAAAGAGAAAATTCCAGGCATGGGGATCAGCCAGTGAAAATGCCCAGATTTGGAAGATGGAGTATCGTGTGTGGAATAGCAAGGAGGCCAGTATTATTGGATCAAAGAGTACATGGGGCTAAGGTACATGAAGACTGCAAGGTGGGAGAGGGACAGATTACAAAGGACTTTGAATGATCTTACAGGTGATAGGGAATCACAGGAGTTTATTCAGTAGAGGAAGTGACATGATCAGATTTATATTTTAGGAAGTTCAATTTGACAACTCAGTGGAAAATGGACTGGAGTAGGGAAAGGCTCAAAGAGGGGAACTGGAGTAGTATATGTGTGAGGTGATGAGGGACTGCACAAAGATGGTGGCAGTGCCAGAGTAGAGAAGGGAGAATATATGAGATGTTATGAAGATAAAATTGATAGGACTTTGCAACAAATTAGATATGGAAGGTCAAGAGAGAGTGAGCTATCCTGGATAGCTTCTAGGTTGCAAGTCTGGGTGACTGGAAGGATGGTGATACCCTCAACAGTATTAAATATTTTAGGAATGAAAGGAGGATCAGGGGAGGGGGGAAACAATGAGTTTAGTTTCAGACATGGTGAGTTTAAGATTTCCATGGGACATCTGGTTTAAGATATCCAATAATTTGTTGGGCATAAGAGTCTTAAGTTTAGGAGACAGGTTAGGGATGGCTAAGTAGATCTGATAATCATCAGCATAAACATGATAATTAAATCAGCAAGAACTAATGAGATCACCAAGCAAAACAATATAAAGGGAGAAGAGAAAAGCATCCAGGAAAGATGGATAAGGGACACCCATTCTTACAGGGATATCCTAGATGAAGATCAAGCAAAGGTTCAACAAAGGCTGAGAAGGAATAGTCAGAGAGATAGGAGGGGTTCAAGAATAAAATTTGGTGATGTTACACCAAAACACAGAGAGAAAAGAGTATCTAGGAGAAGAGGGGAATCAACAACACCAAAGGCTGTAGAGAAAGAAAGATGAGGATTGAGAAGGCAATTGGATTTAGCAATTGAAATTTCACTGGTAAATTTGAAAAGACAGTTTTGATTGAATGGTGAAGTTAAGAAACTAGATAATGGAATTAAAATGAGAAAAGAAGAAATTAAAAGTAATGATTATATGACCTTTCCAAGGAATTTAACCACAAAAGGGGGGAGAAATGGGATAATAAGCATCAAGGATGTTTATCTGAGAAATATATCCTCATTTGATTGGTTTCAGAGAATATATCTAGCAAGTTCTTCTTGTACAATTTTGCATACTTTCTTTTAGCAAAGTCACACAAAATATACTGATGTTTCCTCAAGGGTAAATCCATTTCCATTTCTTCATGTAAAACTCGTAGAAGCTTTGTGTTATGCCTGCCACCGACTCTGGAAAATCCTTAGGGGTCAGTCCTGAGGTTTGTGCTTTTATTTTTTTAATACTCTTTCCTGAAGATATTTAATTTTCTGTTATGCCTTTGACCACCCTGAATACAGTATCTATTTTTCTAGTCTAGTTGATCATTACCATCTACATTTATGCAACCAATTTCAATCTTTGAAAGATCTGTTTGAATGGCCCATTGCCTTATGAGTTCCTGAAGCACTTCTAATCATACCACTGATTTGATACTCATTTATTGTTTTCTATTGTTGTTTAATTTTTCATTTGACTTTTTTTCATAGAATCTGAGAGCTAGAATAGGCAATATAAATCATTTAGTTGAACTACAAAATCATGAATTTCATTTACAAAAACTTGTTTGACGAACTACATGTAAACATTTCTGACTATAAAGCATCCATTTAAAACAAATGGCAAACATTTGGAAGATCATTACTCTCTAAAGAATTCCACTACATTTTTTTTATCACTTTAGTAGGAAGTTTTTCCTTATCATAAAACTGGATCTCACTCTTTCATCCTCATTCTTCCCCATGAGGTCCAACACAACAACTCAAATCTCTTTGCTTAAGGCAGCCCTTCAAATTTCTAACTCATATCAATTCCATTCGAAGTCTTCTCTCTTCATGATAAACATGAGAGGAGGATAAAACACGAGGAGAGATGACTATTTCCCTCGATTGTCCAAAGATTAGCTTTGAGGACCCTCATCAGCTTCTGAAAGTACTTCATCTTGTTACTATCGTCTCTGATGACAAAACAAGTTTCCCAAACTTAACTTTAGGCTCCTCAAATGCATCTGCTTAATACAGCTTCATATCCCTGAGGGCAACTAATCTGAAGCCATGTTCATAACAGGCACTCAATAAATGCTTGATGTGAATCACTGCTTATAATTTCAAGGATTTTTTTTTGCTACTCACTGAGTTTTCTCCATTCCCAAAGAGTTAGCAGTAAATTCATTACATTTTTGCCCCTCCTCTTAAAAAAATCTCTTAGAAATTTCTTTGGATTTATAGTACTATTCCAGGTTCATTTCACAACTAACTATTGTGATCTTACCAGTTCCCTCACCTAGAGTCAATGCCAAATATCACTGCCAAAACAATTTCCTTCACTTGGTGCTTTGGCTATAGCTCACTTTCCTCTCCTACTGCCTTTGTAGTTTGCTATTATTTTCTGGGTCAAATTATCCATACTTGTTTTCATGGATCTATACCAGTAATCATTTCTATAAATCACTGAGCCTCTTTTGTTTTGCTCCAGTTCAAAGACTTTTTTTCTTCTAGTCATCCATGTTTCAACTCCAAATTTATCATGCTTGTTTCATACCACCTCCTACATCCTCCCCCTAAGCTAGTTCCCTCTCCTAGTGTTTCATCATCCCCCACCCTTACAACTGTTAGCCTCTCATCTTCTAAATTTTCTTATGTTTATTTTGCATACTTTATATATACATATATACATACATATATACATGTGATTCCCCCTTCATTACAGGTGTTGAGTTATAAGGTAGATAATCATTCATCAGTGATATTGTATTTGGAATTCAAGCTTCATGTAGGAATTGGAAAATAGAAATTCTGAAGTTCCTTCTAAGACTAAAATTTGATGAATCTATGAAATTTAGCCTATCAAAAAAATCTATCAAGTGGATACTAGCTGAATGTATGTGTATAGGTTGAATTCCATTATTTAAAGTGAATAAGTGGTCAAATTCACTTTATTGTATTTCTAAAATTCCATACTAAATTAAATCAATTGTAATATATATATACACATACATAGACATATGTATTTCCTAGTAGTATATAATGCTATATTTAATGCTTTCTGTTTTTAGGAGAAATTCTAAAAAAAATATTAAAGCTGTTATTATTATCCTTGATGGTTATAAAATTACTTACATATATATTATCTCATTTGATACTAATACCCTGTGAATTATGTAGTTTGTGTTTTATTGTAATATTATATTTGAGAAAATAGAAGTTGAGTTGTTCAGACTTAGTCAAGGTCATAAAGTTTCATAAGTAGTGGAGTCTAACTTCAAATTCATCTCCTTAGTCCTTTGATTCTTCCATTTTATCCAAAACAGATTTATATCCCCCCATTTTAGATGTGTTTAGATGTAGCACTTGTCATTGGTCTTTGGTCAATCAATCAATTAATAAACATTTATTAAGTGCCTTCTATGTGCCAGGAACTGTGCTAAGTGCCGGATCTTTTATTTTGTTACATCCATCTTTTATTAATCATTACTATAATGTTTGTCTAACTTGATCATTTAATGTTGGTGCCATTTTTCTCTTTTGCCACCCATATAACCAACCTAAAGTTACTTTTATTTATTAATAGCTGGATACAATGCTCACAGAAAAGTACAAATATTTAGGAAAAACTATCATTTTTTTAAAAATCATGTATTGTCAAATATGAACAAAATGAATCTGTTTCATTAGGCTTCAGTAGAGTCATAACTTATTTTTTTTGATTTTATTTGCTCTCTTGAACTTCTTAAACTTTTTTTTAGCTAAAGTGAGGTAAACACCATCTGTCTACATAATTGGGTTTTCATTAATCAATATTGAAATGAATTATCAATCCATAATTTTGATTCTTTCATAATGCATCTTTAAGTTACCAGCTCTATTCATATTTCAAGCATCTTCCATTTCATATTATGTGATATCTTACTTTCTCCATTTTTGACATTATATGCCATATTAAAATTATTGTTTCTTATTTATCTGTGAAGGAACATACACGGTATGGTACCAAGCATGACTGATAAATCTTTTCTATTTTTTTAATGTATGATTTGCCCTATTTGTTTTATTATGAGATAGTCCCTTTTATTTAAACTTAATTAATTTCAACATTTTAATATTTGTATATACTTGAAAACATGTTTTATTGAGGAAACCTAATTTTGTTTGTTAAAAGTTGTTTTATGTCTGGAAAGAATATTTTTCATCCAAATGCTTTAAATGATTTTTTCCCATTCCAATGGTGTTTTTTTATCTGTAAGTTTTGAAAGTACATTCAAATATTTATATTATTTTTGACCCAAACATCTCTAAAGTGCAGTAATCTTCATTATTTGAAAAAATCATAATCGACATTTAGAAATAACTTTCATCTGTTCTAGACTATAAAAATGATTTGTTCCATGGCAAAAATCAAAAGTCTAGAGTAGGGGTTCATAATTTTTTTTGTATGTCGACTCCTTTGGAAGTCTGATTAAGCCTATGGATTACTTATCAGAATATTGTTTTTAAATGTTTAAATTAAAACACATAGAATTACAAAGAAAACTAATTATATTAAAATTATAGTAATCAAAATTTTAAAAAAACCACATTCGCAGAATCCAGGCTAACCTGGGAAGATGCAGATGCCAAGGACTTTGAAAGAAGGATAAATGGGGTATAGTGGAAACCCTCAGAATTCACCCTTAGCTCTTCAGCTTACACTCTCTATTGTCTTGGGATAATTCTGAATCTCCTTGAGTCTCACTATCCTCACATAGAAAATTAATGTTTTAGATCAGATAATTTCTCTAAAGTTCCTTCTAGCTCTAAAATCCTGATTCTGAAATGCCAGATATAAAATTACATGTGTCAATGGATGAGAAAACAAGTTTTTGTCATTATGACACTGAAAGTGGCATGTGAAATTTGTGCTTTTTTAACCTAGCGTAGTAGGTTTCTTAGACATCAGCAAAGTCATATGGCACTGGAAAGATTTAGACAGGCTGCCAGCCCTCTCTCAAGTTGGTCTCATGATCCAAGGTTTAGTATAAGAAGTATGATCCATTTTTTATCACTGATAATAATTCTCTCTTCTAAGACAAGTTGGTCAATTCAAATCAAACTGTATATACATTATTCACACAAACAGATTGATCCAAATTCTGTTAGGCTGTGCATTCATTTTTTATTTCAGGCATACCCTATGCAATGCTATCCTAACTGGTGTTATTGATATATTACAACCACATTCCATCAAAATATCTCAAATCCTGGGTGAAGTTTGGCTTTTGGCCTAATCACTCTATGTATAAGCCAGGTGGCTGGAGATGATATACAATAGAAACTGAGACTGATTTATAAGGCAATATTTTTATGAACTAGACTGCCTTCTCTAATGCTCTCTTGCTTAAACTTGTGCTTTCAGAGAATGAAGGAATGGCATCAGGCATGGAATGCTTGAATGTTAATTTATCACTAGATGAGTCACTGTGATGTTGACAATAACTTAAAGACCTAAAAAGATCATAAACCCTATGGCTCCTAGAATGAGATTTCATAACAGTAAGTATTTTTTTTTAAAACTTGTGCCCATCATCATAATCTTGTAACTTGTTTAGAAAGCAAGAACAATAAATGTTTCCAACAAGGAAACAATTAATGGACTTTCATACCATAATAGAGGCCTCCCCAAGATCTCCCAAAACAAATGGACTTATAAAGGAAATCTGCTCCCCCTTTTAAACTTTCTCTCAATTACCTGAATCCTGAATTTTTCACTTTCTAATTATAAGCCCACTTCTTTTAGGAAACCTACCCTAATTTACAATAGATCAAGAATGGACAGAGCATTGTATTTAGAGAAAGTTCTGAGTTAAAATCCAGCCTCAGATACTCCTTAGCTGTGGGACTCCAGGAAAGATGCTTCATTCTTCTGTTCCTCCGTATCTTCACGTGTAAATTGAAGGCGATAATAGCACCTACATCTCCCGGGTTATTGTGAGGGTAAGATAATGGATAATTTGTAAAGCTTTTCGTGAATCTTAAAGTGTTTTATAAAAGAAAAGGATTTAAGTACATTCTAGGGATGGTGAGCAGCATATGCAAATGCAAGGATGTAGAAGGATGTAATACAAAGTCATGGAAACAGAATGTAGTCCAGTCTAACTGGAGTGTAAAGCATGAGACATGATTTTGGTAAAATACAGCTGGAAAAATTGGTTCAAATCAGATTGGGTAGGGCCTTGAAAGTCAAGATTGGAAGTTCATCATTTATTTAGAAGTATATGAGAAATGAAGACTTCTTATTATAGCTTTAATGTGATAAAAAGAAAAAAAATTCCTCTGGCAGTGATATGGAGAATACTAGAGCCTATAATGGAAATCATGGCAGTAGATTTCCCACTTGACCATTTACTGTGGGGCATGGCCTCTTAATCTTTTCTGTGTCATGGACCCCTTTTACAATCTGATGAAACCTGTAGATCCCTCTTAATACAGTGTCTTAAATGTATAAAATACAATGCATAGTATTAAAAAGAGAACAAAATATATTTAAATATAATTGTCAAAATATTTTTGAAAATATATAAGCCCCAGGCTAAGAACTTCTGTTCTAGAGCAACATAGTGATAAACAGTTATAAAAAGATAAAAATAACTTTAAGTCACCTTTAGGATTTATTACAGAATAATACATTTATCATACTGTTATGTACTATACACTACTATAATCAAATGCAATTATATATATTATAGTATGGTATGTTATAATTATATAGTTATAAGTAATATATCATTATATGCCACAATAATTACTATTATTATATTTTTCATGATTATTATTCCTGTAATTTGTTATAGGATAATAGGTTCTTTTCAATATTAATTTTTATGAGTACAGTTTTTATATATCAGGAAAGTCTACATATGCTTATTTTTGTGATAATTCACTTTCCTCATACATAACATCAAAAGTTCAAAAGTTCTGGTCAAAAATAAAACATTTGAGGTGGTACGTAGTTATACATATGGATGGTAGGGGCCAGATGTATTCAACGTACACTTCTACAATTGTGGAAAAATTTCCAAACTTTGCCTCAAATGCATAAAAATCCTGTCATGGCTCTTATATGAAGTAAATATCAGAAATTGGATGCCTACTACAAACTAAAAAATAAAAATAAAAGAGGAAAGCTCCAAATATTGAGGATTTGGAAAGATAAATCTCAGAGCAGGTTCTTCCCAACTGACATGCAAATTCACAGAAAATTCAAATTAACTTACGAAATTTTTCCAGGTACTTAGAGGCAGTACTTCTGTTTGGGGTAGACCAAGTATGAAAAACAAACAAACAAACAAACAAAAGAAACTCCTTTTGGAGTTTCTTTTTCTAATTCTTAAGATTAACTTCCAGGATAACTGAGTGATAATACTAAAACAGGTCAGATAAAAAGCATAAATGTTGCTGAGCCTCAGATTATATAGAAGCCTCTCAAGCATCATTTTTTTTGTTGCCTCAAGTACATATTAAATAAAAAGATGTTAAAAGAAAACTGAACTACTTATACTTGCCATGAAAACATCAATATTCACCTAAACTTTATCTGAGGCATGATCTTAAACAAGACAATAACTATCAACACTGAAAATTGAAAGCAGTTGGTGCTACTTGAAAAATTATGCGATACATTTAATGAGTGCACAGAGCAATAAGATCAGTGCATTCTAGGTGGCCCAGTAGGGAGAGTACATTACTTAGAATTAGAAAGACTTGAAATTGCATCCTGCTTCATATAAGCTGTCTGCCTCAGTTTTCTAATCTGTAATATGAGGATAATAATAGCATCTACCTCAGAAGCATATTGTGAAAAAGTGTTTTGGAAACCTTAAAATGCTACAGAAGTGCTATTACTATTATTCTTAAAAATTCATTCTACATCACTCATAATGAAAAATCACACGTTGAATCACTCTATAGGTATATGGTATTAGGTCTTATAATATATAGGATGTTCTATTGATGGGTTTTCACTTTGATTTGATTGCTTTATTTAACTGTCAAAATCTATTCAGTTTATGATCATGAATTCATGCCACAGATAAGAACATAGTTAAGCAACTATGTAGGTCAAAGGAAAGGTTGCAATGTTTCTGTGTACCACCAACATGCTGATTTTGCAGCTGAAAGAGGTTACAGTAATCAGAATGCCCCAAATCAAACCTGACATGATTTCCACAAAAGTCTGAGAAAGACAGGAAATTAGAAAAGGACAAAATATCAAGAAATGTTTTCCATGTGAAATGCCAGGTTACTGAAGTGGGTAAAAGCACCTAGTCATCCTCAAAGTCCAATCTCTATTCTAATTTTAAAATTCTTAGAGCTAGAATGGAAGAGACATTAGAGATCACCCATTTCAATTCATTTTATATAACAGAATACTAAGGCCAAAAGAGGTGAGGTCATGGCAAGAAATCATATACGTAGCTTGCATTTGGATGAGGCACCAATTACTCCAAATACAGAGCTTTCTGCTATAAAATCTTTTAAGTATTAGCAATGATCAATAAACTGTTTCATTTGGGCACAGTATTTCAGGTAGGGAATATACTTGAAAATGTCTCCTGACCTATATTTCTCCCACCTAATAGGAAATTTGCCCTAGTTTTTAAAAATACGTTTTTATAAATTTTGCCTTTCATAACTAGCATTTCAGTCTGGCATGGTGATGTATGTCTCTAATCTCTGCTATTGTTGGAGGGTGAGGTTGGTAGATCCCTTGAATTAGGGGATTCTAAGCAAAAGGACTAAAAATTAGTTGTCTGCCCCAAGTAGAGCACTAATATTGTGATTGCCAGGGAATGGAGAACCACTTTGCTTCTTAAGGAAGTTGGAACCATCTTAGGTATGAAAAAATAGAAGAGTATAAAGATTCCTTACTGATTAGCATTGGAATTGACCAATGAGTAGCCACTGAACTTCCATCTCATATAAAAGAGAGAGACCTAGTCTCAAAAACAAAACAATACAAATGAAACTGTTCATTTTCCAATCATACCTCCTTCCTCCACCTCTGAGAGAATCATCTCATCACCAGATAGGAAAAAGAAAACATTAAAAAAAGTTCACCAAAACTAAGCAACACGTTAAAGAAGCCATGCATTGTCTATAGTCTTCTACTGTGATGGCATCCCTATATCTGCAAAGAAGGAAAGAAGATGTTTCTTATTTGTTCTTTTTGCCCAACTTTGGTCATTGTAATTTCACAGCATTCATTTTTTTAAATTTGACGTTCTTTCCTTTTACATTGTTGTAGTCACAATGTATATTGTTTTCCTAATTGTGTTTATTTTGCATCAATTCTTATGTCTTCCCATGGTTCTCGTATTTACCTTCTTGTTTCTTATGTCACAGAAATATTCATTGCATATGTGTATCACAACTTTTTTATCCACTATTTAAATAATGGTACCTTAACTTTTGTGATACATACTTAAATAGCAACTAAGGGCATTGAATCAATCTAGTTATTATAGGAATAGAGGATGAGAAGTTTAATTCAATTTGGAATAATAGTACCAGTCCTGCCTCCTAATATAACCCCTTTACACTTTAATTAGAACTGAATCATTTTCATCAATAATATTTTCTAGAGCAAAAGAAATTTTTTACTACCATGCTAACATCTGACTAGACTTAATTATTTAGGATGTAAAATGCTTAGCAATATTTATTTACATAGTTCTTCAGTTTTTGTTGAGGTAAATCATCATCTCTGGACAATTACTGATTAAAGCATAAATGTAAGTGTCATTGTTCCAGATTCATTACCAAACATATTTTAATAAAAACACATCTTCCTCATTTTTCTCTTCACTTTGCATATTCACTAATAGGGCATTTGGGGGGTTCACATAAAGTTTCTTTCAGGGAAATTTATTGGAAATAAAAAGCAAACATCAAAAGCATTTCATTGATGAAAAAATGATAAAAATAAAGTACACCCTTAATATCTACATTTGACAAATTAATCATGCTGAGAAACTTTATTGCTCATATTGGTAAAACTAAGATAATTTCCTAGATACAAAAGACTAGAAAATAATATATAAATGGTATTTTTAAAATGTTGCATGAATGATTATGCAATGTGTACACTATTGAGTACTAAAATAAATTTTCTAAGAATCACATAATATTAGAGCTTTTAAAAAAGAGCCAATATCCCTCATTTTACAGATGAAAAAATTGAGATCTAGAGACAAGTGACTTGCCCAAATCACATGGTAGAACCAGGACTAAATTCTAGATTTCTATATTTACAGTTCAGTTTCTTACATTAGGAAATATCAATCCAAATAAAAATAATTGCAAAAATACTCTAAAAGAAAGACATAGCATCACCATATTATAATTATTTTGCAAATATGACTATATTAGAATATAATTACTGTACCTTCCATTTTTCCTACACATATACTCATTTGGCAATAACACTAGAGGAAAAATCTGGAACAATTATCATTTAATTTGAAGTCCATGTAGGATGAAGCCTCTTCTAAATGAATTTTTGAATGATAAAAATTCAGTGTCAGTGTCAGAATGCCATTCATAGACCAATTGCCATTAGCTTCCTTTCTACCCATTCTCTACATGTCAAAATTCTTTGAACTCCCCCAATGCTATTCTCTCCTTTATTGCAATTGCTGATGATGACGACTCTTCTCCTTGACAAGGCCAACCAATCTCATGTACCCTTGATTCCATTCTTTATCATTTTCTCTATTAAACTCCCCCATCAATCATCTTCTCTCTAGTCTCTGATCTGAATCTATTGGTTCCTTCCCTTCTGCCTTCAAACTTGTCCAAATGTTCTCAATTATTAAAAAAGAAACCTTTACTCTATCATTTCTACAAGCTATCATTATATCTTTCTCTTTCCTTTTAGTTAAACTCCTAGAAAACATTGACTACACATATTGCTTCCACTTTCCTCCCTCTATTCACATGCTTCTCAGTCCTATGCCATCCAGTTGACATAATTCTTCAAATGCTCTTTCCAAAGTTACCAGTGATCTCTTAATTGCTTAAACTGATTATCTTTTCCACCCTTCTCAATCTTTCTGTAACATTTGGAAATGTTGACCATCCAGTCAATTTGGATGCTCTCTCTTGCCTGGATTTTTCTGACATTGCCGTCTTGGTACTCTTACCTATATCTGAATGCCTCTTAATCTTTTTTGTTTGTTCATCATTTGTATGAGTCACAATAAGTAAGTGTATAAGTGAGTTCTATGTTGTGGGCTCTCTTTTCTTCCTTCTCTATACTTTCTCACTTGGAAACTTCATCAGTTCTCATAAGTTGAATTATAATTTCTACATAAATAACCCTGAAATCTATGTACCTACAGTTAATCACTCCCATAAATACTGGTTATACATTCTTATCTACCTACTGAACATTTCAACTTGGATGTATTATAGACATCTCAAATTCAATTTGTATAAAAGAGAATGCTTTATTTTCCCCCCAAAGCCACCCTTCTTCTGAATTTTCCTATTTCTATTTGTGGCGTCAAATTTTTTTCAGTTACCATTTTGCCAGTCTTGGCATCATTCTCAATTCTTTACTCTTCCTCACCCCACATATTCAATCAGTGAACAAATCTTGGCAATTTTTTAACCTCACAAAATCCCTTGAAATCTCTTTCCTTCCTACCATTCACATGGCTAATACTCTAATCCACGTCCTTGTCACCTTTTGCTAGAGTATTACAAAATTCTACTAATTGGTCTGCTGCGTGAAGTATCTTTCCACTGCAAAACTGTCCTCCAGTGCTGCTAAATGATTTTTGTAAATTTTAATTGTGACAATGGCACTTTTGTACTTAATAAACTTCAATGGCTTCATATATTAAATATTTATTTTTAAATATGTATACAACATGCTCCAAGTTATTTGTATAATCTTATTATATATTATTGCCCTTAGAATGAATGAAGAATCATGGACAGAGATTCACAACATTGTACAGGAGGCAGCAACAAAAAACATCCCAAATAAGAAGAGCAAGAAATCCAAATGGCTTTATGTTCAGTCTTTACAATAGCTCAGGAGAAATGGAAAGGGAAAGGGAAAAGAGAAAGTAAAACATATATATATATATATATGTATATATATAAAACATATGTATATGTATTTGAATGCATAATTTCAGAGAATAGCAAGGACAGATAAGGTTTTCTTAAATGAGCAAAGTAAGGAAATAGAAGAAAACAATAGGATGGGAAAGACAAGACATCTTTTCAAGAAAATGGGAGATATCAAAGGAATATATCATGCAAAAATGGGCACGATAAAAGATATAAAAAATGGTCTGGATTTAACAGAAGTAGAAGAGATTAAGAAGTGGCAAGAATACACAGAAGAACTATACAACAAAGATCTTAGCATCATCAATAACCATGATGGTTGTCATTACTGATTTGGAGCCATACATCAAGGAGAGTGAAGTCAGGAGGGCCTTAGGAAGCACTGCTAGCAATAAGGCTAGGGGAGGTGATAAAATTCCAGCGGAGCTTTATAAAACCATAAATGATGCTGTTAAAGTTCTCCATTTAATAGGCCAGCAAATTTGTAAAACTCACCAGTGCTCAGGGGATTAGAAAAGGTAAGCTTACATCTCAATCCTAAAGGGCAATGCCAAAGAATGTTCAACAGTGGCAGAATGGAATAATGGCACTCATTCCACTAAAACCTAGCCTTCAGTAATATGCAAAATCAAAATTACCAAATGTTCAGGATGGTTTTTGAAAAGGCAGAGGGGCTAGAGACCAAATTGCCAACATTCCCTGGATTATGGAGAAAGCAAGGGAGTTCCAGAAAAATATCTACTTCTCTTTCATTAACTACACAAAAGTCTTTGATTGTGCGCATCACCACAAAATGTGGTGAGTCCACAACTTGCCTCCTGAGTAACCTATATGTAGGTCAAGAAGCAAAAGTTAGAAACAAACATGGAACAACTGATTGGTTTAAGATTGGAAAAGGAGCATGACAAGGCTGTATATTATTACCTTATATATTTAACTTAAATGCAGAGTGTATCATGTGAAATACCAAGTTGAATAAATCAACAGCTGGAATTGAGGTGCAAGGAGAAATAGTAACAATCTCAGATATGCTAATGATACTACTCTGATGGCAAAAAGTGAAAAAGAATTAATAACCCTCTTGAAGAAAGTATAAGAGGAAAATATAGAAGCTGTTTTGAAGATTAACATAAAAACACCTAAGATTATGGCAACTGGCTTCATTATTTCCTGGGAAATTGAGGGAGAAGAAAGAGAAGCAATGTCACATTTTATATTATTTGGTTCAAAAATCACCATAGATGGTAACTGCAGGCATGAGATTAAAGATACTTGCTCATTGGAAGGAAAGCTATGGCAAATATGGACAGCATACTAAAAAGCAAAGACATCACCTTGCTAGCAAAGGTCCATATAGTCAAAGGTGTGTTTTTTTCAGTAGGAATGTATGATTGTGAGAATTGATCTATAAGGAAAGTTGAGTGCCACAGAATAGAAGCCTTTGAATTGTGGTGCTGGAGAATACTTTTGAGAGTTCCCTGGACAGCAAAGAGATCAATCCAGTCAATATCTAAATAAATTAATTCTGAGTGCTCATTGGAAGGACAAATATTGAAGATGAAACTCAAATAATTTGGCCATATCATGAGAAGACAGGACCAAGTGGAAAATATCCTGATATTGAGAAAGATTGAAGGCAAAAGGAGAAGAGGACAGTAGAGGTTGAAATGGATAGATAATGTCATGGAAGCAACAAACATGAACTTGGACAGACTGGAAGATAAGGCACCTGATGTACTATGGTTCATGGGATCATGAATAGTCAGGCAGATGAACAAATGTACAACAAATTTAGCTAAGCTAGTTTTGTTTATTTTTCTTATTAGTGATACTTTATCAACCATTTCCATGCTTTGCACTGACTATTTCTCATGCCCAAAATGCACCCTTTACCTCTGCTTTTCAGAATCCCTTATTTCCTCCAAAACCCAGTTTCAACCCTGCCTTTCCTATTCCTCCCAAGCACTAGTATTCTCTATTACCAAGTGACCATATTTATTTTCTATATACACATATCTCCCCAAAGAGAAGGTAAGCTTCTTGAGGGTAAGAGCTATTTCATTTTTGTTTTTGGATACCCAGACACTAGCATAGTGTCTGATGATAAATAAAAGCTTGTTGATTGATTAAATAAACTATGCCCTAAATAAATAAGTTTACTGATGCTCATTGAAGTGCTACACTCAGTATTTTGTTCTTTTCCTCCCCAGAAACCAAAGTGATCCCTGAATTGAAAAGGAAAATAAATCCCAAATGTCATCAAAATGTTTGCAACCTCCCAAAACAGTTGACAGATAATGCATTGTTTCTGTAGGCCTAGCTTTGTTTGTATCATTCTTATTGAATGTAATTAGGCTTTACAGGGCCTGGCATACCACCTTTCACAAAGCAGGTGCTAGATAAATGTTTACCAATTATGCTGCTGCTGAGGACAATGACAGCAGCAGGAATGAATTCCAGATGGAAACAATGAATGAAAGTGAGTAAAGGATGTAGGATAAGTATAGTAATCCAATCTGGAATCCAGTAATTGCTTAGTGAATATTAACAGCTTAAAACAGTCCCTTAGTGTGTGGCTCACTGCTTTCATAGTCATACCTCCTCTTTTCAATCACTAATAGAGGATAATGGATCTGAGAATTGAGTTCAGCCTTCAGTTTTAAGGAGACCAACAGTGACGTTGGGAGAGGTCTCTTTCAGGAGAGAGGTTAAGCAATTAGATCATAAGGGTTTGATGAGTAAGTATTGGTGAAGAGATCTTTCCAGAATTTTGACAAGGAAGGAGGAAAGAAAGCAGAATTGTTTAGGATGGTAACATGGGGGTGGGAAGACTCTGGGAGAATAGGAAAATGTGAGGATGTTTATAAATTGTGGTGAAGGAGCCAGATACAAGGTAGCTGAAGTGCAGTGTTGAATTAAGTTGGAATAAGTAAATTTCTCTAATTCCAAGTCCAAGTTCTAAAGTCCTTGAGAGAAATTCTGAGTCGGACTCTCCCCAGGACTGTAGTTCTTTCTTTTGTAAACAAATGTTAATATGATGACTATAATTAAGTGGATACTGTAGCATTAACACATTTAATGGTACCTCAATGACATGAGCAGTTCCAGGTTTTATAGTATCTATAGAGAGACCTCCCTATGTATCTGAAAATGACTTAGACCCTTGAGTAAATACTGCTCGGGAAATCACTTTGCCCTTGATAAAAACAAGAGGACATGCAACTATGCATGTCTTTTAGGTGTATATTTTTTTCTTGTTTGGAACTCAGCAGATGAGTTGAAATTTAATAATTTTTGAACCATTTCTAAATTGCTTTTTTAGTTCTTTATGGTCATGGATTCATTTTGTGAATTTGTGTATCCCTCTGTGTCTATGTATGTGGAGATAAAAGAGAATTGATGACTGATAATATAATGTGTGTGTTTGTGTGTGTGAGTGTGTGTGTGTATATACATCCCATGCAGTAGATTAAAAAACTGAAAAAGACATGAAGGCAGTGTGCACATCTTTTTATGTAAAGGCATCAACCTGACGTCAATGTTGCATAACCCACAAATTAAGCTAACACTGAAAAAGCTGAGAAATCTACTTTATGTATGTGAGATTTAGACCTGCTACACACACATCCCGTTTGGATCAGCTTCATCAGAAACACTTAAGTATTTACTGTCATATGGCAGAGTCCAGTTAATTAGCTATTAGACCAATATCAGTCAGAACTCTGCCATTGAATCAATTCTCATGATATGGATATTCATATGAGAAAGATAAATGGCAAGAGGTTATGAAAAGACTCACTTTGAACTAAATTAGGACAAACAATAGCAAAGTATTCATAAGAAATAACTTCAGGAAAACAAAAGCAAAAGAAAATGCTCATCTGATTTTGGATATGAAATCAGTTGAACATGTCAGGTTCAAATTAGGGACTATCTGAAAAAAGCCAAAAAACAAACCATCATATATTTCATGAGGTAAAAGGCTTTCATCTTCTCTAATTCTCCCACAACATTAAGATAAAGACAAGCTCGCATTGATAGTAGTCCTGATCATTCTAACAACAACAACAAGAAACCATACTGGATTAAAACAACCTGAGAGTAAACAAGTGCATTCACACTGTAAAAAAAGAGACACCTGTGTGTATTTTGCTTTACAAAGAGGTGGTGTGCACAAAGTAAAGGTTTAGCTCTGAATAAAAGCAACAAAAAAGATTTTGATTTCAGGATACTTTTACCATTTAAGATTCAGCACAAAACTTCATTTTTTTATGCATTTCCCAGATCTCCACTCAAACAGGAAATCAAGTATAAATTTTTTGGCAGTTCACAGTACCTATAATACAATTCAAAAAATCCATTACCTTCAAAACTAGATTTACTTAGAATACAAACACTATTTCTTTCAGAGGCAATATTATGCCATATTTCCTCAAAACTATTCATCTCAAGTGTCAAAAATACAAAATACAGAGATCTGATTGTTCAATTTGCCTTATCTTCTAGCACATTCAATTACAAAGTGATAATGTACATTTTTGTCCTCCATTGCTCTTTAATGGGGTCACATTGCATAAAACCGCTATATTTTGCAATCACTGTCAGCACATGGATTGGACTGAGATAATTAGTGTCTATTTCTAATCTTTTTTTTGAGCCCATTCAAGTAAGTTATTATTTAACCAGGATTTTTATAGTCAGAAGCTAGTTTGGTGCGAAAAAATTTAGTGTTAGTTGATCTTCCCTCCCTTTCTATTATTGTGTTGTTGTCAAGACTTGTTGAAGTGATAAAACTGATTCTTTCATGCCATATGGTTGATTACATAATAAAAATTTAAATGTAACACATTCTCATTGTTAGAATGCTGCTTTCCAATTCCAGGAATCTGTATTAAGTACAGAAAAAACTATTAGAAAAACTGAAAGATGGAATTAAAAGTATGCAGAAATGGAGCAAACGGATTATTTATCCAATGGTCAGTCTTTCACACTGCAGGAAAAGAAAAATTCATTTAGAACTATATAAAAAACCATGGTCAAGTAACTTGAGTATTTTGGGCCTCAATTTCTTCAACTGTAAAATTAAAGGGCAGGAATAGAAAATCTCTAAAGTGACTTCCAACACTAATATTCTATGATTCCATTAACTTCTAAGTTTACTTGTATAGGATCATAGATTTAGACCTGGAAAGTTTTTCCAACTTAATTAGTTCCAGTGAATCTAATTGTTTTACTTTTCTAGGCTACTTCCCCTTACAATGAAGACTATATGTATATTTTCCTTATGTGCTTAAGTAGTTCCCTTTGCTTTCACAAAACCAATGATATATATGTATATATGAGTCTAAATATGTATATATGCATTAGTTTATTCCCATGTATCTGTAGGCAGTGAGTGTAGATAGTAATTTTTAGATATTTTGTTTAATATTTTTGTATCTTTCCCCTGCATCGCTCTGATATTTGAATTGAGATTACAAGTGAATTCAAACAGTGACTCTGCCTATGTGTATGTGTATGTATGTGTGTTTATGTGCATGCATGTACACATAACTTTGTTGATCAGTGGCTTTCATTGCTTCTTTGAGAATTCTTAGAGTCATAAGTGCCTATGAATTTAAGCATATCTGTTTTAAGCAATCCTTAAACTCTCGTTTTTATCATGTTGCTCTCTCATTACGGTTTTTTTCTGGTTCATTTGTGGTGAACAAACCAAAAGTGGTTTGTTTTTGTTTTGTTTTGTTTTTTACAAGAGGCTTAATAAGTTATACTTATTTATGTCTTATTTTGAGCTGTTCCTTTTAATTGATGAAAATTTTGTATTTTATCATTTAGTACTGGGTTAAAGAATAATTCAAAGATATTTATTTAAATTCTAATATATGTAAGACAATCTATGTAAGTATATGGGAAATGAAGAAGTAAAACATTCAAGTATTGCTCTCAAGGAGCTGATAACCCACATGAAGGGGAGTATTTACAAAGGAAGAGGAGGCTTATAACTTGTCCATATATAAATGCAGTTTAGAGTATGAGTAAAGGGGATTTCCAGAGAAATTGCTTTAGGAAAGTCTAAAAATGAAGAGATTACTACTTAATATTTTTGAATCAACTTTCCTTATTGCTTTCCATAGAATAGTTTTCTCACATTTTATCTCATTCATGAATTTAACTTTTTTTAATATTAATCCCATGCTTATACAATTTAAATGTTTTTTTCATCCCTAGGTCTATCCATTTCCCATCATTAGTTATTAAAATTAAATTTTGTATCTTAATAACTTAATTTTGTATTGAAATTTTCAAGTTTGTTTTTAATTACCCACTTTTGATTCTAGGATATGATTTGGTAGTGATTCTGTAGCCATAATATCTAATAGAAATTATCAAAAGGAATTGTTTTTAAATGACTTTCTTAAAGAATAGATTATACTTTTCATGAGTTTTTAATCTACTGTCAATCACAGTACTTTTTATTGTACTAAAAAGATAGTGCAACTTATTTTATATGTGTAAGTTGGATTCTTGATCTATTGATTTTAGTCCTAGGTAATAATAATGATTATTTCTAACTTTCTTGGAATTAAATTATCAATGTTAAAAAATCTAAAAACCATATAAAATTTAATTTGACAATTTCAATTCTCCAAAACTTTATAAGCTCCTAATATGCTTGGTACATAGTATGTCCTTAGTAAATGTTTTTCAGTCATTCATTTCTTTGCTAACTCAAGCACTCACAGAAATGTCCTTGACCTAGGAGGTAGCAAAACAATGACATTATCACAATTGACAAATATTTGCTTAGTATCTATTATGTGGAAAACATTGCATAATATACAAAGAGATATAAAATATGCAACCTATACTCAAAAAATTATAATTTAGTTGAAGAGATACAGTATCAAAGAAATGTTAGATGGTACTTGGTGATGATTTAAGGTTTCTTTCAATTCGATTCTACACTAATGTATAAAAGGTAAATATTTGTACAAAGTAGCATATTCAAAATAAAAATAAATGCTACTAGTGGGAAGAGGGAGAAATTGATGTAGGCTGTGAGAAACTCACTGAGGAGAAGGAGCCAAGCTGGTTCTTTCAGGATGGGTAACAGGAAAATAAGGTCAATAGTAAAGTTTTGGAAACAAGAGAAAAGTAATGCTCCATAAGTATAGTTAATAGTATCCAAAATCAAGAGTTTATTGTAGACAGATTAGGAAGTCAGCTGAATTTGGACAGTTCCATTAGCATGAAAGTGGAAAAAGCCAGATCCATGAGGTGTAAAGGGTGAATGGATAGTCAAGAAATGAAAGTAACAAGTATATACTGGGGTTCTGAAAAGTTTGGCATGATGGTTATCTTGGCTCCTTTCTTTGATGTCTTCCTAATCTTTGTTGCTTGGGCTCCACCTTGGTTTAATTCCACTTTTGGTTTTAGCATCAACTCACACTCTAGGAAAAATTCTGCTCCTCAGCAAATGAAATATAAGGACTTAATCCAGTAGTTTTCTGCTTCAACATCAGGATTTGTTTTGCTCTCAGGGTTTCTGCTTTGCTGCCTTTCTTGATATCTATTTTCCCCTATTACTACCTGCTTTGAGATGGTCTTCCTGGATCTCATAGAACACCATATCACTACCTGCCACAAGTTAGGTTATCAAGTCACAGCCTTGAAAATTCTAATTAGTTGTCTCCTTCTGCAGTCACTTATAATCTACCTGGATTCACCACTCAATGATTAGTATACTTCTTCTTCAATATATCTGAACTCTTGGCTGTCTTTGTACAAATACCATTCCCCATTCCTAATGGTCTGTTCCTTTACTCCCTTCCCCCTCAATCTTGCCCTATTGAGGTCTCACTTCAGATTTATCCACCCCCTTCCACTGTGCTTACTAGAATGTCTGCTTCATATTTAACAAATCTACTTACGTCTTAAACTTTTTCCTTTCTCATGTTCTCCATCTCTGGTTCTCACTGACGCCATGCTCTCTTCTGATGATAACTTTCCTGGCCACATTTCCAGTACCAGCTGTATTTTCATTTGTACCCCTACAACTCATTGACCATAGTGGGAGAGTCAGAATGTAGTCAAAATTCTAGTTTCCTCACTTTTTTACACTGGGCATTCTATCTCTCACATACCAATCTTCATTGGATATCTTTTTTGTTTCCTGGCCTCCTTCAAAATTCAGCTCAAATCTTACCTTTTGCACATCTATCTATCTATTATCTATCTATCTATCTATCTATCTATCTATCTATCTATCTATCTCGAATATAGTTTGAATGTTTTCTCACCCATTAGAATGTGAGCTCCTAGAGGGCTGGGAAAGCATATTTGCCTTTCTTTGCATCCCTAGTACTTAGGGGTTAGCAAAGAGTAAAAGCTTAATAAATATTTGATGCTGCTGCTTCTATGTCTACTATGTGTAATTTTTCAGGTTCCCAGGCTTGCAACAGAGTAGTCATCCTCAGTTTCTCAGTTCCTTCTGTACCAATATCCAAATCAATTGTCCAGTCTTTTTTTAATCCTTCATACAACTTCTTAGATGCCCCTTCTCTCCTCTGACATTCCCACCATCCTGATTCAAGTCATCAACATTGCGTGCCTGAACTACTTCAATAGCCTGCTAATTGGTCTCCCTGCCTTGCTTATACCATCCCCTCAGCTGTCAAACTGATTTTCCCAAAACAAAAATCTTGACCCTGTTATCCCTTCTCCCAATTATTTAATCCCAATGATTGCTTGATGGGTCAAATATAAAATCCTGTTTGGTTTTTAAAACTGTCCCTAACCTGATCCCTTCCTAATTTTCTAGTTTCTTATACTGTACAATCCAGTGACACCAGCTCCTTTCTATTCCATAAACCTCTCCCTCTTCTCTTCTTTCTAGATTCCCTCATTTTCTTCAGGTCTCAGCTAAAATTCCACCTCCTAAAAGAAGCCTTTCCAGATCTCATTAATCTTAGTATCTTCCCTCTGCTCTTCTTTCTAGTTTATCTAATAAATGTATATGTGTGTATGTATATATGTATAAACACACACATGTATCCTCTTTATACATAAATATTTGTATGTTGTTTCCCACTTTAGACTCTAAGTGCCTTAGAGAGCACAGATCAACTTTGGACCTTCATTGTACACCCAGCAACTGGCACAGAGCCTAACACTTAATAGACATGTAATAAGTATGAGGTGACTGGCTGTTAAATAAATATTCTGTCTAAGGATTAGAAAATACGATGCCACAGCACAGGAAGGCTGGATAATTAATAATGAATTTTGGAGTCACAAAAATCATTGAAAGAATAAAAATATAAAACAGCTTCCAGTGCTCTACCTCCTTTTTACTTCGACCATGAATATGGATAAGATATAGAAAAGGCTTGAGAATAATAAAAATCTACAATGGTACACTTACAAAACCTTAGAGAATCAAGTAAAAAATAGTTGAAGCAATTAACAATTTCATCAGAGGTGCAAGATATAAAATAAAGCCACATAAATTTTCAGCATTTCTACATATTGCCAACAAAACTAAGCAGGAAGAAATAAAAAGAGAAATTCCATTTAAAATAACCATGGACAATATAAAATACTTGGGGGTCTATCTGCCAAGACAAACCTAGGAATCATATGAACACAATTATAAAACACTTTTCATACAAGTAAAGAAAAAATTAAATAATTGGAGATGTATTAATTGTTTCTGGGTAATCCAAGCCAATATAATGAAATCATGAATCTACCTAAGTTAATTCACTTATTCAGTGCCATACCAATGAGAGTATTAAAGAATTATTTTACAGAGCCAGAGAAAATAGTAACAAAATTCATCTGGAAGAACAAAAGGTCAAGAATATCAAGGTAATCAATGAAAAAAATGTTAAAGAAGGTGGTCTAGCCATTCCAGATTTCAAACTATATTACAAAGTGATAATCATCAAAAAATTGGTACTAGCTAAGATATAGAGTGATGGATCAGTGGAATAGATTAGGTATATCATACACAATAGTAAATGACCATAGTAATCCAATGTTTAATGAACCCAAAGATCTAAGCTTTTGGGATAAGAACCTAGCATTTGACAACAATTTCTGGGAAAACTGGAACATCATTTGGCAGAGATTTAGACCAACATCTCACACCATATACCAAGATAAAGTCATAAGGTATAAATGATTTAGACATATAGCATGATATCATACCTCAAGTAAGTTTAATACAGGTAGACTGAGGTAAAGACTCTGAGCTAAATCAGTTGATTAACAGTGACATGTATAATTGTTAACAAAGCAGGTCAGATTGGCAAACTCAGTAAAACCAGTGACTCAATTATAAAAACCAATACAGTAGAAACTGTAGGTGCTATAAATTTTGTTTTTCTTAATCTTAAGTGAATTAGAGAAACAAGGAAAGATATATTTGTCAGATGTATGGATAAGGGAAGAGTTTATAACCATTCTTCATAATAATTTGGAACTATGCCCACAGGGCTATAAAGCCATGCATACCCTTTGACCCAGCAATAGCACTCCTAGGTCTATTTCCCAAAGTCCTTAAAGAAAGGGGAAAAGAACCTATTTATGCAAAAATATTTATAGCAGATATTTTTTTTTCCTGGTGACAGAGAATTGGGAATGGAGGAGATGTTTATCAGATGGCGAATGGATGAACAAGTTGTGGCATTTGATCAGGATGGAATACTATTCTGCTATAAGAAATGACAAGGATGGTTTTAGAAAGACCTGGGAAGACTTCTATGAACTTATACAAAGTGAGCAGAACCAGGAGATCATTGTACACAGTAACAGCAATATGATGATGATCAACTGTGAAAGACTTAACTACTCTAATCAAGTCAATGATCCAAGGTCATTCCAAAGAACTTATGATGAACAATATTATCCACATGCAGAGATAGAATTGATGAACTCTGAATGCCTATTGAAGCATCCTTTTTTTAAACTTTATTTTTGCTTCTATTTGCTTATGTTTTCTTTTGCAACATGGCTAATATGGAAATGTATTTTGCATGACCTCAAATGGATAACCTATATAAAATTGCTTGCCTTCTCAATAAGGGGGTGGGGTGAGATTGAGAGAATTTCAAACTCAAAATTTTAAAATATGATTGTTAAGATGTTTTACATGTAATTGGGAAATATTTAATGAAATAAATAAAAATAGTTTAAAAGAATAATAAAAATCACAAAGTTTTTGCCCAAACTACAAAAACATTAATTTAGCTATTTATAATCTTAGAGTGAAATTTTTAACCAAATCTTTGTCCCCTTATATTTCAGATAAGGAAATTGAAGCCCAGAGAAATGAAATGACTGTTCAAAGTCTAAGGCATGAATAGAATTCAGAATTTTCCAATTTCAGGTCCAGCAATCTATCCACTCCATTGAACTGGCTTTCAATAACACTCAAATGTCAAGGTGAGTACAGAGAAAGTCAGTGTTTCCACAATCTGGCTAGCAGCTTCTGTGGGGCTGTAAGATCCACCCACAGCCAGCACCCAGACAGCTGCCAGCACACCTCAAAAACACAGGTTCTTTTGATCTGCTTAACTAAGAAAAGCAAGGTGAAGGAGTTGGCAAGCTTACTTTAATTCAGCACACAAATATCATTCCCTTAGTTTAGGGGAAAAAGCCAGCACACTGAATTTCAGAGCAAAATACAAACAAATTACAAACATCAACAGACAGACCCAATACAGATTCATAGTTACCAACATGTAGGTTCAGCCCAGGAGCTCAGAACAAGGGTTGGCCCAGAGTCACGCACCACAACTGCTGTGGCAAAGAGCTCCAAAGAAGAGGAGGCCAACCCCTGGTTTTTATATCTTTGTCAGTGTCAGGGGTGAATCACACATGTGACTCACCCACGTGACCTAAAATCATCATAAAGAGGTGGACTTAAGAGCCTCTGCTGTCCCAGACATGTAAACTATGCCCTTCCTGGAGTTAGCCCCACCTTGGGCCCCACCTTAGTTGCCAATCCACACCCACATAGGTTTTACACCCAATAGGGATTTGGGCCTGGGGCTTAGCACATAGTAAGACTCAATGAAATACACTGAATTACTCAACAAAAACAAAAGCCAAACTCTTCAAGGGCACTTGTTGAACTAAGTGCTAAGGAGCCCATTTTGCTTACCAACACAGTCAGTGAAAAAAATGGTTTCCAATCAGAAAATGAAAGAGACTGAATTCTTAGATGTTACCATAAAGTTACATATCTTTATATACTAAATGTTTATTTAATTAAAAAAAGGTAAAAGGCACACATGATGAGCAGTGGAAAACATCCCCTCAAAAATCAAACTGACTACACCTTCAAAATAGAATGTTTCTTGAAGCTAAAGATATTTTATTTTTGTTCCTAAATATCCAAAACTCAACATAATGTCTTACACATAATTGAAGGTTAATATAGTATTCTTTTTTTATTTAATTGATTTGCATACACAGAAAATGGCTGGTCACCAATATAGAATCACTTAAGATTCAGCTTATCATATACAACTGGGTCATCAACTCCTTGGGCTAAAGATAAAAATCATTACCAATTAGAAGAAACAATAAATTTTGAGAAGAAAACACTTGATAATAGTACTTGGCTTGTATTTAAAAGCTATCCTATCTTTTTAAAAATGAGAATTGGACAAAAAGAAAGACAATTGTCATTTTTTTCATTTTTTATTTTATTTTTAACATGTTTGGTTTTCAGCATTGATTTTCACAGGCGTTTGAATTACAAATTTTCTCCCC
>CM053622.1:696455009-696485647 GCA_028646595.1 Phalanger gymnotis | reverse complement strand
TATGTGAAAATACGCAAGTCACTTAACCTCTCTCGGACTTAGCTTCTTCATGAGTAAAACAATTAGATTAGACTGTTACCTTTGTAGCACTATTCTTCTCTAATTTTCCCAGAGTAAGATCTATCTATCTATCTATCTATCTATCTATCTATCTATCTATCTATCTATCTATAGCTATACCATAGGGTTCTAAGGGTATCCTTGAGGGGCTAGTGTCTTTCTTTTCTAGTGTTATCAATTTGAGCCTCTATGACTATGTGCCCACTGAAATTAACAATTCTGGTCCATTTATGTAATTAGTTTTTTCTAAGGGGTATTTACTTCAAAGATTTTGAATAGAAGAATAGAGGCACATACAAGCATTTCCTCTCTCTAATATTTTGTGGGCATGCTTTCTCCTATAACATCTCAGTTTCTAGGGAGAGTCTTATATTTAATGTATTTTCTACATATCTTTTATTCTACTGAGTTCACATTTAAATGTGGCCCTGAATTTGCCTTTTGTAACCTTACTACTGGTATGGGTCCGCAAGGTCACTCCTCACTCCTCCAAGATTCAAAGTAGGACTAGCTGCTTTAACTAACAGGATACAAATCCTACTGTGGATCTGTCAAGATATTAGAAGATACCCTCTTTTCCAGAGATAAGGACTAGCAAATAAGCTATACCCTGAGCCTGGCATAACAACAATCCTTTGCACTCACCCTCTGGATGATCTCACCCTCTGGCAAAATCATATAATTATTGTATTGCTTTGATCAGCACCAGATATTCTCTGAGCTCAGACAAGCACCAGACAAGCTCAGTTATGAATCAAACATATCTCATTGTTTCTATTACAGCCTTATTGTCAAGGCCACAGCTCACTGCATAGCCAGTGGTGTAAGTATCAAGATTGAGTCACACTAAATCAGCTCTGTCCACTAGGATTGGGGACCAGGCAAACATGTCTAATATTCCTCTTTGCTCGCAAGCCATTTCCTTCACTTTGAAATTAAACTTCTGTTTGATCCCTGACTCTCCTGTCTCTGGCCTGCTCTGTTTGGCTCTGGCCATTCAGGGGTTAGAGGCCAGTTCAATCCAGTTGACAGATCCCACCATTAGTGGATTGCTTTCCTGACCTTTCAAAACTCACAAGGTCATAACCTCCTGCATGTAAAATGAAAAAAACAAATAAATGCCAAGAAAATGAACCAAAGTCCTCATTCATGAGCCATATGTCAGCCTTGGATGGGCAAGGCATGAAGCCTCTTGTCTTACAGCACTGTCTCTCACCAGATTTCTGGGAGACTAGAAGTCAAAACAAGTTATTGAGAGGTGTGCAGTTACTTTTGAAAGCATCCCTCCACCCCACACGCGCACGTGCACACACACACACACACACACACACACATATACACACTTCATTCTATGCACTTTCTTGAAGAGATTCCTCTTCATCCTATAGTAAACAGAAATGAGCCAGCTACAGAATTTTGGACTTAAATGTGAGGGAAAATCTTCCTCACTGGGAATTGGAGATAGGAGCAACATTTCTAAGCCACAGAGGAGGGTGAGGTATCCAAAGAATGAATGTACTGGGAGACCATGAATGACGCTAATAATAGAGGCCTGGAAAATCAATTTCTGTAGGACTGAGTAGCTTGGAGAGCCACTGCTCTCTAATGCACATTTATATTGCAGCAACTAGAAATAATATGAATATCAAGACCAAGTAGTTGGTTGTTGAAATCTGAGATTAAGCTATAAGGATATTTGTAACTTTTGCTATACCTTTTCATCTGTTACTATCACTCCACCACTTTTTAATTTTTTTCTCTATAAGTACTTTAAAATATTTTTTTCCTTTAAAAAGCCTGAGAGGTCAGTGCACAATAATAATAATTGTCCAATAATAATTGGGGACAATAAACCCCATAGACTACCTCCGTACCATTCCCTAAAAAAAGAATCCTATTGGTAAGGAACCTGGAAAAATTAAATGAAATATTGTACAACAACAACAAAGCCTATAGTCATCAATCTAACAGGTGTCTAGAAGAGATCTTATTTCACTCAATCAAATAAAACCAGCTTGCCATATTTTTATGTAAAAATCTATCACATTATGAAGGATTCTTTCATTAGCGCTCCACTTCTGATATTATGAAATTCTTTAAAAATCCCAACCATGAGAGAATAACTTTGAATCATCACAATTCCCATTAATTAGACTAAGCTTTTTATACTTTTCTTGTAATTGTAGTTAATAACATTTTCCTTTCTTATTTACTTTCCCTGAAATGGTTACTGATTACACCATAGCTGCCAACTGATAGAGTACTTTTTTTGCTGATGTTTTACTCTATCTTCATTATTGACAAATATGCCACTGCAAAGGGAGATACCTAACAAATTCAGTACAATCAGGAAAAAAATCTCACAATCCTTTGCTTAAAACAAAGTCTACTTCATATTCATCACTTGACAAAGACAAGGATTAAAAATTGGCAGAAGAAATATGGTTCCTCCCTTCTCAATTAGAGAAGTGCAAGGAAGCTAGACAAGAAGATATTTGTGTAATTTTTTATGCTGTTGTTATTGTTGAGTTTTTTTTATTTTTTGTTTTTGGTCTCTTATTGTGTCAGCAGGAACAGGAAGCACCAGAAAGTAAATGATGATGAATGTATCAAGGAGGGCCTTTATAGGTCCTGGCCCAATTGAAACCAAGGTGAAAAAGGAAGATAAGAACTGCAGGTGATCCAAAGGTTTCAGCAGAAGTGAAAAAAAAATCAACACATGTCGTGGCTGAAATTGCAGGAAGAAATCACCAGACAGATGGATTGAGATTGAAGGCCAGCTTCCTTGAAAATAGGGGTAAAATTTGATAGTGACAGAAAAGAGAGAAATGTGAAATACTAACTAGTCTTCCGGTCAAACTGAAGATGCCCAGTGCTTAGTGGGCTTCCTTGAGGCACAGGTGAAGCCATGGAAAGATCCCTTAGGTCTCCTGTAATGATGTAACATGAGATAACTTTTGCTCCAAAATATAGTGCCATTTTTTTTCTTATTTATTATGATGGAATATGGAGTCTCAGAGTTAGAAAGCACATTGTAGGGCATGTGACCCACTGTGAGCCTGTAAGTGGAATCCATCATACAACATTCCAAACAAGTTGTAATCTATCCTTTCCTGAAAGACCTCAAGATATGAAGACTTCATTAAGTTCTGAGGCATTTCATTTCATTTTGGAATATAGCTCAGTTACTAAGAATGACTTTCTTGTACAAAGCTAAAATCTTCCTCTGCAACTTAAATCATAGTTTTGTCCTCTGTTTACCTACTTTTGTCTAATCCCTGTCAATATATTATATTCAAATACTTGGATACAACTGTAATATCTTCACTAATTTGATTTTTTCTCCCCAGGTTAGACATTCATCATTTTAAAACCCCCACTGTTTTCATCATTATGCCGCTCACTTTCTTCTAAACATACTCTAGTTTGTCAATATCATGGAAATATCAACACAATACCCCAGATATCATCAGGCTACAACAGAGTATTTTGAGATTTTTTCCCTTTTTTTCTGTACGTTTGCTTCTTTTGATGGAGCTTAAGAACCCATCGAAAGGTAGCATAGCTTAGTGGAAAAACTGGGTTTAAGCCCCTCCCTTGAAACATACTATCTATATGACCTTGGGAAAGTCACTTAATGCCTCAGTACTCTAGGCAACTTGCACTAGATTGTGAGCTCCTCAAGGAGCAGGTAATGTCTTTTACCTTTCTTTCTATCTCCAGTGGTGCTTGTAGCCCGGTGTCTAGTACCTAGGAGGAACTTAATAAATGCTTATTGACTGACTGATTGATGTACAATTATAAGTTGCTCAGAAAGTACTAATATTAGTAGAGTTTACTCACCTGAGAGATCCCTATACCAATGAGATCATAAGTCCAGTCCCTAGCTTTAAGACCATTTCAGAGTTTTCTATTTGTTTGTTTGACTAGTGCATCACACTGCTGATTTTTATTCAACTTGTGGTCCACTAAAACTCCCAAGATTCTTTTCTAGCTTAATCTTGCTCATCCTGTACCTATGCAGTTGGTATTTTGTGGCTCAAGTGCAGGAATAAAGAATTGGAGGTATTATATTTTATTCTATACTTTCAAACCCCTCCAGATCAGTGTTTTGGGGTTTTAGTAATATATCCCATTTCTTGTTTTTCTTATTTTTGGAGGGGAGAAGGCATGGCAATTGGGGTTAAGTGACTTTCCCAAGGTCACACAGCTAGCAAGTGTGTAAGTGTCTGAGGCTGGATTTGAACTCAGGTCCTCCTGACTCCAGGACCAGTGCTCTACTCACCGTGCCGCCTAGCTGCCCCAGTATATCTCATTTTTAAAAGATTTTCTAGTTACTTTGGGAAACTGCTCTTGTGTAAACCTATTCTTTATCTTATTTTACTAATGAGGAAAAAAACTTGCCCAAGATCACACAATTAGATAGTAAAAACTGGGAACAAAGCCCATGTCTAGTTTGCCCTCACTTTCACAAGTATTTACAAATAACTAGACAACTTTAAATAATATTAGAAACATGGCAAAAATGATTAATGTAAAGCATAGCATTAATATTTGTCTATAATACGACTTATTTTAAAGTGAGGTGAGCTCAGCTGTTTTTTTTTTAATTTAGAGTATTATTTAAACATGAATGGAACAAAAACTAAATTTATTAACATGTCAAAGCTGTACAAATGGCAGTTGTCTGAATTCTATACTACGCAGTGACATTTAAAGTGAGTAAAGGAAAAAATCTATAACAAATGGGAAAATCATATCCTTTGTACAGTTGCTTTCATAATTCACATTCATTCTTTTTCCTGCCATAACTGGAGTTAGATGAGTAGGTTCTGAAGTGCTTCCTATTTGTTATCTATTTATTAATGAAAAATTTCTCAATTTAAGAAAAACAATTTGTAATCTCATTCATGAATTAGAATTTGTTTTTAGTTATTTTTTAGAAACAATGAGAAACCACTTTGGTTAAAAATGTTAAAAAAACAAAGGTTTCATCAATAATAACAGCAAATGCACACACAGCTCTCGGTCCTTGTGGATAATATAGATAAAATGAATAATCAAACTGTTAGGCAGATTCACATCCATTTGAACAATGCCCAAGAGAGCTAAATAAGAATTTGGTAATAAATTTCAGGAAACCTCTCCTAAATTGCTGTAAGGTTCTGTTTATGGACCCATCCTGATCAACATTTCTATTACTGACTTTGATGTAGACATATAACATATTAATTAAATTTGCCAATGACACTATACTAGAGCATTAAATATACTACGGAGAAATGCTATTTAAAATGACCTCAATGAGAGCTACTAAAATGATGATAGCCTTTAACTCAGAGATTCTATTGCTAGGCATATACTCCAAGAATGTCAGTGACAAAAAACAAAGGTCCTATATACATCAAAAGATTTATAGTAACATTTCTTATAATATCAAAGAACTGCTATTAAAGAATGAAAAAGCAAATTTTAGCATATTAACATAATGAAATATTGTAGTGCCATAGGAAATTATGAATATGATGAATAGGGAAGATCCTGAGAACTGATGTTAAAGTAAATAGAATCAGGATTCTAATATATACCATAACTATAGCAATCTAAATGGAAAAAATAACAAAAAATAGAAATATGTTCATCTGATTACAATGACCAAGACTGGCCTCAAAAAAGAGCTATGAAAAGAGCTCTCTGCTTCTTTGCAAAGGGATTGGGAAAGGGACAATCATGTGTGGAATATTGTATGTAGCAGCTGACTTTTTCAATGTTACTTATACTAAACTTTTTTTTTGTTTCTCTTTTTAATTCTTGAGGGATGTTTCTCTGACAGGACATGGGGCAGGGGATACAGAGGAAATACAGATGATGTAAAACAAAAGAGATCAATAAAAATTCAATGTTAATATATTAACAATCTGTTACATTGGGTGTAAAGCATAAATCTAAAATTATTTGATGATGATGTCAAGATCTTCTGTTTCAATAGTGTAGGTAATTACTAGTGTAGAAAGGTTCTTTACTGATGCCTATTAGAAAGTCATCTGTAGTATATAGTACTAGACAGTTAGCTGGGGCACTGAAACTTTACATGCCTAAACACATAAATCAATCCACAAATAAGGATTGAGGGGGATTTAGAGGAGAAATCCCAGGAAATAGTTTGTTTCACTACATTCTATCCCACTCAAGGTACAGCTTGAATACTATGTTCAATTTCTGTGTCATACTTTAAAAAGGATATTGATAAATGGGTAATCTAAAGGAGGGTGATCAGGATGATGATCCTGTTAGTCTTAAAGCCATATTCTAAGAAGAAGGATTGGAAGAATTTGGCTGGGATGAGATAAGATTAAGGGGTGACAGAGCTGATCATCTCAAATATCTGAAGAGTTTTCATACAGGAGAGGTGATACACTAATTCTTTGTTTCCTAGATGACAAAACTCGCATGAATGGATTTTAGAGGTGACATGAAGGACAAAAGATACCAGAAGAATGGAGGTAGAAAAAAATTCTGTTTATCAAAGAAGGTAAAATGAGTAAATCCAAACAAATTTAGACTGGAAGCCTGATATCCAGTCCTAGAAGACTTCAGAATTCTGAAGTGCAATAACAAATCATGACTTTAGAGGAGTGACAATGAAGTAAGCCTCCAGCTTCTCAGTGGACAACTAGTAATCTATAGATGTTAAATAAAGCATATATTTTTCAGACAGGGACAATGTGATTTATTTAGAATGAATCAGAGAAGGAAAGAATGAATTAATGATAAAGTATTTAATAAGCATTAATGTATCTTGCACTATGCTTAATGATTAGAATACAAAAATAAGCAAGCAAAACAGACCCTGGCCTTAGAGTTTGTTCACATTTTAATGGAGGAAAACAATATAAAAGTGGAGCTGAGGGAGCGTGGAGCAGTATGTGAGCAATGACGCGGTTTGGAAATGGCCATGAAGTAACCTGATAAGATTATTGCTCATCTCTTTGATCCTAGAGTCCAAGAAAGAAGAGTTTAGAGTGTAGGTGGGAGGGAGTAAAGGAGGATGCTTAATTATATTTATTTGTTTTAGGGTAGAGTTCTATTGGTAGCAGCAAGGCTGGAGAAAGAGTCATTGGGAAGTAACAGTACAAATTACGATAGCTCTATTAATCCTTGATTATTCATCCTCTTTTCTCCCCAGAATTCAACCAGCACCTTGTTCGTTACTCACAACTTCCATCTTTATTGAGGCTTTTAATTTGTAGGTATTTGCTCCTTAAAACTCCTTAACTTTCCAATTCCTCAGCCTTCTTAAATCCCATGGCCTACTTCACTTTTGAACAGCTCAGTGGCACAGTGGATAAACTGCCAGGCCTAGAGTCAGGAAAACTCATCTTCTGAAATTCAAATCTGGCATCAGACACTTATTAGCTGTGTGATTTTAGGGAAGTCACTTAACCCTGTTTGCCTTAGTTTCCTCATCTATAGCATGAGCTGGAGAAGGAAATGGCATACCACTGTAGCATCTTTGCAAAGAAAACCCCAAATGTAGTAACAAAGAGTTGGGTAGGACTTAGATGACTGAACAACAACTTCACTTTGTTTCAGCCAACTATATAGAAGCTCATACATTAAATTTTACAACTACCCATAAGTGTACCACTTCCCTATTTAGAAACTGTGATATTTTCTTAACTGATCATAACCTTCTATCATATCACCACTCTCTATGCATTACCCTTCCTAAACTCATCTTTTGCCCTTACAAAGAACTCCATTCCTTCTACCCCTCAGTACTTTCTCAGGCCATTACTTCTGCTCTGTCTTCACTTTCCTAACATAGTAAGCATTCAATAAATGTTTGTCGCCTTATTGGCTCTCTAATCTTAAACTAGATTGAAGCTCAGGAAAGAGATTAGAGCTGGATATATGGATTTAACATAGGTCTGAATAGGCTGGAATTATTGGGCCAATAAAACCTAGATTTAGGCAGAAAAATCAACTGGGCAAGTACAAGATAAAAGAGGTGAGGCTTGAACAAAAGATCTGGTGTGTTAATCCAGGCTTAATAGCTGTCAGTAATGTCATGGTACTACAAAAAAAAGCTAATGCAGTCTCAGGCTACTTTGATAGAAATATAACATGTAAGTCATGGGAAATAATAGTTCCATTATACTCTGTATTCTGTACTAGGCAGACACAGCTAGATTATTCTGTGTGCTTTATCAAATGACTTTAGCTACTAATCCATACTTGGTGTAGTAGGGCAAGTTAGAGATAGTACCTCTGATTTCATTGATATAGGGCACTCCCAGGTAAGAAAACTCCCTAAAACTCTTAAAGAAGGGTAGCAACTTAGTCTTTGACAGTTACCTTGAGCACTGAGAGGTTAAATGATTGGTTCAGGGCCACACAGATAGTTTGTGCCAGAGATGGGACTTGAACTCAGATCTTCTTGATAAAAAAGACACCCCTCTTTTGGCTATGTGATGGCTGCATTTTGCAGGCATGGTAAGCACTTGATAAATCTTTGATGAATGAAGGAATTGATAAGTGAATGGATAAATAGGATGCTAACAAAAGACAATTTTTGTATGGTTATTTTTCAGTAACGTCCAACTCTTTGTGACCTTATAGGGAGTTTTCTTAGCAAGGATAATGGAGTGGTTTGCCATTTCCTCCTCTAGATCATCTTACAGATGAGAAACTGAGGAAAACAGGGTTAAGAGATTTGCCCAGGGTCACACAGCTAGTAAGTGTCTGAGGTCACATTTGAACTCAGGTCCTCCTGACTCTAGAGCCAACACTATCCACTAGGGCACCTATTTGCCCCACAAAAGCTAATATCAATCAATAATCATTTATTAAACACCTATATTATGCACCAAGAACTCTTTGAAGTGCTAGTATATTTAGAAAAGGGCAATCACAATGGTATTGACTTCTGGAAACCATATCATATATGTGTACTAAAGTTTAAAGGAACAACATTTATTTGGTTTGCTTTTGTTTTTGTGTTGGTGGTTGAGGAGATAATAAGGGAATTGTGAGGGAAGGGCAAGTGATGCTAGGACAGAGAGCTGAGTCACTTGGTAGATAATTTAGATATTTTACTATGTGCGTTGGAAACAAGGGACCCCTAGACAACCTCTAAGGTTTCTTCTAACTATCCAATTCTATAATTCATTGAACTTTATAGTGGTGGGGAACAAACCTGGTTATAATAGCTCATCATAGAGAAATATTCATAAACATATACATGTTTGATTTTGTTTTACATTTATAAAACTAAATACACTCTACAAATGGGAACTTTTATTGTTACTAATAGACTTACATTTGAATATAAATGTGGCTGATTGTTTAGAAAATAATTTCAAAAGAAAATAATGGAATCTTGCTGTAAAGACATGATTGATGAAGCAGTGTCTGACATGAGTCCAATTTACCTTCTCCCCCCTGAGACTTATTTCAAGCTAGGAAAAAAAAGCTTTCTCAAATTGCTGTGTTTCCTTTGGTAGAAAGGGGTTAAGTGTTCATGTTTCAAATGACTTCCCTGCCACATGAAATGTAAGACTAAATAGGCTTTGTGATGTTAACAAAAACAAGTAATTGAGCAGAGTAGGTGCTAATTCAAAGGAGATGCCAACAAATGAATTAATTAAGCAGAGTAGTTCAGATCCTATCAAACCTGAAAACCAGATTTTCTGCAGATTAGGAGCCATGCAGATAATCAAGAGTTGATTGTCTTAGCAGTGCACCAGTAGGCCCAAATCTCCCCTTCCAAGTTGTTGCTTACATGGACTCTAAGCTTCTCAGTGGTCTAGTCCCACAAACTCTAAATGTGTCCTACACTATGCCGGGAGCAAAGCCAACCCATACACCATACGGGATTCTCTAGAGCACACTCAATAGTTCCCAAGGGCTCCCTAATGGGTTTTCTCTGCTGCTTTGAAAGCATCCCTTGTAGAGGCATACCAAAGTTCCTATCGGCAGCTACTAAAGGCTATCAATAGCTTGAAAACAATTTTCCCCTTGTACAGTAGGGAATAAATTGGTCCAAGTTCCATCTAACCTGAAAAATTCACATTGGTTCTGCCTATATTTACATTTAAAATGTTAACATCATCTCATCACCAGCTCTACTTCTTTCTATGGCTCTCTATATTACAAGGATGTCATTTGAACAGACATACATAACTAAATTTTCCATCCCCCTAAATACAAAATTTTTTAAAAATAAAAATTAATCTAAGTGTTTTCTTCATTTATTAAGGGCCTGTTTCATACTCTCCCACTAAAATCCTACCATTAGCCTATCATGGCATGGAGATGATCCTGGATTCTCAAAAGGCATACCCATGGAATATTAGTTCTAGTAGGTCTTATTATCAAGGAGGACATGCATTGGGAATGGGCTTGGTGACATACTGTATTTTCATTGTCCAAGGATTGGCTTGCCAAAACTCACTGAGTCTCATTCCTAATATATTTATCACCACAGTTATTCATGAAATTGGTTACTAAGGCATGCAGATGATTACAACCTGCCTAAGTGAAGGGAGTACACACATAGTTTACAATGCCAAATAAGTGAAATTATTAACTAACCATATCAAATATGCTTAGGAAAATGCCAAGTTACATGGACTAGTGACCAAAGAAAAGTATTAGAACTCATTAGATTGTAAACTTCATCAGAGCTAAGACCATTTCACAGTTAATCTTTTATTTCTCCAACACGTAAAAAGTTCTCTCCACAAAATAGCCACTTTTAGTAAGTTTTCGCTGAAGTTCAAGTTGAAAGGGACGAGTATAAACATTGTAGTCCTTGCATCATGGGAAATCATGTGAACAAAGGTACAGAGCTAAGAAAGAGCTGAGTATGTTACAGGAAGAGACAAGAGTCCAGTTTAGTTGGGGCAGAAAGTACATAGGACTATAGATTTAGAGCAAGATGGAGGTCATTAAATCCAATCTTCATTTTTTCTAGATAATGAACTCAGACCAAGTTACAGGAAGAGACAAGAGTCCAGTTTAGTTGGGGCAGAAAGTACGTAGGATTATAGATTTAGAGCAAGATGGAGGTCATTAAATCCAATCTTCATTTTTTCTAGATAATGAACTCAGACCAAGAAAGGATAGCGAGCTGAGGCAGCTAGTTGGTGCAGCAGATAGAGTCTTGTACCTGCAATCAGGAAGACTTGAATTCAAATCTGACTTCAGACATTAACTGGCTATGTGACCCTGGGCAAGTGTGACTGTAGGTTGGCGTAGTTCCTGGAACATAATAGGCATTTATAAATATTTGTTCACTGACCTCTGTCTGCCTCAGTTGCCTAATATGTAAAATGAAGATAAAATACATCTATTGTGAAGACAAATTGAGATAATATTTGTACAGTGTTTTGTCAGCTTTAAAGCACTGTACAAATACTAGCTAGTCTTAAGTAATTTGCCCAAGGTCACAGAGCTAGTAAGTGCTTAGGGTAGGATTTGAACCTAAGACTCCTTGACCTAGCACTCTATTCACTGTGCCTTGCTGAATCTCTAATAGAAAATAAATAATTAATCAATTGATCAGCAATCAGTTATCAAATATTTTCTATGGGTTCTAAGTATGTTATATCCTGGAGAATACAAAGGCAAAAAAAAATAAAGCAGTCTTTGCTTTCAAGGTGTTTGTGAAATTGAACTGGAATGATTAAATTGCATGAGATTGTAGCGGGCCTAGCATGCTATGCAAAGATGTTTGAAATGCAGGTTAAAGAAACAGGGAATCATTGATTTTTTTAGCAGAGTGACATAATCATATCCAATTAAAAGATAAAGGTTAGAATATTGAGCAGGGGTATTAGAGGAAGAGTAAATAAGTAAATGGAAGTGGCAGAACCAAAACACTCACATTAGGTACTATCAGGGCAGGACAGGTGGGCTTATAGCAGCAAAAGGAAGAAGTTTGAAAAGGGAGCTAAAGTGGAGGTTGATCCTCAAGATGCCAGCAAAACTGAGCTTACCTAATATGGCATGAGTGATTCAGCAAGCAATTTAAGTAATTACACCTATGGCATTCTTAAAGATTTCCTATTTTGGGCAAGTATGTTGTCTAGTTCAATATAACTCCAATTCAAATATCTTGGAAACTTTTTTCTTTTTTAAAGTATGAAAAAACAATAGATATGGCAATGCAGTTTACATCTTTCATCTGGAGAAAAGAGCAGTTAAGTTCTCGCATGGTCACAGAAGGTTATCAGGTGATATTATTTTTAACCTCGACAATTGCACAACAATTAAGATGATACAATCTACATCTCTGGTGGGAATGTCTACACTGATGAAACCATAGATTCTTGAATTATTGAAGACAAAGATTATAATACTTATGTAACCCAATCTTAATATAAATATATTAATATAAAAGTTAATCCAGTGAGTTCTGTTATCAGCAGTACTGGAAGATCAAGTAAAATGGTCTGCTAAGGACCTTGAGAGGACTAGCACATTTTCAGTTCAAATTGTTGTTCTTCCTGGCAAGAGGCATAAAGCAGTTTGTTTGGTATTTATAAAATATATCCAACAAAATCTAAGACAGAATGACTATTATCTGTGTAGGACTGGAAATCAAGTGTCAAGGAAAGTAGGATCTATTTGGCTATTGAAGTTTTAGAATCAAGTAATATTTCCATAAATATAATAAGTAGTCTGTCCAATAACAAAACCACATTTTTTTGCATATTACAAAGGAATTACTCATTTTTTCAAACATAGTACCAATTATATTATGATTCTGGCAGTAATAAAATAATTGTGGGAATTAGAATAAGGTAATTCACAGTGCTAATTTTTGATTATCAGTTATTAATACTAGCAATAATTAATGATAGTTCTCACTTACATAGCTCTATGTGGTTTCTGTACATTTTGTTATAAAATCCTCACAATTATGTAAGAGAGGTAGCATAAGTGTTATTTCTCCCATTTTATGGAAAAGGAAAATGAAACTTTTTTGAGTTGTTAGGAGCCTGCTGCTTTCACTATGTAGGAAATATTATACTTATCAGTTTCTACTTTTTAGTTGTTTGGAGTGGGACGGGGAGTGGTATGGTAATATACTCAACTGTCATGTCACATGGTTGTAGAGTTAGACCTGGAAGAGATCTTTGAGGCCCTTGAGTCCACATCCCTCATTTAATAAGGTATTGAACTAGCTGTGTGACCTTGGACAAGTCACTTAACCCCAATTGCCCTGTCTTCTCCCTGCAAAAATCAAATGAATGAATGAATGAATGAATGAATGAATGAATGAATGAATGAATAAGGTATTGAGGCTAAGACAGATGAAGTGATTTGTTCAGTGTCCCACAAGTAATAAGTTAAGTGAAATATCTAAAGCCACATAGTTAGAAAGGACCACAGTAGGGGCTTATATCTAGGCCCTTTGAACTTCAGATCCAGTGCTCTTTCCATCATGTCATTCAGTTTTCCATGCATTGCTTGAGTCACGTGAGAGAAAATGTAATTAACATGAAGTACTATGTACACAAGAAAATTGAGAGTTAAAGAGGTAAATTTGAAAAGAATTCAGAAAATTTGTTTCAAGGCCATATTTTCAAGGCACTCTTATGAGTGCTAGATGGATGTCAGACATAAAAAGGCAACTGATTCATGGTGTCACACACATAAAAGCAACTTATTATACAGGTCTAAAACCAGTTGTTTCTAAAACAAAATAAAACAGGCCTTGGGCCACAGGGAAGGCTACTTGTATAAGCATCATAGAAGCTTTGTAAATGGTTTCAGAAACAATTGTATATAAGCATTTAGAAAACACTACCTGGAGATTTTTTTAAAACAAAATATTACATATACAGTGCTTTAAAATTTAAAATTTTTGAAGGAAAGTCCATCTATTTCATGAGCAAATAAAAAGCTTAAATTATCAATCTGATGAAAAGTCTCCCACTTGCAATACAAGCATATTTAGTTTTCAATAACATGTATATCACTGTAGAAATTATTGGAAGAAGGGGGTAAATATGATAACAATAAAATATAAATGATATACTTGATTGGTAGTATTTTTTTTAAATTTTAGTATAACATCCCATTTTAAAAATACTATGAAAGCCAATAAAACCTTCAGATTATATATGTATATACATATACATATATTCACCTTAAGTGTTTGTCTAGATCATGAGAGATAGCCTAAAGAATCCAAATAATAGAATAATTACCTATCAATAGCAAATTTATGCAAGTGTTCCTAGTCACAGATGAGATTATAGCATTGATTTGAGCCCTACAACATCATATACAAAGTCTCTTTAATAAAATCTGTAGTCATTCAAAAGTTATTGCTCTAACAATCCACAGAAGAAAAGCCAAGTGAATGAAAAATGTAAACTGCCCATATAACAATATGGAGTAGACAGGTAGCCCATTTAGACAACATATCAGTAGCTTTATCTTGGCACATATTGAAGATGCACAATAAGTCCAAAATTGAATAAGATATCTGCTTGTACCATGTTTAGAAAACCGTGTAGCTCTTTCACTGATCTCAAATTTCTTGCCACAAAAACTCATTCATTGAATACCACACAGATGAGAGAGATTCTTCTAAATATTTAATCACATCTTATATAAGCTATCAGTGCTCTTACTTTATTACCTATTGAATCCTTCTGTGACAACAGTACAAGTTTCTCTTCATCCCCAAAGGCTATTGATTGATTTCAAGCTAATTTACCATGTCACCTAATGTGCTAACAAGTCTTTCGCACCTCTGGTCCTGTTGACATGACTACTTTGCATCCTATGTTAGTGATGATATTCTCAGTGATATCTGTGATTCTAAGGTCCTAATGTCATATTCAACTTCTAGCATGCAAAGCATTGTAAAATTCTGAAACTTTCTTTCCTCATGTATATTTTATTGCCAGTTGGGTTTTTTATAAAGAGAGTTGCTTGAATTAAAGAACAATTGACAGTTTGGGTTAGTGAGAAAGTGTCATCTGTGCCCAGAGGTCTAGAGTTTTGAATTTGTTCCTAAGTATGTATTGGATTTTTATTCATCTTTTGCAGAGTCCTTAACTAAATACTATTATTTTTAAATAATACAAAGAAATGATCTCTGACCTCTTTAGTAAAACCCACACAATAGACAGCCTAACTGCTAGGCTATCTAACCAAACTAGTCCACAGTACCATCTGGTGGTAGGCATCCTAATCGAAGGCCAAGCTTCAAAGTGTGTGTTTTGCAGATAGAAATCTATTTCAGTGGCAATTAATACCATTGCCATATCTGAATTGACACTTTTCATAGAATTAAAGTATAATATTTAAAATTAATATAACACTTTCTTTGATAATTTAGAAGGCACTCCAGAATCTTATAAGTACTCAGTATCCAGGGTAATCATTATGAATACTAATTATCATTTTACTATAGACATATAAAGTGTCTATTAATACAAATGTATGGTTGATATAATTAGATCTATTTTTATTGTATTAGATTTTCTTCAGCATTGTTCTGGTATGAAGAAATTATGATATAAGTAGTCAAATTATGACACCAAGCAATAAATTCAGGAAAATATTTTTTAAAAGTTACAATAAATAAAATTTTCTATAACTCTAAGACTTATTTAAAATATTATTGTATTATCTGAAAAATTGCTTTACAAAATCTCTCCCCATTTAAATTCTTTCTCCAATCAGCTGCCAATATGATTTTCCTAAGTCTTAGGTATGGTCATATCATGCTCAGGGAAATTCAGGAACCAGAGCAGTGAAGAATGATGGAAAGCATTTAGTTGAGAATCAGTGGAAAAATAGAAGCAATATTGCCCCAGATAAATACTCCAGATCATTTAACCCAAAGAAGGAAGAGAAGTTCTGAAGACAGGTTTTATATCTGGCAAGAAACATGGGAAAATAGTCATGGAGGATTTCAAATATGCAGTCAACATCTTGTTATCTTTCTGCCAAAAACAGGGTAAATAACAGTTTCGACCTCCTTTAATGATCATTTCATTTTAAAAAAGAAAGATAATTTTGCTCTCCTGTTATTTTGGAGCTAATTCTGACCAGTAAAGATAAAATTGTTGCTGAAATAGAAATGATAAATGAATCAAAGATAGCCATAGGACTTGGAATCCATGATAAATGAAGTGATCTTACGAAAGTATACCTTGGTCACTTAATATTTAAGTTCTCTAGGCAATTCTTTAAAACTAAATTTCTGAGAAGGTGCCAAAGTGTTTTTATTAAGAGAATTTCCTTATGTGGGGTTCCCTATATGAATAAAAGCACAGCGCTAGTTCCTGTCCCTATCCAGGTCCCCTCAATGAGTTTTAGTCATCTGGCCTAGATGAATGATAACCTTGGAGAAGTGTTGCAGTACTGGATATGGTCAAATGTTATCCTGGTATTCAAAAAAAGGCAAGAATGGAATCTTTCAAATATAGTCTAAAGAGCTTGACTTTTATCTCTGAAAAAAATTCTAGAACATATTACTAGTAAGATGGTTTGGAATTACATTCAATTCAGCATCATGTTTAAGTGCCATTTCATGTGCATGAAATTTATACAGGCAGTAGGGATACAGAGACAAAAACTGCAGCCCCTAGACGTAAGGAGTACATTCTATAGGAAAACAGATTATGAGAGCCAAAAATTGTTGTTGTTGTTGTTGTCATAGTCAACATCATCATTTACTTGTTTCAGTCATTTCCAACTCTTTGTGACCCCATATGGGATTTTCTTGGCAAAGATACCAGAATGGTTTTCCATTTCCTTCTACAACTCATTTTACAGATCAGGAAATGAAGCAAACAGGTTTAAGTGATTTGCCTAGGGGTACATAGGCAGTAAGTGTCTGAGGCTAGATTTTTACTCAGATCTTCCTGAATCTAGGCCCAGTACTCCCTGCATTGTACAACCAAATGCCCTAACAGCCAAAATTAATCTTCATCAAAATGAAACTAACCAAATTTGCTTCAAAAGCAAGTTAACTAGACCAGCATATCAAGGGAATGTGGTAGACAGAGTAAAGATGATAATATATGTTTTAGATCATAGTACCACTAGGTGGAAAATAATTGGGTGAATGCAGACCAAAAGACTGGCCATGTATTTGCTTCAAGTTAGAGGGAGTTCTCTAGTGTAGATGATGAGCTGGAGGAAGAAATGGCAAACCACTCCAGTATCTTTTCCAGGAAAACCCCAAGTGGAGTCACAAAGAGTCAAACACAACTGAAATGACTGAACAACAATCATCACTACCACCACCACAACAACAACTCTAGTGTAGTTGTATACTCAGAGATCTATCCCTGGCTCTGCCTATTCAATGTGTTGTTAAATTATGTAAGGGAAACCAGAGATACCATATTTATAACACAAAGTTTGCAAGGGATAGTTAATATCATAGACAACAAAATCTGAATCAAGATTTCAATAGGCTAGAGAATTTTGGGACAGAAGTTATAGCTGGAGACATGATTCAAAAGTCATCCACTTGAACCACAAATCAAAGAGAGAGAGTATTTAGGGGAAAAAGGATGGAGTGTTGTTGAACAACCACATTTAGGGTTAAGAAAAAAGTAGAAAGAAGATAATGACAGAACAGAATGGATCATAAATATGTGGAAAGGCTATCATATGGGACTGGGATTAGATTTATTCTTTTTGACTCCAGAGAAAATAACTAAGAACAATAGGTGGAAGTTAAAAAAAAAAGCAAGCACGTTTGATATAAGAAAAAAAAAACATTGCCCGATAATTAGAAATATCCAAAATTAGAATGCCCTTTGGAGCTAGTGTGTTCACCATCATTGGAAGCCTTTAATTAAAAGCTCGATGATCAATTATTGATATGTTATTGGGTGATTCAGATTTTGTATATATTGGATTTGTTAGCCTCCAGAGTATGTTCTAACTCTTAGATTCTATAAAAGAGGAGGAGAGTAGAAAGCAATGATGATCAAAGTAGGAGAGAATTTTAGAAAAGAGGAAGGGCATGTTGGTGTCCAATATGGCAAACAAGTCAAGCAGTCATAGAACTGAGAAAAGATTTTTCAATCAACTTGTTAGGAGGTAAATGACAGGCATTATGAAGAGCATATCCATAGAATATGGAAACCATATAACATAGCATTAAGCAATGAGTGGATAGTAAAGACATAGAGGTAGTCAGTACAGAATCAATATAGAATGGGAAGTTTTGATAACATAGTATAGATAGATTTAGCAGAGCAGCTAGAGAGGACACTAGAGTGAAAGATTTTTTCTAATTAGGGGAGATCTACCTATATGTGTACACATCATCAGAGGAGCTAAAGCAGAGTACTTTTTGCTTCAGTTTTCCTAAAGTTCCTTCTCCTAATATACATCACCATCATCCTAGATCCAGATATTATAAAATGTGTTCACTATTCCAAGAACAAAGTCTTATCATACATCTAAAATGATGATGTTAAGCTGTAGAATGAAACATGTAAGCAAGTATTGATCGTATTTAAGAGAATCAACTGAGAATTTTGTGTGTGTTATATGGAAATATTCTTGTATTGGAATCACCACAGATATATAAAACATACAATAATTTATTAAGGAGAAAGGGAAATATATTTGAGATGGCAAAGTTGCATGCATTGAAAACTGCTACACTAGTTTTCCCTTCCAAATTCTGTTATAGTTTTATAAATATCCTTTGAAATTTTGAGGTTAACTTAGAATTAGAAATTTCTATGAAAATGGAGCAAAAATAGGTAATACTATATCAAAGCAATATATAAAATTTTAACATATTAATAAAATTTATGTGATATTAATAAAAAAGTGCAAACTTTTTGTCCTGAGGATCAAATTCATTTTTGTCAAAACTGCAACAGAAACCAAAATACATAGTGCACTTTAAAAAGAAAACATTAACATTAAAGGCTGTGGAAATTATTTTTCTGATCTATATGACAGGTGGAAAATATGAGTATGTATTTAAGCTTATAATTCAGTCTTTAAAATGGATCCAATCTTTTCTAGATAATTCATTGGCATATAATCTATGAAAAGGCTACCTAGATTTGTCATGCAGTATTTTCTTCAAAATATTACAGATAGATAGCTAGATCTTTTTTTCTTCTTTTCAGTTCAAATAGTCTTCACATTCATTTTGAGTTTTTCAATGCAATAAGTCTTTGATGCAATTTCAATGCAATTAGTGTTTCATAAAGTTAAGCACATATATATGTATGCATACAGATATTAACACATGTGTGTGCTTACAAATATGATATAGAACAGAATAGGACATGGCAACGCTAAATCTAGGAGCAATCTAAGCCAATCCAAAAAGCATTTATTAAGCAGTTTGTATGTGTAACACTCTGCTGGTGGTTGGTCTACAAAGAAAAAAAATGTCCCTGACCTTGCAGTATCCCACTTTGGGGAAGAAAGTATAATATTTAAACAGAAAAATATATAATGTATAGAAAATACTATGAAGAGGGAAAGAGCATTAACAACCTAGCAACTATTGAAGCTAGAAAAGATTCCATATAGGATGTTACACATGAGCTTAGTTATTTATGAAGCAAAGGATTCTAAGAGGTGGGGTAGGTATACTTTACTGATAACAGGTGAGAAACAAAATGCAGAGATTTGGAGAATAGTAAGTGGGCCAATTTGATTGAAATGTAAGGTAATATAAAAAGTGGATATGCGTAAAGTAGTCTGGAACCAGTTTGTAAATGGTGAAATGCCAAAGCTGAGAACTTTCTTTACCTTAGGGGAATGAAGAGAACTTGGAAGAATCCATATAGAAAAATTGAAATCAAGGAACTTTTCTATTAGATATGCTGTATATTGCTATGACACCTGTTGAAGAACATTGTTTCAATTTCAGTCTCTTCTATCATTATGAGAAAGAAGTAATTCCATAAGCTTCCCAAGAATTTCTGTAGCAGGAATGTAGAAACTGGATCTTTGCTACTAATCTTAAAAAGAGAGATAAAATGATTTGGGTCTCCTATAATAATGCTCTGGGGGCTATAGTTTAATCAATCTAATAAAGTAAAACTATTCTCAGATGAACATATTATTTCAAGCCAATGGAGAACATCTATGACAGTTCACTCTACAGGAAACTCTTACTAGTCATGATAAAGCTGTATCTTTTATTTTTTCCCCTGAAAATAAACAAAATCCAAACTTTTGATTTTCAGGTTCCAATTAGTAATTTTGGATTCCCATGTCATTTCCAAACTATTTACTATAAAATAAGATAAATATGCATTTAAATTTATGTCTTTACTCACTCTGTGATCCATTTATCTTTTTTTTAACCATAAGTACAATTGTGTAGCCATCAGACAAGAAACAAACTAAGGAACTGTGATGGTTTTTATGTCCTACATAAGAGGTAAATTACAGGAATAAAATACTGACTTCTGAGGAGCAGCTTATCAAATTTGTATTAAAATAATGCTTAGATTGGAAATGGAAAACATAGGACAAATAAAATCATGTATGCCTAAGAAGGGGTAAGGCATAGTCCACAAATAGCAAATTCTATAAACAAGTATTACATTGCATTAACAAAATTATTAAGTATAAAAATTTGTTTGGTAGATTTCTGTAAGATGAGTTCCATTAAATATTGATGTGTTCATAACAGTATGTCAAGGGTTAAATTATCTTCTAAAACCATCACATAGAAGATTCAGCAAGGAAAATTTGCTGAAAATTATTATCTTAAGGGCATCATCAATTTAGGCTCTCTTTCACAACACCCCACATAACATAATGCCAGGCATGTGTAGATACTTAGTGATTTCTTAAAAGATCTAAAATGTGGGAAAATGTCCTAATCCTCCAAGAACTATTTAATGATTATTGCCACCACTAAAATCTATTACACTTAGTGAGGTATAATTCAATTCCATATGTGTGTACTGAGTGCCTACTAAGTTTCTAATAAATCCTATACATCGAAATTCAGGGAATTTGTAGTGTCCCACTTGACATGAATTGGCATTCACAGCCCAATTATTGGAACTGAATTGCTATTCATATCAGAAGTGCATTGTAGTAAGTGACAGGCTCCTTTGCTGTGATGACAACATGAAATCTATGTAAATCCACGTACTCACTTATGGCCACTGTAACTCTGCAAATGAAACCCACATTACTACTGCAATACCAATTTTATTTGTGATCCTTCAGAACAAGCAATTGAGTATCTTTTGTGAAAAGTGAATTGAAAAATTTAAGAAGGGGAAATTTTTAAAAATCTTTGTTAAAGAGGTCATAAAGAGATATGTTAAAATAAGGAGACAATCCTAAAAGTTTTAATGAAGCTGGTATGCCATAATAGTCTACTGTCTTATCAAGTAACAATTTCCAAATTTCTGTCAGTTGTTATTACTTATTTGATATTGCCCCTTGGAGGGTATATTAAAGGATCTATTTAAGATCCATTTTTTGTGGATTTAGATGATAAAATAGCTGCCTTGTTAAGTAACTTTTTAAAACTTTTTTTAAATGTAATTAAAACTGTCCATGAAATTGAGTTGATATCACAAAGATCTAAAAAGCAAAGATTTTCATCCTTTAGAAAGCTTGCTGTCCACAGTAATTCAGTATTATGGGTATCATGCCTGCTGTAGTTTAATATTAACCTCCATAAAATAGGCAAAAGCTCTGTATTAATTCACTTAATAAAAACACATTAGAGAAGAGAGTCTAGTAAAAGCAATTACTTCAAGTGTTTCTCAAAATATACATCAAATAAAATCAGCACATTCATTTTGGCCGCAAGCAATAGTGGTATAGGAAAAAAAAATTCTTGAAGTGCTTTATAATACTACGTAAGGAAGTATTTCTTGTACAACCAAAGAAAAAGCTATTTAGTTTCACCCTATCCAATCCCAGAGTAATGACATGTCAAAGAAAGACCTTTAATCACAAGTGGAAATCTGTATAAGCACACCCAATGCTGACTCATATAAACTTCATTTGTATTTTAATGTATCTCAGTTTTATATGATGTTTATTTTAAAATAATTCAATTTCATGTTTCAATAAACTAAATTTTTAAACAATGTTAGTAGTTTACAAAAAAGAAAAGAAAGAAAACTCTGTTCAAGGAAAAAAAAGATAATTACAGCTGACACAAATAAGGTCAACATTATTGAACCATTAAAAAATCTATGTGGTAAAATGGGCTTTTTCTCAGGAATTCAGGCCTTATAAAAAACATTCTGAGTTGGAAGCAATTAAGTTGAGTTTCAGTCTGTAAACTGTATTAATAGAATGGCTTATAATTCTCAAAGTATTCCTAGAGAGATCATTAAACTGACCACAATGTAGAAGAAAAATTAAATGTTTTCTATATAAAAGAAGCTTAAACACTTTTGACAAAATATCCTCCACTTTACCTGCTTTTTTATTCTAGAACACAATTACTTTTTTTCTTAAGGGAAAGCTGCCCTGTTTAAGGTCTCTAATACACAGGCAGACCAGATGTAGCAGTTTTACAAGTAATTTCTGCAGTGAAATGGTAATGGAAATAAAGCTAACTGATCACATCCTAGGTCATTATGTTTAACTTGACATGAATATTCATCTTCTTATGGTTTGAGGATCTATAGACTATCATTCTGAGGAATGTGTTTTCCAAGGGAATTTTACAAAGTACTCCTTCAAGTCGTGTTTTTACTCTGCTATATCCAAAGGCATAGTGCTTGATATATGAGTTGGTCATATAATTATTGCTTACTATTTATTTTTAATTAGGTTGGAAAATCACATACATCTGTGCATTTGGTCAGTCAACCCAGCAAATTTAAATCACATGGATACTGGTATCCTCAAGCGATCTGAAAATTGATTTTTGTAAAATTGTGCTTAGATTTAGTTTAAGGATGGTCAATATGTTCATCTGTCACACAATTTTATTATTCTTCTTTAAGTAGTTTGTTCATATTTATAGCATTAAATATTTTTGTAACATGCATATGAAATACAGAAAAGTTATTCATATGGGTGTAAGAAAATAATAGAATGATAATATTTCCTTCTACTGGATTTTTCTCTCCCCTCCCAAAACATAGGTTACAATATATTTGAATTTGAATGATTTCTTAGTCATGTGTTAAGAAATACAAGTTACATAATGTTTTCTGTATGTTATACTATAGCTATTCACCTTTGTAATTGCCAAATTGATGAGACTTACAAATATGGCAAACAGTATTTTATGTGTTCCGTATTATTTTCAATATTTATATGATACTTCAGAGTATTTAAGTATGATATAAATATTATAAATAGCAATGACCAAATAAAATGTTGACTAATACACAACTTTTATATTTCCAATTATTAAAGTTTACACAACATAAGAAATATATAACTTGATTAAATAGCCCAAACAAAGATTAATCAGAAAGTGATAAATGGAAAAATAATTTAGGGTTTTATATTTTACATGACAGAAAGCAATAGTAGAAATGTTATTGTACTAATGCATTTGGATTCTCATAATGTTAAAATATTTATAAGTTCTTAGAAAAAACTTTCAAATTATATGGATTAGATCATTTCAAAGCATATATATGTATGTATGTGTATGTATATATTACATATACATACATATATACACTAAGCATCATATCTTGATACAGAAAAATGGTAAACTGAAACTTAAGACAGTGTATGAAAAATTCTTACTAAACTGCTTGTATTTAACAGAAAGATGAATTAAATCTTTATTTTCAGTATAGTCTTTCCCTTTAAAACTTCGTGTCAGCAAGTAACACTAATGAATAATATTGACTGAAAAAAAGAATTATCAATACCATCAAATAAGTTTAAATGTCTAAGTTTCATTTGAGGTATGTTTTAAAATTTTTAAATGTATTTCCCCTTCCTCCTTCACGTTGATAGTTATATCATCACAAAGTATAATTAATAAACTGCTTAGCAAGAATGAGGACTCATGGGAAATATAACATTACTGCAAATTAAAAGAGACGTGTCAGTGTGCAAAAAATCAAATGTCACAAACTCCTAATGAAGCAACATTCCAGAGTTAAACAAAATTTTATGGTTACATAAAAACAGTTTAGCAAAAGACACAAGATAGATGAGTTGAAGGCAAATTCTGGACACATTTAAAATGTGGGTACAAATATTCAACATACCAGTGGCATAAAAATTTTGTAAATCCCCCCCCAAAACTTTTAGCTTTTTGTTCTATTTTTAGAAAAGCAACTTAAGTGGAAAAAAATGACTACAAAACTTGAAATATTATTTAAAATCGACTTAAAGCTCAAGTTGAATACTTTCATGATATCTAATTATGTTTCTTAACATACATAACATAATATGTGATACTATAGGAATAATTCACATTTACTATAAAATAACCTAAGACCATTATGCTACGTATTGATCTCTGTTTTTAAATCTCATAAATTAGCATTTGAAAGTTATCTTCCATCTTGCATGAGATTCAATGAATGTATTTCACTTAGTATTGAAAGAGGTGTTATAAAAAAAGAAATAAGTGTTATAAATGTGTATTTTGAAAGTTAGCTTAAGGGTTTTAAAATTTATTCATACTACATTCTATTATATGCTTTAAGTAATATAACAAATCCTTTAAAAACCCACAATGGTTCCATCATGGCATTTGGTGAAGTCACTGTTTTACTATTCTGTAGAATAATAGTTTCACTTGGGTTGGCTTGTGAATTCAAGTACATCGGATCTTAATTTGTTTTGGCACCAATGTATGGATTCATGGAGACATATTCACAGGATGTATGCATTGCCTGATAGTAAGAGACATTTACAACCCAGAATATAAGAGCAGGGCAGCCTCAAGTGACATCACCAGATCAACTGCAGCGTCAACCTACTCAAATATATATCCTCCACACCACTGCTTGCCTTTCTCTTTTCTCACTAATAGAAGCTTTACCTTGCTTCACCAGTTTTATACAACATGCCATTATTAAATAGCAGAGATTTTTACCTAGTCAAAAAGCAGACAGGAAGAATGAAACTGGCAAAAAAAATCAAGATTATCTCTATATATCCTTACAAAATTGACCCTATTATAATACAGATCATCCAGCCATAAGAATAACAATGAAATGGTAAGAAGCAGATTCATTCTGTTACCCAGCAAGAACACAAACTAGCTTAGTGACATTTAGGAACTAAACCAGGTTTTTAAGCCTTTGGTTTTATGTAGCTCAAGTAGGTATCTCTGGATTCATTCTCTCTCATTCTCATTCTACCTTTCTCTCTCTCTCTTAATCTCTCTCTCTCTCCTCATTGTTCCATTTTAATCTCATTTTAATTTACTTACAACTTCTTGAGTGCACATTTACTTACAGGCATTTGTTACAGCGAAGCTGTTGGCTGTTTCAATATTGTCCACATGAGGAACCAAATTAAAAGGTGCCTCCGATGCATTGGGGCTGGTGTTATGAAGAAAGATTGCCAATCGAAAAGCAGTATATTCCTGATCTGTGTTTCTGATGAATAGACCACCTACATTAAAAAAAAAAAAAAAAACAAAAACAGCATGAAAAGCACGCTGAATTTTTTTTCTCTTCTTTAAAGACCATACCTATCACAGGCACAGTACTGGCAAAGCTCTCCACTAGTAAGTAGCAATCATACACGGATCTGCTTTTTCATCGCTGCCACTATCTTGGGTCCCTGCCCTTTGTCCCTCCTCAACTTGCTTTGTATTTCAGCCTTGGGGGCTTCTCATATTTTGCTGTCCCAATTTGTCATGACCACCATGACCTCTGAGACCATTTAGTGTTTCCCTTTCTCTGTCTCTTTCCCTCCCCATGATTCCCAGCACACTGCTTCATCAGCTAGAGCATCCTGCTTTCTCAGACTAAGTGGCATGCAGATTAATGAAAAAAAGGGCTCTCATTTAACAACAACAACAAAAAAAGACACGGAAGGTCTATGTTGACAAGGGAGGAAGAGAGAAAAGAGAGGGAAGAAATGAACTTTGTTCTCTGAAGCCTATGGACTCAGCCTAATTAGCTACCTCTTTTACACAGTCCACGACAAATGATGCAGTGGTGGGGCTGAGCTTGCTGGAAGAAATTCAATAGCTGCGTCCCATTAAAAGACAGGAAGAGAGAATAACAAGAGGAAACAAGGATAGGAGAGGGTCCCTAGAATCAGACTGGGGATGATTGGGTTAGGGGAGACTAAAGAAAAGAAAAGGGAAAAAAAAGAAGGGGGCGGTGGATAGGAGAATCTAACTTTGGAACCAGTGAATCTGTAGCAAGAAAAAGCTGAGGAGAGGGTGGGAGGACAAGCTCTTTCCCTCACACTGTTCTTCTCTGTAATGGCAAGGAAGCTACTGCAGCGTCCAGCATAGGGAAAAAGCTGGTTTTAACCAACTCGAAACCCCTCTAACCTCAAGTACCAACGAGAAAGATGAGGAAAACCACTAAATAGCATTAAATGAAACCTCACAAAGGTCTTTTCCAACTTATTCTAATCATTCGTAAGTGACTTCAGCAGAAGATAGGGATCGAGGGATGAGGGGAGTGGGAATGGGAGTGAGGAGAAAACAGTGTTAACTGACGAGTTTCATTTAAACCCTTACAAAAGAAACAAGACTTGTTTTTCCAGGGGGAGGCTAGGGAGGGATAATAGAAAAAGAAAAAGAGGTGTGGAGCGAGGTATCCCAAGGCTTTCCTGAATCCCGTATCTGCAACTCATTTAACTCACTTTCGGAAATCACCCCCACTTGCCACATGCATAGAGGGATGCAATGCAAAGCTTACCTATTTGAACGCTGCTTGGAAAAGCTCCCATTGCTAGTCCCCAAAATCCAGAAAATAACAAGACAAGCTGTCTGCAAATAATCCTCATCTTCTTTTTTCCTCTCTCTCTGGCGCGCTCTCTTTCTCACTCTCTTTTCAGATGCTGCTCAGAGAGGCATTGAGGAGGATGGCGCTAAAAACAAACCACACAGAGGGGGAAATTTTTTTTAAAAAAAACGGACGAAGAGAGGTAATCGTTCCCCCCCTTCCCTTAGCAATCCATCCTGAGCTGCCGGATTTTTCCCGCAGTCTCCATCGCCCTGGAGAGGTTTTCTGTCCGGCAATGAACGTTGCACATGCAAAAGATGGTGGAGGAGTTAGGTGGTGGTGGGAGCGTCTAGTGGCTGCACTGAGAGATGAGACATGCGCTATATCTTTCTTTCCCTTCGCTTTCACTCCCGCTCTCCTCCTCTCACTCTCTCACATACACATACACAGGCACAGCTACAGCACACGCTCGCGCCACACACACACACACGCGCGCGCGCGCGCGCTCACGAAAACACACACACACACACACACACACACACACACACACACACACACACACACACACACACACACACACGTTCCTCCACCCCTTGTCCTCAAGAACCCGGACCATCTCCGCCCTTTCCCAACTCACACCTCAAGTGCAAATCCCCTCAGCACCCAGTTTTGTGTCGCTCTCTGCTCACTCACCAGAGCGCCCCAGTCTTCATTCGCCTGCTCCTCTGTCAGCCTGGTGACTGGGCTTCGCTTCTCTCCCCAACACTCACTGAGCTCCTCTCTTCTTCCACAGCAAACCCGCAGCCGGAGCACCGCGTACACCCACCCCACCCCCCTCTACGCCCCACTTCTGTTTGTCTCCCTCCTCCCTCTCCTTCCCGGTCCCCAGTGCTTCTCAGCAGCTCTTACTCGGAAATAGCTTTGCCCGCAAGGTCGACGAGCCAAAATTAAGATCTGGGGAGGTTAAGACCTCCCCATACTGTCCCCCTGAACCTCAGGCTGCATCCCGGCGGCCTCGAAGACAGGACCAACAGCCACCTTATAGCCCTAGATCGCGTCCTCTCGCCCTCTCCTTTTCTTGCCAAGTCCTCCCCTCGGACGCAGCAGCAGGAGCAGCAGCTGCAGGAGCAGCAGCGGCGGCGGCAGCGGCAGCAGCAGCAACGCGCAGTGGACTTTAGTCCCCGCTGCAGCAAAGATTTCTCTCCAGCAAACAGCCGGTGAAGCTAAAAGCCCGAGACAGGAATAAGTGAGGTGCCGGGGCTGAGGGGAGGAAAGAGGATTAGAAGACTGGAGACCAAGGGCAGAGCGATAGGGAGAGCGGAATGGAGAAAATGAAGGTTTCCGGGACTGTGCAGAAGGGAAAGGGTCTCTGGAAAGTTGAGGGATCCTGGGGGGAAGAGGAAAGGAGTTTCATTTAAGTAAGGGGTGAAGTTAGGGTTAGTGAAGAAAAGCTGAAGTGAACGCGAGATAGGAGAGTAGTTAAAATTCCTGAATCTATTGAGATAGATAGAGCTGCTAAGAAGTGAGTGTTAAATACTCGTGGTGGGACAGCTCCTTTCAGCTCCTTTCCCTCAGCTCTTATCTTTACTTTGTTTCCCCCCCTCGGTAATCTCTGGCACTAATATTCTATTTCTCCTGACAACGAAAGCTAGGGGCAACCCTAGTGAAATGGGTATGAGGTGGCAAATGAAGGAATACAAGACATCCAGAAGTGTGGCGATGAGTACAGGTGACTGGCAGAAGCAAGAAGCTCTTCTTTCTCAGTCCTATTTCTTGTGTCAGGCGCCTGCTGCTGCCTCTCATATCCCCCCAACCTAATGGCCAGCCAACACCTCTCTCTTTCTCTCTGTGTGTGTGTCTCTGTCTCTGTCTCTCTGTATCTCTGTCTTTCAGCAACACATGGATGAAGTTATTGGATTCTTTGACTGGCTGAAAAGAGAAGCGTTTTCCGGAAAAGTTTCAGATGTACTTACTTCCTCCTTTAAGCCCTACATTTCACTTGGCTGCAGCTGATCAAGCCTGGAGGGTACATGAGGTGGCAATGAATGTGGTACCTCAGAATTCTGTTGTCTTCTATCAGTATGGATTTTAACCGATCTCTAATCTGTTTCCTAGACCCAGGTTTCTAATTCCTTTAAATTGGGAAAATCTCACGAATTTTAGATGCATCCAGTGGTTCTAAAGGCAATGTGCCCTGGCTATGGACAGATAGAAAGAAAAATTACTTGCTTACCTAGCTTCTACTCCAGAGTCAGAGTTCTCAGGGGAGCATAATCTACTAAAACATATTTCTAAAATATTAAGTGATTATTTACATGTGATCACATGCTCGTGAAAGAAATGAGAATAGCTTGGTGAATCTTGTATTGTTACAAGTCTCTGAGACTTTGTAGACATTATTGAAATATTCCTTTAATTAAATGTTTCTTCATAACTATGTTTTCAAAATACTTGCATCTAGCATTTGTTTGTAGACTATAAACACATATTTTTTATTTGTTATACTTTTTAAAATTCAGGATTTTCTTTTTTACTTGTTTCCTCAATTTGAATTGTGATTTTTACACCACTAATACTTTTTGGTTGCTTTTATATTTTCCTGTCACACTTCCCCCAGATTGCTGCACAGTCAGTGGCTGTGACAATAATGACCTAATTGAGAGACATTTGGATTACACAAATCATAGATTTGTAATTTTAGTTTTTAAGGTCCAAGTCTGTTAGTGGAGTGGGATTTGACATGTTTTTCTTCCTTGTCATTTATGCAAGCTAAAAAGCCAGGAGTGTAAATAATATGATCTAGTTTTCTCTTATAACATAACAATGCAATGAACACACAATATATAAGTTGGATTTAAGCTAAAAAACAATATACAATGCCTATAATCAGTTAATCATCATCATTCCAGGCATTGGGCTAAACTCTGTACATCAGATATCAAAAGCTATACTTTCCTGGGTGACTCTTAATAGCTCTTAACACCATTGAAGCATTCATTAGTTTCCTTCTGTCATTTTGTTTACTCACCAGCAACTTTCATGGCAATTCAATGTCACCATTGACATAAGTGTAGGAGTCCATCTGACCATCATGACCATATCTACAGAATATTATTAATATGATTTAGACAGTATTACTGTCAACTAGACCAATAGAATATAAGCTCTTTCTGGGTAGAGACTGTTTCATTTTTGTCTTTATATCCCTATCGCCTGGTTTCAAGGCTTTCACATAGTAGGTGTTTAATAAATACTTGTTAGATTAGATTAATGGTAGTTCAGCTGGCCACATTTCAAATTTCAAATTTTTGTCATCTGAAGTACAACATCATTTTATTTTATGAAATTATTTTTTTCTCCTTTTCCTTTTATCACTCTTTCTTCCGTTTTTGCTTAAATCTGTTTTTAGGAAGAACTAGGAAAGATGAATGATATAGTGAAAAGTGTGATGAACTCTGTCAGGGAATCTGTCTTTGAGTTTTATCTCTGTCAGTTCATCTCATTGACACTTACTTTCCTTATCAGTAAAATCAGGGGCTTAAACTAAATGATTCATAAGGTGCCTTTAATCTTTAAAACTGTGTTTTTGGTGGGCATAGTGATCAGAGGTCTTGGAGTCCCATAAAGAAGCCTAGCAGATTCTGTATGTATAAAATGGATAACATCAGGCATAACATCAGCAAATGAAATGGTAAACTTTCTTTCCAGATAAAGGTGAAAGTGCTT
>CM053622.1:696443601-696454509 GCA_028646595.1 Phalanger gymnotis | reverse complement strand
GAGGGGGGGCACAGGGCGAGTAGAATATGAAGGGATGATATCTAAAAAATAAAATCAAATTAAGGGATGAGAGAGGAATATATTGAGAGAGGGAGAAACGGAGAGATAGAATGGGGTAAGTTATCTCACATAAAAATGGCAAGAAAAATCATTTCTGTTGGGAGGGAAGAAGGGGCAGGTGAGGGGGAATTACTGAATCTTGCTCTCATCAGATTTTACCTGAGGAGGGAATACCATACAGACTCAACTAGGTATCTTACCCTACAGGAAAGAAGGAAGAAGGAGATAAAAATGGGGGATGATAGAAGGGAGGGAAGATAGGGGGAGGAGGTAATCAAAAGCAAACACTTTTGAAAAGGGACAGGTTCAAGGGAGAAAATTGGATAAAGGGGGGTAGGGTAGGAAGGAGCAAAATATAGTTAGTCTTTTACAACATCAGTATTGTGCAAGGGTTTTGCATAATAATACACATGTGGCCTATGTTGAATTGCTTGCCTTCCATCTTGGAGTGGGGAGAAGGTAGAAATGTGGATCAAATTTGTAATTCAAACTCTTGTGAAAATTAATGCCGAAAACTAAAAATATTAAATAAATAAATAATGATTTAAAAAAAGGAACTGAGGCCTGGGGCAACATTATCAGCAACTCAGGATTAAAACTCGATCATTATAAAGTAAGCTGATAAAATGAAAAGATAATTTTTTTTTTAAAAAAATGACTAAGCATAGGAAAAGGAACATAACCATAGATAGCTACTTTAGTGTAAAAGAAGATCTGGATTCATATTCACAGGGTTAAATAAAAAGCCACTCCTACCCCAAAGAGTAAAGTCAAATGGTCACATGCCCCCAAAAAAATTCTTGGAAGAACTTAAAAAGGAATTAAAAAATAAATTAAGAATGAGGAAAAAATAGGGAAAAATAAAATAAATTCAAGAAAACTATGAAAAGAAAATTAACCAATTGGAAAAGAAAGATAAAAAAATCTTTTTAAAAATTAATTTATTTAATTTTTAGTTTTCAACATTCATTTCCACAAGAATTTGAGTTCCAAATTTTCTCCCCATCTCTTCCTTATCCCCCACTTCAAGATGGCATGTATTCTGATTACCTCTTCCCGCAACTTGCCCTCCCTTTTATCACCCCAAGCAACCTCTCTTATCCCATTCTCCCTTACTTTCTTGTAGGGCAAGATAGGATACATTTCTGTACCCTATTGCCCCTATATCTTATTTCCCAGTTGCATGTAAAAACAACTTTTAACATTTTTTTTTAAAACTTTGAATTCCAGATTCTCTCCCCTCTTCCCTTCCCTCCCACCCTCATTGAGAAGGCAAGAAATTCAATATAGGTTATACATGTGTAGTTATGCAAAACATTTCCATAATAGTCATATTGTGAAAGACTAACTATATTTCCCTCAAATTATCCTGACCCCCCATTTGTTCTAATTTTCTCCTTTGACCCTGTCCCTTTTCAAAAGTGTTTGCTTCTGACTACTCCCTTCCCCAATCTGCCCTCCTTTCTGTCACAGCACCCCCCATCATCTTACCCTCTACTTTCCTGTAAGGTAAGATACCCAATTGATTGTGTATGCTATTTCTTCCCTAAGCCAAATCTGATGAAGTAAAGTTGACTCATTGAGATACAAAATCTTAAGAAGAAAATAACTCCTGGAAAAGTAGAATTTGGCAGGTAGAATCAAATGATATTATAAAACACCAAGAAATAATAAAAATAGGAAAAAAGTAGAAGAGAACCTGAAACATTTCATGAGAAAAACATCTTATCTGGAGACTAGACCAAAAAGAGACAATACAAGAATAGCCAAAAAATTATTATATAAAATAGAATCTGGATACAATGTTACAAGAAATTATTAAGGAAAGTTTCTCTGAAGCTCTAGAACAAGAGAGTAAAGTGAAAATAGAAAAAATCTACCATTCACCACTGGAAAGAGATCCCAGGAAGAAAACTTACAGGAATGTCATAGCCAAGTTTCAAAATTCCCAGGTTAAGGAGAAAATATTGCAAGCACTAAGGAAAAAAAAAAACAATTTAAATATTGAGGGAAAACAGTCAGGATTTCAAAAGACTTAGCTGTTTCTACACTAAAAGACCATAGGTCTTTGAACATTATATTTCAAAGAGCAAAGGATCTAGAGGTGAATCCAAAAATAAGTTACCCCACAAGTTTAGCATAATCCTGAATGAAAAAAAGTGTCTGTTAGACCAACTGATAGACTTTCAGGTATTTTTAACAGAAAGACTGGAACTTAATGGAAAATTTGATATAAAAGATCCAAAAGTTATATAAGGACAACATTAAAGACTAATTATAAAGCACAGATTAAGGTCAAATTGTTTACTTATGATATATGAAAATGCTATCAGTATTCTTAAAGCTGTCATCATTACTGAGGTAGTCTGAAAGAAAGGTTGGAGTTGAGTTATAATTGGGTGATTCAGAAAGCAAAATTGCTTATGAAAAGGTTAAAAGGAGCAATTTTCTCATAAAAAGGGGCATAGAAGGAAAAACTAATACGGAAGAAGTAGGTAGGGATGAGCAGTTGCTAATGTTGGAAGCTTTCTCTCACCTGGATCGAAGGAGAAACAAAATGCCCATCTGAAGAGGTTTATATGTCTTCTCAATTTCTATAGAGGTGAGAAAACTGAGGGACAGGATAGGGGAGGGACCTTTAGAAGAGTATATAAATTAAGATTAGGAGGATAGAGGGAGAAAATAAAGGAGGGACTTTTAGTGGAGTAGATAGAATAAACAATAAGAGGGTAAGAAGAAAAGATAAGGTCAACAAGATAGGATAAAGATAAGGTTACTGGGAGAGGATAAAAAGAGAGGCTGACAAGGAAAATAATGTATAAAAATAGATAGAGAAAATTCAAAAATGGTAAATATAACTTTGAATGTGAATGGGATGAACTCACTCAGAAAATGGAAACAGCAGAATGGAATAAAAATCAAATCAAACAATATGTTGTTTGCAAGAAACACATTTAAGAATAAGAGATACAGGTTTAAAATTGAGGATTGGAATGGAATTTATTATGCTTCATCTGATGTAAAAAAGACAGGGGTAGCAATTATGATCTGAGACAAAGTTATAGATTTAATTAAAAGATATAAACTGATAAAAAACATACTGTAGACAGTGGAGCAATATCAGTACTAAACCTATATGTACCAAATACAGTATCAACTAAATTGTTAAAGAAAAATTAAATGAATTATATGTGGAGATAGATTGTAGTGGGGGACTTTAATTTTCCCCTCTCAGAACCAGGTAAGTCTAGCAAAAAATAAATAAGAAAGAAGCTATGAAAGTGAATACAATTTTAGATTAGCTAAAAATGACAGCTATCTGGAGAAAATTGAATGGAATTCTCAATGGTTCCTGGTGCATTTACAAAGATTGACTATATATTAGTACATAAAAATTTCATCATTAAAAGTAAAAAAGCAGAAATATTTAAAGGATCCTTTTTAGATCACAAAGCAATTATATCACATTTAATAAGAGACCAAGGAACCTAGTTATAAGCTAATTGGGGATTAAACAACCTAATCTTAAAAAATGAGTGGATTACAGAATAATAAAAATAATCAATAATTTCATTAAAGAGAATAGCAATAATTGGACATCATATCAAAATCTTTAGAATATAACAAAAGCAGTGATTAGAGGAAAATTTGTATCTCTAAATGTTTACATCAATAAAATAGAGAAAGAGCAGACTAATGAACAGGGTATACAATTAAAAAATGGAAAATGAACAAATTAAAAGTCTCTGATTAAATGCTAAATTGGAAATCTCAAAAGTTAAAGATGAAATTAATAAAATTGAGAGTAAAAAACCATTGAATTAATAAAGCTAAAAGTTGGTTTTATTAAAAAAACAAATAAAATAATAAGTAGTTGGTTAATTTGATTTAAAAAAGAGAAGAAAAACAAATCTCTAGTATGAAAATGAAAAGGGTGAATATATCACTAATAAAGATGAAATTAAATCAATTACAAGGAATTATTTTGTCTAATTATATGCCAGTAAATTTAACAACTTAAGTTAAATGGATGAATATTTACAAAAACATAAATTGCCTAGATTAGCAGCAGAGGATATAGAACAGGGCTGTCCAAAATATGGCCCCGGGCTGCATGCGCCGGCAGGGCAGTGTGATTTTATGCAGCCCACCTGTGGGTTTTAATTTTCAGGAGCGAAAAAAATAATAATAATTTGCATGGAATGCATATTAGATTTTTTAATTCCATACCTAATAAATAATCTCGTTGATGTTAATTTTCTTTGGTGTTTTTAAGCGGTATTACAGACGGAACATATGGCACAGAATTTTCAATCCATCTGTGGGATGCGTTCCGTCTGTGTGATGCAGACTAGTCAGTATGCATGTACCTTTATATTGTTGTGTTGTCGCTTTGTTATTTTGTGTTTGCTTTTGCACTTCGCACCTTCCCTTGTCGTATTAATGACGCTCATTCCCCCACTTTCTATTAGTGTATTGTATTTTTTTATTCTGGGTGCAGCGGACAGCCCTGATATAGAACATACAAATAGACTATTTCATTTATTTTTTAAAAATTAATTAATTTTTAGTTTTCAACATTCATTTCCAGATTTTGAGTTACAAATTTTCTCCACATCTATCCCCTCCTCCCCCTCAAGATGGTGTGCATTCCGATTATCCCTTCCCCTAGTCTGCCACATCTTCTATCACTCCCTCATCCTCTTCCCCCCTATTTACTTGTAGGGCAAGATAGATTTCTGTACCCCATTGCCTGTATATCTTATCTCCCAGTTGTAAGTAAAAACAATTTTTAACATTTGTTTTTAAAACTTTGAGTTCCAGATTCTCTCCCCTCTTCCCACTCTCCATCCACCCTAACCGAGAAGGCAAGCAATTCAACATAGGTTATACATGTGTAGTTATATCAAATACTTCCATAATAGTCATATTGTGAATGTAAACAGTTCAGCTTTAGTAAGTCATTGATGATTTCTCTCTCCTCTTTACCTTTTCATGCTTCTCTTGATTCTTGTATTTGGAAGTCAAATTTTCCATTTAGCTCTGGTCTTTTCATCAAGAATGCTTGAAAGTCCTCTCTTTCATTGAATATCAATTTTTCTCCTTAAGCATTATACTCAGTTTTGCTGGGTAAGTGAATAGATCGATTTTAGAAAAAGAAATTGAAGAGGCCATAAATGAGCATCTTAAGCAAAAAATTTAGGGCCAGATGGAATTACAAGTGATTTCTATCAAGTATTTAAACATCAACTAACTCCAATACTGAATAAATTATTTGGAATAATTGGTAAGGAATGGATTCTACCAAGCTACTATTAGGAAACACATATGATACTGATACCTAAACCAGGAAGAATAAAAACAGAAAAAGAAAATTATAGACCAATTTCATTAATGAATATGGATGCAAAAATCCTAAATAAAATACTAGCTAAAATATTACAACAATATATTACAAAGATTATATGATCAAATGGGATTTATACCAGCAATGCAGGTTATCAACATAATTGATTACATCAATAATAAAAGCTAAAAAAATCACATGATTATATCAATATATGCAGAAAAAGCTTCTGACAAACTTACACACTCATTTTTTATTGAAAACACTAACATATTGGCACAAATGGATCAATTGATCAATTGATCAAATTTATCAATTTAAGTAAATTGAAAAAATACATTAATATATTTGCATAAATGGATATTCACTTAAGTTGATTAAAAAAAAACATTTATCTAAAACCATCAGCAAGCATTATTTGTAGTAAGGATTAAAGAAGCCTTCCCAGTGAGATCAGATGTGAAACAAGGACGCCCACTGTCACTAATATTTTTCAGTATTATACTGGAAATCCTAGCAACAGCAATAAGAGAAGAAAAAGAAATAGAAAGAACCAAAATAGAGAATGAAACAATAAAACAAAATCTTTTCCAGAGGATATGATTCTACACTTGGAAAATCCAAAAAAAGACTCAACCAAAAAGTTAGTTGAAACAATAATTTGAGCAAAGTAGTAGGATACAAACTGAGTTTAAATGTAGCTCAGATACTTACTAATTGTGTGACCCTAAGCAAATCACTTAACTGTAAAATGGTGATAATAATATAACACATACCTCACAGAGTTATTGTGAGGATCAAATGAGACATTATTTGTAAAGTACTTAGGACGGGTCCTGGTTATAGTAGGCACATAATAAGTCCTTGTTCCCTACCTGTCCCTCCTATGTATGCTAGAGTTGTCTATATCAGCCTATGAGAAAACACAAACATATACATATTTATGTATATATATATTTATACATATATATAAATATAAATATATGTGTAAATATGTGTATACATACATATATACATATATGCTAGAGCTGTTTGCATTAGTCTATTGAAAAAAGCACATATTTGCAAGTAAATGGTCATAATCTTTTATCTTAATGCAGTAGTGTGCTAGACAATATCAGGGAGCATTGGTTCAAATTCTGACTTTTCTACTTGCCTCATCTCATTTTGTGCAAGTTCCTTTATCTCTATGGGCCTCAGTCTACTCAATTATAAAATCAGAGAGCTAGTGTACATGATTTTGGAGATCTCTTCCAGCTCTAAATCTATGATCCTTGTCAGTAATATTGTACAAATAAATTGTAGTATAAAACAATATTGCCTTTGTGAAAATTAGTTTCCATATGCTTTGGAGTTTCTTTCAGGAAATGACCAGTAGATTCTTTCTGTTTTCACTTTGTGCTAATGGATATGGACAGTTTTCTTTCATGGTTTCTCAAAAACTGATATTGAGACTCTTAAAAAAAGTTTTGATCATGGTTTTTGATTAATCTAATGATTCATAAATTCTCTTTTGGTTTGTTTTCCAAGTCAGTTGTTTTGATATTGAAATACCTTATATTTTATTTTACTTTTCCGATATTTTGGTTTGTTTTACTGTAAATTGTGTCATGGAGTCATTAACTTCTGATACATACATATATGCATACATTGTGTGTATGTATGTATACACGTGTGTGTGTGTGTGTGTGTGTGTATGTGTGTGTATGGTCTTATATGCTAGAGCTTTTTGAATTCCAATTTTCTGACAGTTTTTTAGTTTGGCAAGGTTTTTTGACCTTTTTGAAGTAGATTGTTAATTCTCTTAAGGCTTTCCTCCAAAGCTCTTTATTATTTATAAAACTTTTCTCTAGCACTATGATTTCCTGTATAAATAAAAAACAAACAGCTCTTACTTGATCCCCTTCTATTGATTTCATAGTTAAGTGGTGTTTTAGTTTCAGGCTTTGCTTGTGGTTGTTTTAGAGTTTGTGTCTTAGTTATCCCTGGCACTGTAATAGTATAATTATGGGAGTATTTTTATTATTACTCTTGGTTTAGCAACTATTCTAGCCTTACTTATCAAATTGAGGTCTTTCATTAAGGAAGGCCATATTTTGTGTACTTCTTCAGGGCCTTGTTTATCCCTGTTTTGTATTCCCTCTAATACTGCTTTGAGTGCTATGTTTTTCAAGGATCTCAAGAGTAGCTCCAGCTAGGGAGCTGCAGAATTTCATTGTGTCCAAATCAATATGCTCTTGGGCAAAATTTGTTGCTGCTCTTCTAGGCTGAGCTTCCTAAACTCCTAACTGTGGTTTCTATTAAGAATGACACAACTGTAAGTTTACTACTGGTTAGTACCAGTAGATTGTCACTGTCCTCGCTCCCCAACTATTTAGCTGGCAGTTTTTTTCAATAGAACTACAGGAAGACTGTGCAAGCTCACCAGCATAACTTTCTCCTCCACAGCCATCTGGGTCCAGCGGTCAGATATTCACCAGGATGACTGGAGATGGCCCAGGATGCAATGGGAGACTCTGGCCCTTTTAGGCTAAGATCTTTTTGGGTTCTCACTTGGAGTGAGCTTATTCAGTGAATAGGCCTCTTTAAGAAGTGAGTCAAGGGATGGCCTCTTTAATTAAAAAAAAAATCAACCCGGGAGGAAAAGACCTTCATGGCTGTTGGCCAAAAGAGAAACACTTATCATTTATATTCACTCTGAGCCCAGAGGGCCCAAATTGCAGCCATTAAGTGTGTTTGGGCAGGAACCTATCGTTGCCCAATTTATGAGGTCCGGAATGAAATGGTTTTCCTTAAACCCATTTCTCTTTTTTAATTAGATTTTTTGTTTTTCATTTATAACACTTAGTTCTACATGTTCTAGAGTTTCAAATTTTCTTCCCTTCCCTCCCCTCCCTCTACCCCGCAAGATGGCATGCAGTCAGATATAGATTTTACATATACCTTCATATTAAACTTATTTACACAATAGTCAAGTTGCAAAGAAGAATTATGACCAGTGGAATAAATCATGAGAGAGAAGAAACAAAACCAAAAAAGAAAAGAAAAAAAAGAGAGCAAATAATTTGCCTCAATCTGCATTCAGACTCCATAGTTCTTTCTCTGGATGTAGCTAGCTTTTCCCATCATGAGTGCTTTGGAGTTGTCTTTGAGCCTTGTATTGCTGAGAAGAGCCAAGTCTATCAAAGTTAGTCATCACAGAATCAATATTTCTGCTGTTATGTACAATGTGATCTTGGTTCTGCTCCTCTCACTCAGTATCATATCATGTAGGGCTTTCAAGGTTATTATGAAGTCTGTATCTTCCCCATTTATTATAACACAATAGTATTCCATTACATTCATGTAACACAACTTGTTCAGCCATTCCCCAATTGATAGGCATCCCCTTGATTTCCAATTCTTTGCTACCACAAAAAGAGCTGCTATAAATATTTTTGCACACACAGCTCTCTTTCCCACTTATGTGATCTCTTTGAGTGGTACTGCTGGGTCAAAGGGTATGCACATTTTTATAGCCCTTTGGGCATAGTTCCAAGTTGCTCTCCAAAATGGCTGGATCTGTTCACAACTCTACCAACAATGTAACAATGTTCCAATTTTCCCACATCCTCTTGAGAATTTATCATTTTCCTGTTTTGTCATGTTAGCCAATCTGACAGGAGAGATGTGGTAACTTAGAGTTGTTTTGATTTGCATTTCTCTAATCAATAGTGATTTAGAGCATATTTTCATGCCCATATAGATAACTTTAATATCGTTCTCTGAAAACTGCCTGTTCATATTCTTTGACCATATTTTCAATTAGGGGATGGCTTTTATTCTTATAATTTGTCACGGTTCCCTGTATATTTTTGATATGAGGCCTTTGGCAGTGACATTGGTCATAAAGATTTTCTCCCAATTTTCTGCTTCTTCCTAATTTTTGTTGCATTGGCTTTGTTTATACAAAAACTTTTCAGTTTAACATAATCAAAATTATCCATTTTGCATTTTGTAATACTCTCTATCTCTTGTCATGTCATGAATTCTTTCCTTTGCCATAAATCTGATAGGTAAACTATTCCTTGCTCTCCCAAATTACTTATGGTATCGGCCTTTATTTCTAAATCATGAACCCATTTTGACTTTATTTTGGCATGTGGTATAAGATAGTAGTCTATGTTTAGTTTCTGCCATAACATTTTCTAATTTTCCCAGCAGTTTTTGTGGAATAGTGAATTCTTAGCCCAGAAATTACATTCTTTGGGTTTATCAAAGAGTAGATTCCTATAGCCATTGACTTCTGCATCTTGTGTACCTAACCTATTCCACTGATCTATCACTCTGTTTCTTAGCCAGTACTAGGTAGTTTTGATGACTGCTGCTTTATAGTACAGTTTGATATCTGGTATGACTAAGCCACCTTCCCTAGCATTTCCTTTCATTAATTCCCTTGATATTCTGGTCTTCTTGTTCTTCCAGATGAATTTTGTTATGATTTTATCCAGCTCTTTAAAATCATTTTTTGGTAGTTCAGTTGGAATGGCACTGAATAAGTAAATTAATTTAGGTAAAATTGTCATTTTTATTATATTAGCATGGCCTAACCATGAGCAACTGATGTTATTCCATTTATTTAGATATGACTCTATTTGTGTGAGAACTGTTTCATAATTTTGTTCGTATAGGCCCTGGGTTTGTTTTGGCAGGTAGACTCCCAAATATTTTAAAATGTCTACAGTAACTTTAAGTGGAATTTCTCTTTCTGTCTCTTTGTATAGGAATGCCAAGGATTTATGGGGGTTTATTTTATATCCTGCAACTTTGCTAAACTTGTTTATTATTTCAAGAATTTTTTTTTACTTGAATCTCTAGGATTCTCTAAGTAAATCTTCGTATAATCTGCAAAAAGTGATAATTTAGTTTCTTCTTTGCCTATTCTAATTCCTTCAATTTCTTTTTCTTTTCTTATTGCTACAGCTAACATTCCTAGTACCAAGTTGAATAATAGGGCTGATAACGGACATACTTGTTTCACCCTGAATTTTATTGAGAAGGCATCTAGCTTATCCCCATTACATATAATTACATATATAATGCTTGCTGATGGTTTTAGGTAGATGCTATTTATAATTTTAAGGAAGACTCCATTTATTCCTGTGCTTCTAGTGTTTTAATAGGAATGGGTGTTGTATTTTGTCAAATGCTTTTTCTACATCTATTGAGATAATCATATGGTTTCTTCTAGTTTTGTTATTAATATGATCAATTATGCTGATAGTTTTCCTAATATTGAACCAGCCTTGCATTCCTGGAATAAATCCTACCTGGTTGTAGTGCATTATTCTCCTAATAAGTTGCTGCAATCTTTTTGCTAATATTTTATTTAAAATTTTTGCATCAATATTCATTAGGGAAGTTGGTCTATAATTTTCTTTCTCTGTTTTGACTCTTCCTGGTTTAGGTATTAGTACTATACTTGTGTCATAAAAAGAAATTGATAGGAATCCTTCTTTGCC
>CM053622.1:696419849-696443501 GCA_028646595.1 Phalanger gymnotis | reverse complement strand
TTAAATGTTTGATAGAATTCACATGTAAAACCATCTGGCCCTGGAGATTTTTTCCTAAGTAATTCATTGATGGCTTGCTCAATTTCTTTTTCTGAGATGGGGTTATTTAGGTAATTACTTCCTCTTCTGTTAAGCTGGGGAATTTGTATTTTTGTAAATATTCATCCATTTCCCTGAGGTTATAAAATTTATGGGCATACAACTGGGCAAAATAATTCCTAATTATCATTTTAATTTCCTTTTCTTTGGAGGTGAATTCACCCTTTTCATTTTTGATACTGGTAATTTGGTTTTCTTCTTTCTTTTTTTCAATCAAATTGATTGAGGGTTTATCAATTTTGTTGTTTTTTTCACAAAATAAGCTCTTACTTTTATATATTAGTTCATTAATTTTCTTGATTTCAGTTTTCTTAATATCTCCTTTGATTTTCAGTATTTTTAATTTGGTATTTAATTGGGGATTTTCAATTTGTTCATTTTCTAGCTTTTTCAGTTGCATGCCCATTTCATTGATCTCATTTTTATCTATTTTATTCATGTAATCATTTAGAGATATAAAATATTCCCTAAGAACTGCTTTTGCTGCATCCCATAAGTTTTGGTATCTTTGGTCTCATCATCTCATTCTCTTGAATGATGTTATTAATTGTTTCTATGATTTGTTATTTGGCCCCCTCATTCTTTAGGATTAAATTATTTAGTTTCCAATTTTTAGTTTATCTTTCTATGGTCCTTTATTACAAATAATTTTTATTGCATCATGATCTGAGAAGGATGCATTGACTATTTATGCCTTTCTGCACTGGATTGTGAGGTTTTTATGCCCTAGTACATGGTCAATTTTTGAGTATGTGCCTTGGAAAGCTGAAAAATATGTATTCCTTTTTATCTCCAGTTTTCTCCAGAGGCCTGTCATATCTGCCTTTTCTAAAATTCTATTCACTTCCTTAACTTCTTTCTTGTTTATTTTGAGGTTAGATTTATCAAGTTCAGAGAGGGGGAGGCTGAAGTCCCTCACTAGCATGGTTTTGCTGTCTATTTCTTCCTGTAACTCCCTTAACTTCTACTCTAAGAATTTACATGCTATGCCACTTGGTGCACATATGTTAAATAATGATATTTCTTCTTTGTCTATGGTGCCTTTTAGCAGGATATAGTGTCCTTCCTTATTTCTTTTAATTAGATCTATCTTTGCTTTTGCTTTGTCTGACATTAGGATTGCTATTCCTGCTTGTTTTACTTCAGCTGAAGCACAATATATTCTACTCCATCCTTTTGCTTTTACCCTGTGTGTATCCCCCTGTTTCATATATACTTCTTGTAAACAACATATTGTAGGATTACGGTTTTTAATCCATTCTGCTATCTGCTTCCGTTTTGGGGAGAGTTCATCCCATTTACATTCACAGTTATGATTACAAGCTGTGTCTTTTTCTCCATCCTGTCCCTGCTCCCCATTTATGCGTTTATTTCTCTTTCCTCCTTTCCACTCCTCAAAAGAGTTTGGCTTTTGACCACTGCCTTCCTCAATTTACCTAACCTCTTGATTTCCCTCCCTTATCTTATCCTTTTCCCCTTGCTACTTCTTACCTCCCTTCTGACCACCCCCCTTTTCTTTCCTCTTTCCCCTCCTGCAGCCTGTAGGACAAGTTTGCTTTCTATACTTATCAGAGTATGTTATTCTCTTCTTGAACCAAATCCAATGAGAGTTAAGCTCATATACTACTCTTCTCCCTCCCTTCTTCCCCTCTACTATAATATGATTTGTGCCTCTTCATGTGATGTAATTTACCCTTTTCTACTGCTTCTTTACCTCTTCTCTCACAACCCTCACTTTACATTGCTTAATTATATTTTTTATCATTTTATATATTGATTAACAAGGTTTGTGGGTTTTTCCCCTTGTTTATCTCTTGAGTTTTATATTTGAAGATCAAATTTTCTATTGAGTTCTGGCCTTTTTGTCAGGAAGGTCTGGAATTCCCTTATTTCGTTGAATGTTCATCTCCTTGCCTGGAAAATTATGCTCAATTTTGCTGGGTAGTTGATCCTTGGTTATAGCCCAAGCTTTTTTGCCCTTTGGAATATCATATTCCAATTTCTCCTGTCATTTGATGTAGAAGCTGAAAGGTCCTGCATGATTCTGACTGTAGTTCAACGATATTTGAATTTTTTTTTCTTTTTGGCTGCTTGCAGTATTTTCTCCTTGACTTGATAATTCTGAAATTTGGCTATAATATTCTTGGAGTTTTCAATTTGGGATCTCTTTCAGGGGGTGATTGGTGCATTGTTTTGGTCACAATTTTGCCCTCTGGTTCTAGGACCTTTGAGCAGTTATCTTTGTTAATTTCTTGGAAGATACTGTCTAGGCTCTTTTTCTCATTGTGGTTTTCCAGTAGACCAATAATTCTTAAATTGTCTCTCCTGGATCTATTTTCTGAGTCAATTATTTTTCCAATCACATATTTCATATTTTCTTCTATTTTTTCATTCTTTACATTTTGTTTGACTACTTCTTGATGCCTCATAGAGTCATTAGCTTCAACTTGCTCAATTCTAATTTTTAATGAATTGCTGTCTTCATTTTGCTTTTGAGTCTCCTTTTCCAATTGGTTGATTTTACCTTTCACAGTGTCATTTTCTCTATTTAGATCCTGAATCTCCTTAGCCATTTCACCAATTTTATTTTTTAAAGATTTGATCTCATCAGTGGTTTTTCTTTTTTCATTTTTTCTTTGACCTTTCTAATCTGGTTTTTAAAATTCCCCTTTAGATCTTCCAGGAATGCTTTTTGTTCTTGAGACCAGTTCACGTTCCCTTTTGAGGTATCAGATGCGGGTATAATGTCAATGCTGTCTTCTTCCAAATTGGTATTTTGATATTCCCTGTCTCCATAAAAAGAATCAATAGTCCTTGGTTTTTTCATGTTCTTCTTCAGGTTGGTTATCTTTTTCCTGGCTTTATAGTGGATTTCTGCTTTTGGGGCTCAGGGAGCTCTGTCCCAGGTTTCTTGTTCTGGAAATTGTGAGCCTAGTTACTGGCTTTGTGTGTTATGGCCTTGGGTTTCCTGAGGTGTTGGGGAGGGGTCATCTGACTGCCAGAAATCTCTTCTTCCCCTGGGGCTGCTGTCCAGCATGGGTGGTCTTAGCCCTTGTCCATGCTGGTATCTGCCACTTCCCCTGGCTGTGCATAGGCACATCTGGGTTCCTGGCATTGACCCTTGCTGGGTCCAACCTTCTGGGACTCAGGAATTCCCACAGTTTGGCTGCTGAAGCCCCACTTCTGTTTCCTCTATTCTAGGGTTTTTCCAGAAGTATTCTCTCTGGGTCAGGGCAGGGGGAGGGATGAGAGATGTTTACCTGGCCATTATGTCTCCCAGAATTTCAAGAAGGTGAGTTTCAAACCTTTGTGCTGCAAGCCTCAGGAGTAGATGTCTTGTGGCCCCAGGTGCTGTGCTGCTACCTCCTGTAGCTTCAACAGACTCCTGTCCTGGGGAATCCTTGGGATCTCAGACAGTTTCAGGTGCCTATCTTTCTCCCAGCCTCCTTAAACCCATTTCTTGCTCCTTACACAGTACACAGCATCAGACCAGGTTGGATGGGCAACTGCCCTGGGGCTAGACCCAGGGCATCTAAATCCATGTTGAATATACTCATGATATGCTTTTGAGTGATGTATATTTTAAAATGATGCACAATAAAAAAAACTGCAAATTATATTTTCTCGTGTAGTTTTGTGGTCTTAACCAGTGCTAATTTTTACATTGAATTCATAGATTCAATCAAGGTATGTATTGACTTTGTTCTGAGGATCTTATTAAATTCTACAAAGAATTTTACTGCTACTTCATCCCTGAAAGAGATGGTTTCAAAGAATTCATTGTTTTCATCATGCGACCAAATGTATTCCACCACCTCCTTTGTTTGTCTCTCCTCCAAGAATATGTGATCTATCATTGCATTTAGCTACAACTTCATCATGTCTTCTGATTTAATTAATAATGGGAGTGTCAATGTGGTGTCGTTCAGTTTCCCTAGTCATTAATTGACTTAGCCATTGAATAAATTGTTTCATGTTAAGGTATAAACAGTTAAGTTAATGTTGATAGAAGGTTTAAATTCTATAAATCTTACTGTTTTCTGCCACTCTTTTTTACAACTTCATTACCCTTAGAACTAGTTGTCCTTTAAGCTAATATTTGAAAAATGAGTATAGTCCTGATAGATTAAAATAAAAAAGAAAGATAATTAAAGCACAAGGAAAATCATATCAACATACAGTAGGAAAGTTTTTGATTGAGAATAACAAGAATTATCATTAGCATACATTGAGATGTAGTAGGAGATAAGTGAAAAAAGCAAGTTGATGCCCAATTATGAAGGATATTATACATCTGATTAAAATATAATAAGCAGTGGCAAGCCAATTACAGTTCTTGAACAAGGGAAAGACATGGCTAAAGTAATGTTTTAGGCATGGGCAAGAGAAGATTAGTGAAATAATGTAGATATGACATAATAAAGCCTGTGCAAGGATGGGGGGTGGGGTAATAGGAATAGAAAGGAAGTTAAAGATTCAAGAGATATTATGAAGGCTGAATAACTAAGATTTGCTTACTGTTTAGCTTTGCTTTACCGGGGAGAGAAAGAAGATAACAAAGACATTTCAACTCCACTCTAAAACTGCTGCTCTGTCTGGTTTCCACTTTGTGGAAGGACATGCCTGTCCAGGTTAAGCTTATCTCTTCTAACCTCATCAGCCTTGATTGATACCACCTTCTTCATTCCTCTCTCCCTTCTGATTGGAGGGCTGGAGACTGGACTATTAAACTCCTTCCAATGCCTTCTTTACAGAGGGTTAGAAACTGAACTTTTACTCATTCCACTCTGCGTCTGCTGCTCTGCCTGGTTTCAACATCTCTTACCAAGATGCACCCCTCACAAACACCAGGTACAGGTTGGTATCTCCTCTTTACCCTCCCCCAGTTTATTACTTCCATTTCTGTGTTGTCACCCCTGTCCTTCCCCCCCAGTAGGTTGTGAGCTACTCAAGGGTAGGGACTGTCTTTTTATTCATTATATCCCCAGCACTTAGCAAAGTGCCTAGCATATATTAGGCACTTAATAAATGTTTATTGTATTGTATAGGTGTTTAGGATGTAGTGATATGAATGAAAAAAATAGAGTCAAGAAGAGTTTCTTTGGAATTAGAACATGGCATGAAAGGGATGAAAGTTGCTAAATTTGATTTTATAGAAGTTGAGGTTGTACTGCAAGTAGGCTATCATATAGAAATGTATAGGAAGTCATTCAAAATGAGTTCAGTAGAACAATTAGTTCTGCCACTGGATTTCAGAGAAAACCAAGCAGTTTCAGTAACACCTACACAATTGAATTATGGAGAAGTCCTACCGTATTCATTTCCATGGGTGTAGGAATGTTCCATTTGTCCTAACTGCCACAATATGTGGTCATTGTAATGATATCTACAGACACCTGAGAAAATGATAAATAGGATTTCAAATATCCTGAATTCAAGTTTGGAGGCTAGTTGTGGAATCAGAAATCCAGATAGTTGCCCTGCAGATATTTAGAAGTGGTGGCCTGCAGGAAAATCATGATATTAATTCTGGATAAGGAAATAAAGGTTTGGAAAAACAACAAAATCTCATGTTTTGCAAATGAAGTTCTTAAGATAGTTGAGGTTTATTTTTTTGATTCATAATTTATCTAATAGCACCTGTAAAAATTTTCAAAACACTTTCCATATGCCATCTTGCTTGAGTTTCCAACAACTTGGTGAGCAAAGTGCTAATAATATCCTTGATTATAGATGATGAAACTGAGACTGTGGGACTTGCCTAGGTCATAGATAGTGGATGTCTGAGTATTTGAACAAGGTCTTTTTTTGATTCTAAGTTCATTGTTTTGTTCACTCTGACAGGCTAATGCCTCTTTCATTTCTCCTAAAATTCTAGTGAGTAATTCATGCTTTCAGCTGCACCAAATCACTCTTCAGCTACAAAAGCTCCAGTAGCTCCCTACCATCACAATATTTCCATCACTGTCATCACAATTGCAGTTAAGAAATGCTCATTGACCTCCTACTTTAAGCAGGAACTATGCTAAATGCTGAGATATAGTACATATTTTCTGACCTCAGAAGTTCCTGATCTTGGAAGGGAGAGAGCCATTAGAAGTAATTGATCAATTAGCATTTAGGAACACTTGGTATGTGTAAGTACAGTGCTAGGTGCTGCAGATTATAATACAAAACTGAAATAATTCCTGTTCTCAAGAAGATTAGAATCTAATTAGGGGAGACCATATGCACCTATACTAATATTATATACATATATGTATATGGATACACACAAGCACACATACCAAATAAATACAAATAATTTGAGAAGGAGAGGACTAGAGGTAGATATTTGGAAAAAGGTTTTCTTGCCCTGAATTTTGAAGGAAAGAAGAAATTGAAAGTGGTATTGATGAGGAGAGAGTACATTACAGTTGTGCAGAGACATCCAACACAAAGACCACGCAGACAGAAAATAGAGGGTTTTGGTGCAAACAGCAAAAAGGCCTGTTTGACTGAATCACAAAATATAGAAAGAGGAGTATCATAAAATATAGCTTGAAATGGAGGTTAGGGTCAGGTTGTAAAGAGTTTTACATGATGTATTGTCTAAGGAATCTGATGTCTAAGGAACTCCATAATTTGTCAATTCTGCGTTCTTCCAAACCTGCCTTCCATTTCTCCCTTAACAGAAATCTATTTATTCCTGTCTCCTGAATTTCCCATCCCAGAATGGTGTAGTTGAAAGAGATCTGAATGTAGAGACAGATGACTTGGGTAGAAATCTATATTCTGACAATTACTAGCTGTGTGACTCTGGGCAAATCTCTTGACTTACAAGTTTCTCATCTATAAGAAAAGGATATGTATGTTTGAAGTTTCTCCCTCTTTCTCGTAATACCATATTCCTCTCTTACTATAAAATCCTAACCATCCCTTAATTTTATCTTCTCCATGAAGCTTTCCTGACCATTCTTTTTTAAAAAAAAATTTATTTTTAATTTATGGAATAAAACAAGCATTTCTATAAAACAGTATAATAAAAAGATGATTGCATATGAAACTGCAATTCTACTATGTACAACTTGTTATTCCTTTCAAATATACAACAGGATTATTATATACATTTCTTTTTTTTCTTCCCTTACCCCTCCACCCTAGAGATAGCTACCATTAGATACAAATAGGTATATGTATATATATACATATATACATATATATGTAAAATTATTCTATTTATCAATTCTTTCTCTGGATGCAGGTAGCATCTTTTGTCATGTGTTCTTTAGAGATAATTTGGGAATTTGTAATAGTGAAAATATCTTATTTGCTCGAAGTCATTCTTAAAATAATATTGCTGTTACTTTATACAATATTCTTTTGGTTCTGCTCATTTCCTGACCAATCTTACCAATATCAGAATCTTCCCCTCACTGTACTGCTGTAATTTCTGTTTATTCAGTCACACTCTACTTTGGGGGTCGCATAATCATATGCTATGCTTCCACATTTGACGTCTCTCTTCAGCTAGACTCTATGTTACTTGAAGTCCAGGACAATATCATTCAAATGATATAATAAACGTAATTTTTTTTGGTAAATCTTAAGGTGCTATTTAAACATGAGTTGTTAGACCTTAATTTTTTCACATCCTCTATAATGCCAAGTACAATGCTAACACTAAGTAATCAATCAATACTTTTTGAATTAAATGGATTTGAACTGTTTTGACCTCTTTTGATATAGAAACACAAAAATGTTTAGTAATGTAAAACTAATGTTAAAGCAAAAAAAAAAGCCAAGAGATGATTGATTGTGCAAGTCCATAAAAGGAAGTGTTTCTCATAATGTTGCATTTATACAGCTATTCCTAGCTGATTGATTCCAAAATAGCTTGCCAGATGTGACTCCTACTTTCCATGAAATTCAAGCTTTGATACAACACCACATTCATTTCAGAGTAAAGAGGAAATTTTCTAGATGGTGCTAAAAAAGCAACGATCATCAATCTGTTTGGCTCTCTGTTTTTTTAATGAGGTATATTTGAGTAGGGGCTTCTCACTTACAGAAGAACTAGAAAAAAGAGTGTATTAAATGATTGAATCAATACTCTTTATGATATCTGGAATTTTTTGAATGACTAAGAAAATCTACGTATTTTCCCCACCCTCCAACTCATCCACTCCATCACCAATGCAGAGCAAAACCTCTCTGTAACTTAGTGTATAGAATCAGAAGACTGAGGATAGGAAAGGATCTTTGATGTATGCAACAGAATCTGCTAATTTCATATCTCAAAATCATAAGATTTCAGAAAAAAAAGGGCCTTCATACCTACATAGTGAAACTCATACCTGAAGAAAAGAATCCCAACTACATAAAATATAGCGAAGAAATACATATTCCAGCCTGTGCTTAAAGACTTTCAATGAGGAGGAGCCCACTAACTTCAGAACAAGCCCATTTTACTTTTGTACAGCTCTAATTGTTATGAAGATTTTCAAGACTTCAAGCTCTAATTTCACACTTTGTAACTTCTACCTATTGTATCTAGTTCTGCTCTCTAGGGTAAAACAGAACAAATGTAATTCCTTATCTATAAATATCATCTCCCAATATCCTTGTCTTCTAATATTGAAGTCAGCTACTACATTTCCAATAAAACTTGTCTTTTCCTGGTTAACTATCCCTTGGTCCTTCAAACAATATTCATATAGTATTGCATGCTCTTTATTATGATCACCCTACTCAGAACATTTGCCAGTTTATCAGTGTCCTTCCTAAGTCTGATGCCTAGACTATGTTATGTGGTCTCACTAGAGAAAAGGACATCAGAAGTATAAATTTCTTTTTTTTAGGAAGCTGTGTGTCTCTGCAGTCCATGATCAAATTAACATTGTTAGCCGCCCTAATTTGCTATTGACTCTTTTCAAGCTTGCCATCCACTAAAACTCTGAGATATATTTTTCAGACATGTTATTCTGTAACCTTATTCCTCCATCATGTACTTGCAAGATTTGTTGTTTGGGTCCAAATGTGAAACTTTATATTTGACAGAATCATAGAATTTTTGAGTTGGGACCACATTACCTTTACCATTCCTTTGAGATCCAAATCTAAGGTCATATAAAATACTTGAAGACAGCTATCATGTTACCTCTGAGTCTTTTCATCTCCAGGTGAAACAAATCTAATTCCTCCAATCCATATTCACATGACCTAGACTAATATCATCATGCTAATGCCCTTCCTCTAGAAACTCTCCAGTTTAATTAGGTCCTTTTAAAATTGCTGCAAAAAATTACTGAGAATCAGAGAATAAAGAATGAATGATATGTCCAGGCTTTCACAACTAAGTAGTGGAGCAGGTATTCAAACCTTTTTTTTTCCTCTGACTCAAAATCTAGCATTCCTTCCTCTTTTGTAAAGATGTATCATTAAGCGTTGACATGACCAAAAAATTCATCACCTTCCATCCTATCCAATGATGAATCTTTCCAAAATTACTGAGCCTATACTCAAAGCCTTTTCTATTTGTTAGGTCCTTGTAAAAATGGATTCCACTGACATAGATTTCAAAGAATTAGAATCATCCTCAGGCCACAATGGGTATACAGTTATCCCTTCCACATCACTAGGGTTAAGAGAGGGGCAGCCCCATGATCTGGGAAATCTGTGTAAAATTATATGGCCTTCCCTTCATAACATATAAAAAGTGTGAATGTTTTTTTTTTCTTTTATGGGGGGGATTTACAGTCTCTTATTGTAAAATTTGGGTTAAGTATTTTGTCATAGGCCCTGTGTCATCAGTTGACCTTCAAGTGCCATCCACAGCCTCTGCAAAACTCCCCTAAAATTCGTATTTAATTTCTTATGCTGACCCATGACATATCAAAACAATGATGGGAAAAGTCACAATATGGAAGAGATAACTGTATTAGAATTTATATAAATGGTAGTATAAAATATATTACTTCTAACTATCACATTTCAATAATTCTTTGATACCTCAAAGATTTGTGATTGCAATAGTATGAATAATCACTCTATGATATAGACAACAAACTCCCCTCACTTTACTGTTGTTATGATTTGTCCTTCATTCTCAAAGAGAACCATGATATCAGTAAAATGATGCCATGTGAGTTGACTTTAAGTGAAGGAGAGCTGTTCAAAATCAGCAGCCTCATTTTCTCCTCCAGAGTCATCTGGATCCAGTGGCCAGATTAGGACAACTGGAGAAGGCCCAAGATGCAGTGGGAGACCTTAGCCTTTTTAAGCTAAGGTCTTTTTGAATTCTCACTTTGACTGAGGCAATGCCCATTCTGTGATTAAGTTTGTTTAAGAACAGAGCCAAAGTGTGGCTCCTTTAATAAAAAAAAAACAAAACAAAACATCAAACTGGGAGGGGAAGACACCCTTAGGGTTTCTTTCCAAAAGAAAAACAGTTACATTCACTCTGAACCACAGGGGCCCAAACAATAACCATTAAAGTGGTGTTTGGGTAGGGACTCATTGTTGGCCAATCAATAAGAGCCAGAGTAAGTTGGGTTTAAGGCATGGGCTTTAAGAAAGAAATCTAGCCAATAAACTCCAAGATATTTAGGTAGGTTTCGGCCTTCAAAATTCACCTTCCTTTGGACAGAGCACCCTCAGCTAAGGGCATGATATCACATATGGGAGAGTAGAGGAGAGCGGAAGAAGGGAGAAGAGGAGGGGAAGGGAGGACAAAGAACTGAGTTGGCCAACTAGAACTGGCCAGTTTGGTTCCCAGTGGGGTAATTGGGACTACACACAAGTTGTGGTTTGTCCTTCATTCTTGAAGAGGACCATGGCATCAGGAAGATGATGCCATGACTTGCAAATGAATTGGTTTTAAGTGAGGGAGGGCTGTGCAAAGTCACCAGCCTCACTTTCTCCTCTGGAGCCATCTGGGTCCAGTGGCCAGATATAGATCAGGACAGCTGTAGATAGCCCATTACTGGGCTATCTTCCTGAGTTGCTTCTGCCCCTCCAATATTTATTTTATAATGATGAATTACTATTACTCTAACTAGGCTAGTCCTTGGCAACAGATACATGCTTAGTTACTAAAACTGTTCTGGGGATATTTCCAGCTTGTTAGGACCCTTCAAAATAGCATTGTACTGACAGTCTAAGAATCTAAGGTTATCTCAAAGAGTCTGAAGAATGTAATGAATACAGAGCTGGATAAAGCAAAATGTATTTGGATTTGGATCCCACCTCAGTCACTAACTAGCTTTGTGATCCTAGGCAGGTCACTTAACCTTTCTTAGCCTCATTTTTGTAATTTATAAAATGGGATATCTATCTATCTCTATCTCTATCTAATATGTGTACATGTACATACACATACATATATATGTGTGTGTATATATACATACATACATGTGTGTATGTATGTATATATATATAAAAAATAGATATACATATATATTTTAATATTACTCTCTTCTATGATAAGGTATTAGAATAGGACTTCCAGAGCTTAGCACAGTGCTTAGCACATAGTAGGTGGTTAATAAATATTTATTGAATTAGTAGAATGAGTGTATTAAATGTTCAATGAAATAAATTCTTATTTATATTTCATATTGCCAAATGAGAAACAAAATGCTTCCTTGTCTTTCTTTAATCATACACATACTTTTTTCCCCTTCTAGTCTAGACTTTGGATTTCATTAATATAAAGAGTTCCACTGTGGAAACTTTCTCTACTAATACAGGTTAATGGCTTTTCCAATACATGTAGTCTTACAGAGTTTCTCAGGAGCACTGAGCATATTATACATGATCACACAGCTAGTATGTGTCAGAGGCAGGAACTGAACACAGGCAAACCTGATTTTAAGGCTGATCCTTGATGATCAGCCATACCAAATTGCCACTGGCTATAACCAATTGATGTTTATTAAGCACTGTCAAGTTATACTTTTACTTTGCCCTCTGGGTAATTTTGACAAAGGTCAGAACTATGTTAAAGGTGACTTCCATTCCTTATCTTTGGAGACCTGGACATGAATATTACCTTCTTTCTATTTCCCCAGATATTTTTGAAAATTTAATTTGTATTTATTTGTCTCTGTTTATATTTCATTGTTGGTATCTCAGCAGTAGCAAGGCATCAAAGGTCTCATTTAAAATGGACCCAAATAACAAATGTCAATTAAAGCAAATGTGTCAGCCCTGGAAGTTTTCCCTTCAAACCGTTACAAAGTTATCTGATCATTATAAAGACCTGGCTATTTTAATTCATGAATATTCAAATCCTACTTTTATCAAATATATTGAAAATGTAGTTGATACAACATTTGGGAAATGCAGTATTGTAACAAGAAACTCCAAATACTATAACACATAGCAACAATAATAAGAACTATGATTATAATATATTCTTAAACTCTCCATCTTTAAGGTTCTGTCCTGGGCCTTCTTAGCCCTCTGTACTACTTCATTTAGAGATTTCATCAGCTCTCATGGATTTAATTACCAACTAATTTTCTTTTGCCCTAAACTCTCCCCTTTCATTTACTAAATACTATCCTCCAAGTTCCTCATGTTTGCAACCTAAGAGTCATGAAGGATTTCTCACTCTATTTCACTCCAAAAATATCCAATCTATTTACAAGACCTGTTGATTTCATCTTTACAACACTTCTTTAATATGCCCCCTTTTCTCCTCTGACACTAACACTACGGGCTTTCATCACCTCTCGCATAATTCATTATAATAGCCTGCTGGTTGGTCTGCTAGCCTCAAGTCTCTCTCTACTCCACTCCATCCTCCATTCAAGAGCTGAAATAATTGTCTAAAATGCAGGTCATGTCAGCATGATCCACTTTCACCCCTTACTCAATAAACTCTATTAGCTTCCTATTGCCTTCAGCATCAGATATAAAATTCTCAGGTTTAGCATTCAAAGCACTTCATAACCTAGTCTCCTCCCTTTCCAGTTTTCTTATGCCTTGTTCCCCAGTACTCACTCTTGGATCCAGTGTCACTGTCCTCCTGGCAGTTCCATGAACAAAATGTTTTATTTCTTGGCCCCAGGCATTTTCTCTGACTATCCAGTTTGCCTTCAATGCTCTTCTTCCTCTGCTCCAAATACTGACTCCTCTGGCTTCTTTAAAGGCTTAATTAAAATTCCTTCTTCTACAGAAAAGCCAATCTCTCTTAATTCTAATGATTTTCCTTTGTTATTTACTAGTTATTGTGTGTGTGTGTGTGTAGCTTGCTTTGTATATATTTGCTTGCATGTTGCCTCCCTCATTAGACTGTCAGTAACTTGAGGAGAGGCACGTTTGCCTCTTTTTGTATCCCTAGCACTTAGCACAGAACCTAATACATGGCAGGAACTTAATAAATGTTACTTGTCTGGCAAATCTTTTCTTAATGTTGATACTGTGAGACCACAGTGTAAGTGAAACTGGCTTGTATAAAAAGGAGGTTTTTTTTTGGCATTCTAGTAACTAAGCCAATTAAAATGGCTCAATCAATTTTGATTTAGAGTAAATAGAATTGCTGTAAATTTCATATTAAGATTCCCATTGGATAAATCAAACATTTACTATGCTCCTACTACCTTCTATCTGGTAGATGCTGGGGATACAAAGACAGAAATTTTTTCTATAGTTCCTTCCATCAAGGAATTTACAGTGTATGAAAATGCACTGTCCAATGACATAAACAGAGTTTACCAAGATTTCAGTAAAGTACTTGACAAAACCTCTCATGGATAACATGGACCTTGGCAGGATTGTGAACAAGACAGAGAGAGGTAGTTGATGGTAACACCGTTAGATAGATTCAAATTTAGTTAAATGAACAAAATCAAAAATTAATCTTTAGCCACTCAATGTCAAAATGAAGAGAGTTCTCTAGTCACATTCTCTAGGCTTTGGTTCTATGCTGTCCAACATTTTAATGATGGCTTGGATGAATATAAGTGTAAGAGGAATTTGACTATCTCTGATTGGCCCCAGAGGACAAAATTAGGAGAAATAGTTAAAGAAAAAAAGAATCCTGAACTTTGTTAGGAGGCTGGAGGATACAAGAAGGTGATCCAGAAAAGAATGGGAGAAAGGACTACTGGACAATTAGAGCTAATAGATAGGAAGCTCTTCTTAAAGAGAAAGCTGCAAAGAAAGCAAGTCTTTGAGGAGGAATAAGGACATACGTCTGTAGGCACCATATATCATCCAGTAAGGGTCAGAGGTAGAGAAGAGTAGTGGTGGTTGGTGACTTGTGAGGGGCAATCAAGTAACTCTTTGACTTTACCTTCACAAAAGAAGGCTTGGCTGCCTTTCCAGGTCACGAACCTCTCCAGATTTCTTAAACCTAATTAAATATTATCCACTTCTGGTGATAAAGGTGGAAACAATTGAAACTTATAGAACAACTTTAGAAAGCATTACTAAGCATCGTGACTTCTGAGGCAAACAACAAAACAAACAACCTCATGATCTGAAGGGTATGATAGCATTTTCATTATTGTTGAACAAAGGGAAACGTTTAAGAATAGCTAAAGAAAATTAATAGCTAGTTAAAAATATTATCTGATAAGTGGTTTCAGATTTTTGGATTACATTGGAAAATACAGGGATAATAAGTGTTAAGTTTGGAGTATGTTGGTTAAAATTTGTTTACCTAGAGTTTTGTGAACCTTATCAAAATAGGTTAAAACTCAAAAAGAAGGGGTAATGGTGAAAAGCTGCTTATGTGGCAAAAGTCTACATATAGTGAGGGCTGTTCTCCCACATGTAGCATTGAGGATTTCATTGTGATGTTAAAAAGGAAAGGAGAATACCTAGGGCCATGAAACTCATAGTTTATTAAAGTCACCATAATAAAGATCCAACATATTAAGAAGTTAAATTTTCATTTTTCCCTATTATGGCATTTGTTCAGCAAGTCAAAAAATGGTTTTGTGAAGCAAGGCCATTTCTTTTAGTTTTTAGAATGTCTCAATCTAGATTCTCATGTATTTCATGTCCATATTGTCTCATTATATGAAATAAGAATTAATATTTGTTGATGTTTGAATTGCCTCCCTTTGGCTGCTTGTTAGAGTATCTGTTCTGCAAAGAAAAGCTTGATTTTGGTGACTGGACTTTGAATAAAACACAGGGAGCTTTCTGTTCCTACTCTGTCAATTCTATTATTTTTCATTTCATTCTATTTTTCAATGCATTCAGGCAATTTTCTTAAATTATTTCCTGCAACATGGTACTCAGAAGCTTTCCTTCTGAAAGCAAATATTCCTTATATTATGTCACCTAGACCTTCTCTCCTAACTCTGTTGACAAAATAATAGCCAATATTTGTAGAGATTTGAAGTTTTCTTCCACTTTAGGCATTAATTTTTTTTGCTTTAAGAATGGGCAATTTTATACAGCATCCCTACTACTTTATCAAAATTTTTCACTATCTTGTCATTGCTGTCAATTCACTTGTTTCTCTTCTTGTGTTCTTATTTAAAATTTCATTTCCATCTTAATAGATTTCAAATCACCCTTTTCATTGGTTATTGACTTTCTGAGGCCCTTACAGGTTGTTTAGGTATAGCCACTCAATCTTCTAAAGATAATTTTTTTCTTTCTCTTGTTGTGCTGTAGCCTCTCTCATCCTCTCTTTTAAACTTTTATTTATCTTTTTTTCATATTCTGGTTAGTATTGCTTGCTTTTTGCAATGCTAAAAGGTGTACTTAGTGCCAACTTTGGGCATTCTTAACCCATTCTCTCCTCCTTATGCCCTATCAACTATGTTATGTTGATTGGCTTTGCTTAATCATTTTTCCCCTTTATCCCAAGGGGAGTTTCATTGGAGGCAGGGATAAAAGGAAGTGGAAATGTTATGTCCAGAAAGGACAGAGATATCAAAACAAAAGGAATCAATACAATTTTTCAAATGTTTAATTTTAGAACAGAAAATAAAGATAATGGTTAGTGAAACTTGAATGGGGATAACAAAGATCAAGCATAAATTCATCATAAGTTCATTAATTTATAGCTAATAGGGAATTTATAGGCCATCATTGATAGCAAGTCATGCCAAATTTGCTACATTTCTTTTTTTTGTGAGAGGGTTAGTTGAATGGTAGAGCATAGTGGAAAAATGCCATAGATATATGAAATCACAGAATCATAGATCTAAAGCTGAAAGGGATATTAAAAATCATCTAATCCAACTCTGTTATTTAATAGATGAAGAAACTAAGTCTCAGAAAAATTAAATGATTTGTTCACTCTCACACAGGTAGAAGTGGCAAAATCAGGATTTGAATTCAGGCACTCTTGGTGTCAGTCCTCTTTCAAAGTTTACCTAAGTTTCAGCAAAATATTCCATAAATTCTATCATGTTATTCTTGCTGATAAATTGACATGAAGTGGCTTTAATGGTAGCACAGATTGATATGTTCAAATCTGTTTGCCTAGGTAGATCTATGGAGATGCCATTAATAATTTGATACCAATTAACAAGAAGGATACTAGTAGAGCTCTCCGACAATCTGTCATTGCCCCTATTCTGCTTAACATTTTTAAAACAATGACTTAGAATAAGGCATATATAAATAACATGCTTATCAAATTTTCAGAGCACAGAAATCTAAGAGAAATAATGAACATGAAGACTGTACTTAATATAAAATAAATGCAAAGTCTTTCAGGGATTCTTCAACTAAATAACAGAAATAACTAACTTTTAAAAAATTGTACTGATTATTTATTACAAGCTTAAGTTCATTTTGTGATTCAGCTTTATTGTCATTCTTACAGATATGTCTCATTGTCTTCTGTTTGTCCTTGGTCATTTATCCCTCCTCCAAGTCTGTATACTTGTTCTTTTTGGATATAAAGAAGATATTGAAAAATATCATTCAGAAAGAGGGTAGAAAGAATTTCATTATGGGTGTGATGGGAATTCACCTCTCTGATAGCAAGAGATTAGAAGAGAAGGTCTGTCAAAGTCACTTCTAAATCTCTTAGTTTGAAATGTGTCACAATAAATCTGTGATTCCATAGGGACGGGTAATCAAAACTCTTCTTTGCCTTCCCATCTTCAGAGATTCTTGATCATGCCTTTCTATAAATTCTCTGTGCAGACCCAACCTGTCAAGATAGAGTTCTTCCTCATATTCTTCTAGAATCTTGGTGACATGCATGGGTATTATTGTATACAAGAATTTGTTGTCTTCTCAAATTTCTATGAAGTATATGCTCCATCATGGCTGTGGACAAAGGAGAGAAGGAGTGATCAGGAAGAACTGAGAAATTAACAGTTTCACAGGCAGAGAGAAGGTACAACAAGGAATGAAAAGGAACCAAAGGATTTGGTGATCAGTGGTGACCTTGGTGAGAACTGTTAGAGAACAGTGACAAGGGAAGCCACACTGCCTTTGTATACACAAATTTATATCTTGTTAGTAGTAGATTAGTCAAAGAGTTTCCTATAACTAGGAAATGTCAAAATGCTAATTAGAGCTATTGTTTTCCTTATTGTTCACTTGCCACAACCATAGTAATTTCACTGTTTATACAAGAATAGCAGGCTCTCCAATCTTTCTGTCAATTGTTTATACATTTAGTGACAAATTGGCCCATTTCTTTTGGATTTTATTTACTCCCTGGCATTTCTGTTAATGGTATTTTTGCATGGTAAATTGCATTAAATAATTTATAACAATTAGGTGTTCAAAGCAGATTATTTTTCATTTGAGACATTTTGGGTCTCCAAATACTGCCCTATGAAATCATGGATCTGATTTAACCTACAAATATGGAGCAGACTGATGTCAGCTTTATGTAACACCAGAATAGATAATTATCTCTATGGTGTGATTGCCTCATAACCAGGGAAACTCCTATTCAAAAATACTTCTGTCAATGATGATTCCTAGTTTTGCATGAAACAGGCCATGTCCACATTTCTCTACTCAATTTTGAAACAATCAATCCACAACTATAAATTAAGTGTATACCATATATAGAATACATACACAAACACATACATATATTCTTATATATACATACATACGTACATATATTCGTGTGTGTGTGTATAAACTATGCTATGTAGTAGGGTTATGGAAATAACAAATTGCAGAATCTCTAGTCACCAGGAGTTTACATTCTTAAGGGAAATATAGTAAGGATATATAGAACTATAAACAGAATTAAAAAAATAAAGTCAACTAGTTCAACGCAAGGTAGTTTGAGATAGAAGATGCTAGCAAGTAAAAAAGGGCTAAGAGGCTTAATGTAGAAGATGAGCTTTAACTTCATTTTGGAATGAGAGGAATTCAATGGAGGTAAAGTGGGAAGCATGGAGGTAAAAAGGAAAAGAGGTGGGAGATGGAGTGTCATGGAGTGTCCTATGTGAGGACCAGAGACAAGGATAGCTTGGCTGGATCTCAGAGAGGAGAAAAAAGAGTAATGCATAGTGAGTGCAACCTCTGGGAATTGAGCCAAGATGGCAGAATAGAGAAGACTTAGTTCAGCTCTCCCAACCTTCCCCTCCAAACAACTTTAAAATAAAGCCTCATGTTGAATTCTAAAGCAAGAAAGTCAACAAAAGGTCAGAATGAGATACTCTTCCAGCCCAAGACAACATAGGAGATAAGAAAGAGAGGTCTGTGACATGGGAGAGGAGGCTGGCCCAGAGTCCACATGGATTAAACACCAGTGATGGAGCTAGGTGGTGAAGACAGAAGTAGCAGCAGCATCAGGAGCTCCCAAGCCTGAGACAGTAAGGAGACCTGACAACTATTGAGAAGTGCTAGCACTGGATGTAGGATCAAATGCTGTTTGGCTACTCTATTGCCTATATCTTCTTCTGGGCCATAGTTTGAGGGCAGAGAAGAGCACTTTTGGTCAAGGGTGAGTGAGAGGCCTGAGGAGCAACTGTTTGGCAAATCCTTTGCCAATATGCATTTATGGATCTCAGTTCAAGGGCAGAGAAAAGCACTTTCACTCAAGAGAGACTAGAAGCCCTGAGGGACGGGGAGGAAGGGCCTTGAGGAACAGTATTAATTGCAATCCCAAGGGATCAGGGGTTCTTCCTGAGTTAGGACAAAACCAAAGATCAAGAGAGTGATGACCACACCTCTTCCCAGATCACACCACCTTCGAAGGACTGAAAACAGTCCAAACTCCTATTACTAGCTCTGAAAACAGCAGCAAGAAAAAGCCTGAACTTTGAAACAGAAGCTTCTGTTCCATGCTGGGAATAGAGCTCAACATTAAGGAAAAATTCCAAGTTAATAAAAAGGGTGGAAAAATAAGCAAAAAACAACAACAAAGAACCTTACCAAAAAAAATTGACTGTGATGACAGGGAAGATTAAGGCACAAACTCAGAAAAAGACAATGAAGTTAAAACATCCATAAGCCTCAGAGATAAATATGGATTGGACAGAAGCCCAATAAGAGTTCCTAGAAAAGCTAAAAAAGGATTTTCAAAATCAAGTAAGAGTGGTAGAGGAAAAATATGCAAAAGAAAATTAAAACAAAGAAAAAAAATTTTGAAAAGACAATAGTTGGATAAAAGAGGTATAAAAATATTGAAAGAAATAGTACTTTACAAAAACAGAACTGACCAAATGGAAAAGGCGGTACAAAATTTCATTGTTGAAAATAACTCCACAAAAACCAAATTTGACTAAATGGCAAGAGAGGTACAAATGTTTATTAAGGAAAATATTCCCTTAAAAATGAAAAAAAGAGCAAATAGAAGGTAATGGCTCCATGAAATATTAAGAAACAAAGTCCAACTAATGGAAAAAAATAGAAGAAAATGTGAAATATCAGAAAAATAACTGACCTAGAAAAGAGATTGAGGAGAGATAATTTGAGTTATTGGATTGCCTGTAAAACACGATTAAAGAAAGAACCTGATATCATATTTCAAGAAATTATCAAGAAAAACTGTCCCAATATCCTAGTACCAGAGGATAAAATTAAAAAATTGAAAGAATCCACCAATCATGGATTGAAAGAGATCTCAAAATGAAAACTTCCGGGAATATTATAGGCAAATTTCAGAGCTCCAAGGTCAAAATGGAGATACTTCAAGGAGCAAGAAAGAAAACATTGAAATGCTGTGGAGCTGCAGTCGGTATTACACAAGATCTAGCAGCTACCATATTAAAGGAGCAGAGGACTTGGAATATGATATTCTTGAATGCAGAGGAGCTATGATCAAAACCAAGAATAAACCACCCTGTAAAACTGAGTACATTCCTTCAAGGGGAAAAGATTGCTATTTAATGAAATGGAGGATTTTTAAGCATTACTGATAAAAAAAAAAAGACCAGAGATGAACAGGAAATTTGTCTTTCAAATACAAGACTTAAGAGAAGTACAAAAAGAAATGACAAGCAGAAGAGTTTCAGAAAATCCTAGGACAATTTTTATGATGTCATGCAAAATAAAGTGAGCAGAACCAGGACAGCATTGTACACAACTGCAATATTGTAAAGATGATTAATTGTGAAAGATGTAGCTACTTTGATCAAAATAATGATTCAAAATAATTCCAAAGGATCCATGATGAAAAATGCTAAATACTTATAGAGAGAGAACTGATGAAAGTCACTTCTTGTGAATAGTCAAATCTGTTCTTAAAGAAAATCACTGGCAACATTATGGATGCATTGAGGTAATGGTGATGCAAGAAAGGGAAAACAATCTGAAAGTCATCACAATTATTTAGATGATGTTGGTTCTGATTTTGAGGCTACCTGTGTGAGTAGAGAGAAGAGATTGGCTGGGAGAGATATTGTGGAGGTTAAAATAGTAACATTTGACAATTGTCTGAATATGCAGAGAGAGAAAAAATAGAAGTCCAGGGCAATACCAAGTTAATAAACTTGTAGGACCAGAATAATGGTGCTGTCTTGGAAAGATATAGGGAAGTTTGGAAGAGGAATGAGTTTGCAGAAGAAACATAATGAGTTTAGTTTAAAACATGCTTTATGAGTTATCTGAAGATTATATAGTTTTATCTATCCAATTTGCAATTGGTAAAATAAAACTAAAACTGGGGAGATGAATTGAACTGGGACTGAATATATTGATTTGTTATTCATTACAATCCTGTAGTTGAATGATCAGATTGTGTTAATGGCAGGAGGCGCTCAACTAGATTTAGATCCTTGAGCACTTTGTCAGAGGAGATAGTGCTGAAAGTTGGAAACAAAGAACAAGGAGAGTGGGGTTGGGGTGGCAGCATGGGACACCAGATATTATCTTTACATACTTTACTATTTTAGCTGAGCTTAGGCTTGTATAGAGTGTACCAGGCACATTATGATAGCAAGTTGATCACTATGTCAATCACATCTTTTATTTTAGTTTATATTCTTTGTTGCTCAGTCATTTTTGGTTGTGTCTGACTCCGTGACCCCATTTAGGGTTTTCTTGGCAAAGATTCTAGAGTGGTTTTTATTTTCCTTCTCTAGCTCATTTTACAGATGAGGAAACTGAGTCAAACTGAGTCACACATCTAGTAAATGTCTAATGCCAGATTTGAACTCGGGAAGATGAGTCTTCCTGATTTGAGGCCCAGCACACTATCCATTGCACCACCTTTTACCCCCTATTTCACAAAACTCTGTACTGCTTTACTCTATATTCTACTACAACAGAAAAATAAAGAACATTGCACTTAGAGTCAGGGGAGACTTAAGTTCAAATCATAGTTCTACTTACAAATCTCTCCACTTCTCTGCTTCTTCATTTATTTAAAAAAATGTGGATAATATTAGATCACCTGTGTTTCATCAATCCGGCTAGCGGCTTCTGTGGGGGTGTAAGATCCACCCACAGCCAGCACCCAGAAAGCTGCCAACAGCACAGGTTCTTTTGATCTGCTTAAGTAAGGAAAGCAAGGTGAAGGGGCTGACAAGCTAACTTTAATTCAGCATACAAATATCATTCACTTAGTTCAGGGGAAGAGACCAGCACACTGAACTTCAAAGCAAATTACAAACAAAGTACAAACATCAACAGACAGACCCAATACAGATTCATAGTTAGCAACATCTAGGTTCAGCCCAGGAGCTCAGAAAAGGGCTGGCCCAGAGTCACGTGAGCCACCACTGATGCAGAAATGAGCTCCAAGGAAGAGGAGGCCAACCCCTGGTTTTATTTCTTTTTCAGTGTCAGGGGTGAGTCATGCATGCAACTCACCCCCGTGATCTAAAATCGTCACAAAGAAGTGACTTAAACCTAAGTGGTCTAAGAGCCTCTGCTGTCCCAGACATGTAAACTAGGCCCTCCCTGGAGTTAGCCCTACCTTGGGCCCCACTTTAGTTGCCAATCCACACCCACTAAGGTTTTACACCTAATAGGGATTTGGGCCTGGGGCTTAGTAAGGCTCAATGAACTACACTGAATTACTCAAAGGAAACAAAAGGCCAACTAAGTGCTAAGAGCTTATTTTGCTTACCAACACAACCTGACAACGAGATGGCAAGATGGCAGAAAAGCACTCTGTGCAAACTTAAAAAAGCTATACAAATAGAGTTTTCATTTTTTTTAAGTTTATACCACCACTGACTAAGACTAATCTTTCAATAGAAAGAGAGGTTGCCTCGTTTCTTTCATTACAGCAGCATATGATGACATTTAGTAATGGAAGAGATCTCATATATTATAAAGCCCAACTCCCTTCGTTTTGTAGATGAAGAAACTCACTTTCAGAGGGGTTAGGTTACTTTTATAAAGTCATACAGTTAGTAAGTGGCAGAGATAACATTTGAACACAGGTCCTCTGACTTCAAATACAAGGCTTTTTTTTTTTTTTAAAGTTCACCACAATGGAAAGATGGTTCATACTGGTTTATAGATTGCTGGACCAGGAATCAGTAGAGAGATGAATTCAAATCCTGCCTCTGGCAATTGTTGTGTCCATTGGTGAGTCATTAGCCTATCTGAGTCTGTTTCCTCATCTACAAAACAAGGATGACAAAACCTGAGTTACCTACCTCATGTTTGTTGTGAAGCTTAAGTGAGATAATATATGTAAACGATTGTGAAAATTTGAAAATTCTGTATGAATGCTAACATTTATATTTTCATGATTAACAAATGCAAATTGGAAAGGAGGTACTTTTTACCTTCAATTAATTATTCTCTACATCACTTTTATTCTGTTTCCTTTCATTTTAGGAAAGTGTACACAGCAGTGTCCTGTGTCCTTTCTTTTCCTTTCTGAATGTTTGTAGATAGGAGTATTTAATGTCATGATTAAGCACATATTCAAATAGTTCATCATCTCAACGCATTGTTCAACGTCTGCACACTCTAAGAAGCCAACTCCTGTCTTTGCTCTAGACATCATATGACCATTGATCTAAAAAGGAGGATGAATACTAATAGCTAGCATTCAGGTAGTAACTATTATGTTGTGCCAGTAAGACAAAAATGGGCTTAGTTTAACGGGTGCCCTTGAGGAGTTTGGCTTTTGTTCATGGTGAAAGTACTTTCACCTGTTAAACGCTAAGCCCCAGGCCCAAAGCCCTATCAGGTGTGAAACCCCTGTGGGTGTAG
>CM053622.1:696384712-696419349 GCA_028646595.1 Phalanger gymnotis | reverse complement strand
CTGTTTCTTTTCAAAAGTGTTTGCTTTTGATTACTTCCTTCCCCTATCTGCCCTCCCTTCTATCATCCCCCCTTTTTTATCCCGTTCCTCCTTGTTTCCTGTGGGGTAAGATGCCCAATTGAGTATATGTTCTTCCTTCCTTTTTGCTGCCTTTTCATGTTCCCAGCCAACTATTTGACCCTTGAGTTTTTTGTCTGGGTTTGACTGCTTGTAGAGTAGAGAGTACTTTGTCCCAAGCTTGAGGGGTTGTGCTGCTATTTTTAGATCTACTTCTGCATAGCAAACTCTGCCACACTAGTGCTCCTCTTCCCCCAAGAACTGCCAAACTAGACTGTGACTCAGATCCAAACAGGATCTGCACACCTGCTCTAATCTGCTGCTTAATTCATCCCACCAGTTGGGCCTGGGGCCAGAAGTAACTACATATGTAGCTCCAGAAGCAGGCTTAGAGATGCACCACCTCCTCTGCCCCTTGGGCAGTGGCTGAACTATGAACTCCTTTCACTCTGTCTCAGCAGCTTTTCTCACTAACCTTCTCTGGTGTCTTTGGTGTTTGTGCGTTGAGAAGTCTGGCAGCTTCCACAGTTCACTGATTCAGGACACTACGGACTGTTATGCTCAGCTCCCAAGTCTGGTTGGTCTGGCTGCAGCTAACACTGGACTCTGCTCTGCTCTCAGCATGGTACAATAGACCATACCCACTGACCATCCAGGTTGTCCTGGGTTGGAGTCCCGCTTTTCTTTGCTATTTCAAGGGTTCTGCAGCTCTAGAATTTGTTCAGAGCCATTTTTTATAGGTGTTTGGAGGGACCTGGCAGGGAGGTAGAGGGAGTCCCTGTTTTCCAGCCACCATCTTGGTTCCATCCCCTACCACTCTGTTTCTTAACTGGCACCAGAATATTTTGATAATTACCACTTTATCTTACAGTTTGGGACCTGGTTGGACAAAACCACATTCTTTTGAATTTTTTTTTTATTGATGCCCTTAAACTTTTGTTCTTCCAAATGAATTTTGTTATTTTTTCTAGCTCTATAAAATAAATTTTTGGTAGTTTAATTAGTATGGCACTAAATAAATAGATTGATTTAGGTAGAATTGTCATTTTTTATTATATTGGCAAAGCCTATCCATGAGCAATTAATATTTTTTTCCAATTTTTTAGATCTGACATTTTTGTGTGAAAAGTGTTTTATAGCTGTGTTCATATAGTTTCTGAGTTTGTCTTGCCAATAGACTCGCAAGTATATTGTATTGTCTATAGTTATTTTAAATGGAATTTCTTTTTCTATCTCTTGCTGATGGACTTTATTGTTCATGTATAGAAATGGTGATGATTTATGTGGTTTTATTTTGTATACTGCAACTTTGCTAACATTGCTAATAATTTCAAGTAGTTTTTTAGTCGATTCTCTAGGATTATCTAAGGATACCATCATAGGGTCTGCACAGAGTTATAATTTTCTTTCCTCATTGCCTATTCTAATTCCTTCAATTTCTTTTTCTTTTCTCATTGCTAAAGTTAAGATTTCTAGAATAATATTAAATGAGAGTGATGATAATTGCTGTCCTTGTTTCACCCTCATGATTGGGAAGGCTTCTAGCTTATCGCCATCGTAGATAATGCTTCCTGATTGTTTTAGATAGATATTACTTCTTGTTAAGGAAAGCTCCATTTATTTCTATGCTGTCTAGTGTTTTTAATAGGAAAGCAGTGCTGTATTTTGCCAATGGCTTTTTCTGCATCTACTGAGTTAGTCACCTGATTTTTATTACTTTTGTCATTGATAAGGTCAATTATGCTGATAGTTTTCCTAATATTGAATCAGCCCTTCATTCTTAGTAAAAATCCTACCTAGTCAAGGTATTGTCATATCAAATTTCTGTAATCTCTTTGATAATAATTTTATTTAGGGTTTTTGCCTCAATATTCATTAGAGAAATTGGTTTATAATTTTGTTTCTCCATTTTTGGCTCTTTCTGGTTTAGGTATCAATACCATATTTGCATCATAAAAGGAATTTGTAGAACTTCACCTATTTTTCCAATTCCAATATAATATTGGAATTAATTGTTCTTTAAATGTTTGGTAGAATTTGCTTGTTAATTCATCTGACCCTGGAGATTTTTCTTAAGGAGTTCATTGATGGCTTGTTTAATTTCTTTTTTCTGAAATCGGGTTATTTAAATATTTTATTTCCTCTTCTATTAATCTGGGCAATCTATATTTTTTGCAAATATTCATACATTTCCCTTAGATTGTCAAATTTATTGGCTTACCATTTGTGTTGGTAAGCAAAATGGGCTCCTTAGCACTTAGTTCAACAAATGCCCTTGAAGAGTTTGGCTTTTGTTTGCTTTGAGTAATTCAGCTATTTCATTGAATCTCACTAAGTGCTAAGCCCCAAGCCCAAACCCCTATTAGGTGTAAAACCTATATGGGTGTGGATTGTCAACTAAGGTGGGGCCCAAGGTGGGGCTAACTCCAGGAGGGCCTAATTTACACATCTGGGACAGCAGAGGCTCTTAGACCACTTAGGTTTAAGTCACTTCTTTGTAACGATTTTAGGTCACGTGGGTGGAGTCCCATGTGTGACTCACCCCTGACACTGAAAAAGAAATAAAAACCAGGAGTTGGCCTCCTCTTCCTTGGAGCTCATGCCTGCAGCAGTGGTGGCTTGCATGACTCTGGGCCAGCCCTTGTTCTGAGCTCCTGGGCTGAACCTAGATGTTGGTAACTATGAATCTGTATTGGGTCTGTCTGTTGATGTTTGTCCTTTGTAATTTGCTCTGAAGTTCAGGGTGCTGGCTTTTTTCCCTGAACTAAGTGAATGATAATTGTGTGCTGAATTAAAGTAAGATTGTCAACCCCTTCACCTTGCTTTCTTTAGTTAAGCAGATCAAAAGAACTTGTGCTTTCTGAGTGCTGGCAGCTTTCTGGGTGCTGGTTGTTGGTGGATCTTGCACCCCCACAGAAACTACTAGCTGGATTGTTGAAACACTATTGGACAAAATAGCTCCTCATTATTGCATTAATTTCCTCTTCATTGGTGGTGAATTCAACTTTTTCGTTTTTAATATTGGTAATTTGATTTTCTTCTTTCTTTCTTTTAATCAAATTAACCAAATATGTATTTAGTTTTATCATTTTATTCATAAAACCAGCCTTTAGTTTTATTAGTTCAATAGTTTTATTACTTTCAATTTTATTAATCTCTCTTTTGATTTTCAGAAATTCTAATTTTCTGTTTAATTGGGGATTTTTAATTTGCTCTTTTACTAGTTTTTTTTTTGATTGTATGCCTAATTCTTTGATCTGTTCTTTATTTTTATTCATGGAGCCATTTAGAGATATAAAATTTACCCTACTACTGCTTTGGCTGCAACCCAATAATTTCGTTGTGTTGTCTCATTCTTGTCATTCTCTTTGATGAAATTATTGACTGTTTCTATGATTTGTCATGACTCTTTATCACATGTAATTTTTATTGCATCATGATCTGAAAAGGATGCATTTGATATTTCTGCCTTTCTGCATTTGGTTGTGAAGTTTTTATGTTCTAATAGATAGTCAGTTTTTGTGTAGTTGACTTGTACTACTGAGAAAAAGGTATATTCCTTGCTTGCAATACGTTCTCTTTGATCTGTGAGCTATGGGATTTGGCTATGATGTTCCTGGGAGTTTTCATTTTGGTATCTCTTTCAGGAAGTGATTGGTGGATTCTTTTCATTTCTATTTTGTCTCACTTTTTCTTTCATATCACAGCATGATGTAGATCACAGGGTATATCAAAGGTATCAAAGGTTATTTGATAATTTCTTGAAAAATGTTGTCCAATCCTTTTTTTGATCACTGATTTCAAATCATCCAATAATTCTTATATTATCTTTCCTGGATCTATTTTCTAGGTCAGTTGTTTGTCCAATGAGAAATTTCACATTTTTTCTTTTTTTTTTTTTACATTTTTGTTTTAATCATATCTTGATATCACATAGAATCATTAGATTCCACTTGTTCAATTCTAATTTTTAAGGAATTATTTTATTCAGTGAACTTTTGTACTTGTTAGAAAGGGATAAAATTTGACCTCCACAAAAAGAAAAGTCTGGGAGTCATGTGATTAGAAAGGAGTTGTGAGAAAAGAAGAAACCATTCTCAGAAAAGGGAAAAACCAGTTTCAACTGTGTTTGTAATCAAAAGCAGAGCAAAGGGTAAGCTAGACCTGTAGCATGCATGCTTAATAACTTCATGCATAGTACCTGACATATCCTGCATAAAATTAGAGCCTCATTATCTGTACATGCATCACATGTCCAGGAGGGAGATTATGTCACAGAGCAATACATAATGGCAATGTACAGGAGATTGTAACCCAGAAGAGGTGGAACCAATCCCAGATTTGCAGGGATGGACCAGAAATGAGGAGCCTTATAAGAGCTTGCTTTGTTTATGTATCTGGGCCCCTGGTGCATTCCAGTCTGGGTGGCCAGCTCCTCAAGAATTGCATTAAATCTTTCCTTCACTCACTGCTGTGTAAAAATTTTATTTATGGACATTTCCAACATATTCTTTTTTCCACTTTGCCAATTCTAGTTTTTAGGGAGTCATTTTCCTCAGTAAATTTTTGAATATCTTTTTTCATGATTCTTTTGCATTATTCTCATTTCTTTCCCCATTTTTTTCTTCTATTTCTCTAATTTGCTTATTAAAATCCTTTTTAAGCTCTTCCAGGAATCCTTTTTGCATCTGAGACCAAATTACATTTTTCTTTGGGGGCTTCTCATGTTGCCATTTTAACACTTCTAAGTCTCTACCTTGATCCTCCCTGTCATGATAGTAACTTTCTGTAGTCAAGCTTTTAAAAAAAAAAATTGCTCATTTACTTTTGGCTTTTTTTTTGTGACTTGGTGTTTTTATGTGAGAGTTGGCCTCTGGTTCTATACTGTCCCAAGTTTTTTTGTGTTGAGGCTCTGGGTCTTACTCTTTGCTTTCACTGGGCTTTGAGACTTAGCTGCTTGCTTTCCCTGCAGGAGGCTTTGCCTCTGGCTTGTACTAGGGGTAGGGCCTCCCTGTTGGCCTCTCCTGGGCTTGGGGTTTAGCTACTGGCCTGCTCTAGGAGTGTGGCCTTGCTGCTGGGTTGGTATGGTAACAGAGTCTCTCTTCTAGTAGGCCCCAAGGATGGGCTCTTGTTGTTGCCCATCATTTGGGTAGGGCTTCACTACCTGTCTTCAGTGGGGTCAAGGCCTGGCTGGTGGCTTGTGCTGCAGGGGTGGGGTGGCTGAGGTGTGGCCTTGCTGTGCTGCACAGACTGCTCATTTGCCCAGGGGTCTGCTGGCCTGCTGAAGGGTAGGGCCTCACTGGTGGATTGTACCTGGCTTAGAACCTTGCTTCAGCCTGTCTGCTGTGAAGCTGGCTTCTATTGCTGCTCTTGAACTTTACCCCCCTTTTGCCCCAGTGAGACAGACCTTTGCTACCATGGTGGTAAGCTGCTTCTTTGCTCCTAGATCAATTCTGAAGTGGTTTTCTAGTTGTTTGGAGTGAAATTTAGGAGGGCTTCAGAGGGTTTCTTCCTCTACTTCCTACTCTAACATCTTGGCACTGAAAGTGATTTCTCCATTTGTTGATAATCAAGGGTTCCACATATGGATGGTGTTGCTGGCTGGTAGACAACCTGTATTTTCTTGGTGTTGATTGTTGAGCCAGAATTTGCATGAGCAGCAGAGAACTGACCCACACTTTGTTGCATCTCAGCTTCAGAGGTTTATTGAATGCACAATCATCTGCAAATAAAAGAAAAAATCATGCACCAATTCTCCCTCCACTTTAGTCTTGCCTTATAGCCTTTTCAAATTAGCTTGAGGTCCTATTCATGCCATAAATGTATTGAAGTAGTGACAAACTAGATATGTATGATATCAAGCCCAACCTGGAATGGAGAGTCTTATCACCCTAATATTGGTTTGTAGATGACACTTTTTTGCAGCTTCACTACGTAACCACCAACAAAAGCAAAAGAAAACAAAAATGAAAACAATTTTTTTCTTTTGCTAAAACATAGATGTTTTGAACAGCATTGGTGGAGGGAGCAGAAGTACTGGCTACAATGAAATCATAAATCTTAGAAAGTAGTGGTGTAAATCTAGACCATCTCTAGATCTACACCAAAAGACTTGGCCACAGAGTAAGGGGAAATGAGAAGCTGCCTGCTAACAGACTGTAGTTTCCCCACTGCTCCCTAAAGTCTGAAGATGCTTTGCATTTGATGAGGGAAAAGACTAGCAAGAATGCTGACACCAACCCACCTGTGGGTGGGAAGGATAGAATAAGCAAGCAGAAAAAAGAAGATGCTATTGTAAGCCAGAGACATGACTGTGTGGCTACAAGAGCAGATTGGAGATTGTGAGCAGTGGAGATGAGTCCTGGGGCCAGGGAGGCAAAAACAATTCAAACATGAATCAAGTGTAAACTCCACTAGGGCAGGGAACAGAGACCCATGAAACTTCTTTCTATTACTTTCTTCTCTCTGGAGATTGTTGAATGCATTGTGGGTTATTTACTTTCATTAAACGCCTGCTCTCCACTGTGCTTAGGATGGATTAACTTTATTTTAAATGTTTACTTTCTTTCTTAAGCTGGAAAACATGATAAAACTTGTTATCTATAAAAAGCCAAAGTTGTGTGTTGCATCTTAGTCAAAGCTTAGAGATTTAAAGTAGGAAAGCAAGAGGCAGAAAGTAGATTTTTCCTTAGAAAAAAGAGACATCTTGCCTAAATAAGTTAGGTTTTGGGCTTGGAAGTTTACCCTAGAGGTGTTAGTCCAATACCAGTTCCCTGTTTTTTTCCAAGTCTAGCAACAAGTCTGAAAACAAGGTACTCCTTGAAATAAAATCATGAGCTGGTAGGGACCCCAGGTTGTAAAAGGAATAAATCACAAGTATTTTTACTTTCTCTTTTTCCTGGAAGATTTCATCGTGTGTGATTTTCTTTTCAACCATCTCCCCATTCACCCATACACAAAAGAAAGGGGAAAAAAAATCTATACTCTTGAGGGAATTGCTAGGCAAACTCTATTCATGTGGAGAGAAGGGGAGTAATATTTGGTAATGCTTAACCAGATCCTATGGCTCAGCTTAACTTGCTCACCAGTACCAGCTGAGTTTATAGAAGTATTGAAATATTATGTGCAATTCACTTCTCTATACCAGGGGTGATAGAAAAATAATGTTTGTAGTAACTTGTTTGGGGAGGCAATGCATTTCCCCGATTGTACTTTTTCAAACAAAAATTACTTTCTAGGTGTGTTGTAGTGAGGACTATATTGGGGTACGGGTTAGATTAGATTGCTGCTGTGGTCTCTTCCAACTCTGTGGCCCTGTGATTTTATAAAGAGCTGTTAGATTGACTGTGTAGTGTTTTTGTTATTTATTGTCAATAATTTTCTAATTAATATGCTAGCAATTAGGTATATTTTTATACCAATCAACAAAACTCTATCCATTGACTTATTAGACATGTTAGGTAGAATACATGGGTAGCAGCTAAAACTGGAGAAAAAACTAAGACTTGACTATAGAGAAAATATTTATTAGATGACAGATTTTTTATGGTGCATATTTTAGAACCCTAGGAATTCATTTTGGCCCCATAGTCACGTGTTTTATTAAAATATTTTTTTCTACAATGCCTGCTTTTAGAACATACCAGAATATAACTCTCTAGTGGTTGAGAATTGAACAATGTCCCCTCTTTAATTGTAATTCCAAATTCATAGTATATCTGATAAAATATAACATCTATGATTTGTTTCTTTAATATCTTCTGAACTTATGTTTTTCCCCTTTTTTCAACTTTTATTATATGTAGCATTATTTTCTTTGAGGAACAAGAACTCAGTGATAACATAGTATGACATATATACAAATCAATGATATGTTGAATTTTCAAAAAAGTAATAAACTTTGTAGTCATGGAGTACAAAATTTGCTCCAAGTCACTATTCATTAATGCACAGAAAACTATCATGGAAAGCAATGAAGATGCCACTGATGGTGGAAAGTTTTAATTGGATGGTTAAAATGTGGCTTAGTTTTCAAGGTCACAGTGTTAGTAGCTGATAAACTCAGATTGAACAAGAGGTATCATCAATAGTTCTGTGAGAAATAGTATTAGATTTAGTCTTAAAAACATTTTGCTTTAAATGGCTAAAGGAAAAAATATGATCCTTAGAAATGATGATGTATACACAGATAAGACATTAGAAAGTAATATGATACTACCTTTACCTTAGACATTCTTAAAAAAAATAGGTGTTTTATTAATGGAACTAATGAAAAATCAGAGTAGTATAGAAAATTACAACCAAGAAAAAGAATTTAGAAGGACAATATTCAAATTTAATAAAATGGAAAACTAGTTGGGAAAATAGTTTGCATCTAGCCTTTTACTTCTTAACTTTAACTATGGCAATAAACCTTAATAATAAGTACTTTTACCCCACTTTTGTGAAAATTGATTCTGACTTCTCAAATAAATCTATTTCCAAGATATGTATAGAGGAAGGAATTCTCCCACCCCTCAACAAAAAGGAAAAAAAAAAATGACCAGATACCTAAGAAGGAAGTTATTGGCTTTTTGTGGAAGACTATCCACTAGAATTTAAGCTCCATGAGGGCATATACCATATCTCCTTCATTTGCATCTCACCCCATGTATCTACCATATAAAATATAGATCAGGGTGTTCAACAAATACAACTTTTAATTTTAATTGCTATTTCAATTTTACATCACCTTTTTAAATACAGTCCTTGTCTCCCCCACTACTCAGCAAACCATCCCTTATAACATTTTTAAAAGCAAAAACAAAAAAGTAGTTCAAGCAAACTAATCAACACATCAACTAAATCTAACAATGCTAAATTCTCATGATCCCCGACTTCTGCAAAAAAGAGAAGAAACTTCGTTATTTCATCTCTCGTTTGAATAAAAACTTAGACATTATCCTTGCATCGAATTTGGTGTGATTTTTTTTTGGTTTTCTTTTTTTTGTTTTTGGTATACTTTCCATTTATATAGTAGTAGTTATAGGTGTGGCAGCCAGGGGGTATAGTGGATAGAGCATCAGGCCTAGAATCAGGAAGACCTAAGTCGAAATGGAGCCTTTGACATTTAGTGGCTATGTGACTCTGGGCAAGTCACTTAATAGTTTGTCTCAGGTCCTCATTTGCAAAATGAGCTGGAAAAGGAAATGCTAAAAGCACTCTGGTGTCTTTGCCAAGAAAACAAATAGGGGTCACAAAGAATTAGATACGACTGAAATGACTGAACAACAAGAAGTTATTATAAGTAGATAGATAAGATTGATGGTAGGTAAGGAGGTAGGTAGGTAGGTAGCTAGCTAGCTAAAGCCTATTGACTACTAATAGTTCCATGTATCTGTTAGTCAGTCAAAAAACATTTACTAAGAGTTACTCCATGCCAGGAACTATGTTTATGTTTGTTATAGATAGGAAGGCAAAAACATGGTCTCTGTTCTTAAGGAGCTCACATTTTAATAGGAGAGATAATATACAAACAACAATGTACACATAAATTACATAAAGTATGTATTTCCTTTTCACTTATATTTTTGTTAGATCTATCCAACTCTGAGAGAGGAACAATAAAGTCTTCTATGATTATTGGCTGGCAGCCCCAAATTGGTTGCTTCTTATGTGGGGCTTCTCAGACTAGGAAAAGATTGTTCTATCTTGAAGTCTGAAACAAAATATGGAGTCCAGCACCCCAGGAAGTCATTGAATAAGTCTTTGATGGGAATGCAAAAATAGAGAAACAGCAGTATCAGGTGGAGACAACCCATCCTTGACAACTTCAATACTGAAGACAGCTTGATTCCCACCCCTATCCAAGAAAAGCCGAATGATATTACCTCCCCACCTAGCAACCAAAAAGAATAAACTAGATGCTTCAATGGGCTCAAAAAAAATAAAGGCGACTAAGTACTAAGCATGGTAGGAAGCCTCAGGCTGCCTTCACTTTCTGGGACAAAAAATTCATGATAAACCTGTCTGGTGATCCCCCTTTCTAAGAACTGAGGAGATGTATGGAAATAGCTACTCATAACGTTTTATTTCTTCCCTTTAATTTTCCTGACCAAAAGGCAGGGCTTTAAATTCCAAGTCTGTCTTTTATAATTTGTTTTCTTATTAGTTTGAAAATAAAGATGAGTAAAAAATAACAAAGGTGACCTTCTCTAAAGATATTATCTTACATAAAAAAAAAATTGCTACAGAGAATGTGTGAATGGAGGGGCAGTGGCCATTTTAATACAGAGAGTTTACAAGGCATGATGGCTCTGAGCTTTTGTTATTTTATTAGTTATCTGTATTAAAAATGAGCTCCTTAAAAAGGAAGAGAAAAGAAACCATGTGGATTCAGGCCAATTTAATGCTAAATTGAAATTGAGTTCTGTATCTGCAGTTGGATGAGTCATTTTACATGCTAGTTGGTCATTCTCTACTACCATGTGTAAGAGAAGGGAGGGTAAAAAGGATGAGAAGGACATAATTCAGGGACAGTTATGCATTGCTACCCACCTCCTGAAAAATACTTAATGGACCTAAGATGCAAAGTGGGACCCATTTTTATATGACTATTGTCAGAATTTTTTTTGCTTGACAATGATCATTTCTTACAGTTTTTTTTTTAATTTGGGGGGAGGTAGCAGGAGAGAAAATAAATGCTTGTTGATTGAAAACATAAATTTGAAAAAATACTTCTAAAGTGAAGTACCATGGGAGAAGATGGGTGTGGTATCAGAATAATCAACTCCTCCAATTTTTTGCCTTTTCATGCTTTTCACCTCACCATGCCTTCTTCACATGTTTGCCTATAGCATACTTCAATTCTTAAAAATAAATCCTGTACAATTTTCATGAAACTCAGAGCTTTAATAAGAAACCAAGACAAGACAGTTACAGAAAGAATCATATTTCCCAGATATAAAAGAAGAGTTTCTGGACTTTCTATCATAAGACAAACAGATGAAAACGTTATAAAAAATACATTGCCAACTTATATTGACAGAGGAATTTTTCTTACTCAGGTGTATCCCATACCAATGAAATTAAAGTCTTAGTCCCTCTCCCTTTCATTACTCTGTGTCTATGCTAAACACTATCCTAAGAGTTTGGAATAAATATTCCAGATGTAGTCCTTGCCCTCAAGAAATTCCCATACTAATAGGAAGAAGCAACACATTAGAGGTGTGGTGGTGAGAGGAGGGTGAAAAATAGGGATGGTTAATGAAGCCATAGAGTGGTCAAATGACAAATGATGAGTTCTTTCCAGAAGCAATGTTAGCAAAAATTTGGTTATTTTAATGAGTCAGGGGAGAGGATGTGTCCAGTGGAATGGTAGAAGATGGAATGATTAGGTGGGTGGTGTCTCTTACAGATTATCATGGTCTCAAAATGATATTTTGAGGTCTGATTGGGAGAAGGCAGCAGCAGGAGGAGTTATATCCCTGGGTAGCACAGCAACAAATGTCCAAGAATGGAACCAAAAGGCTTATGTGGCTGACATTTGCATGAACTTAGGCATCAATATGTCAAAAAGAACCACATTCAACAGATTGTTAAGTCATTTGGGTTTGAATACAGAAACAGAGAAGATTACGAAGGCAATTGATAATCAGTTCATGGCCATCAGAAATTATAGAAAAGTTATCCTTAAGAAACCTTGACTTAATATTTGAAGCAGATTATGCAAGGAAGTGATAGAAACTGTCACATATTAACTGCAGGTAGGAAAAAATTAAGCACCAAGTTAATATTTAATCAAACATGACTTGGTGGCTAGAATTAGACATGAGAAAATCATTCTTTCATGGAATAACACCACAAAAATAGGACTGGAAAAACTCAATTCTCCTGAAACTAGGCCTAGTATTTCATGCTGAGCTACTGCTCACAGTTGCCCAGATATAATATTGATTCTGAAAGCTTAAAAATAACATTTTAATAAATGTCAAAATTCCCCAAATTCATAATTTCCAAGCTATGTGGAAGAAAAAGGTTAATGAGTTCAAACTCACATAGGACCAGAATGAGATACACCTAACTTCAGCTGTTTAATCTGCTACAGAATTGTAATGAGGTTGGTTTCAATAAGTTTAAAGGGGGTCATTTTACATCTCAATACTTTTATTCAAGTACAAAAAAGCAGGGTTTTTTTGTCCACTTGTCCAATAGTGACTTGTTCCAGGACGTTTCAATAATGCTGACTTGTTCCAGGACTGTTTCTTTCTGAACCCCATGGAAAATATGAAAATAATGAGATTACAACAACAATAATGCCATAGTATAACTACAGACTGCAAAATATTCCTGGTTATTGAAGAAATAAATTAAACTGAACCTGAACCATTTATAGACAGATAACATTGCACATAACATAGATCCACAAAATATTAGAAATAAAATTTTAATAGATATTACCAGTCTAAATGCTCATAAACTTCTGATTGAGCAAAACAAAACGCTTACAGCAGGAGAAATTTAGATTTTGCGAATAGGATAAGGTAACTGTGTACTACTGAAGTTCTCCTGATGAGCCTTTCAGTGGCTGTACAATTAGTCTATCAGTAAACAATTTATTAAGTGCCTACTTAGGCACTGTGCTAAATGTTCAAGACACAAAAGGTAAAAGATAATCCCTGATCACAAAGAGCTCATAGTCTAACAGGGGAGACAACATGCAAAAACAGGCTATATGCTGTACAGCATACATTAAAAAATAATCATCGGAGGGAAGGTATTAGATTCAAGAGAAATTGGAAGAGGTGGGATTTTGTCTGGGTCTTGAATTGCACTTACATTTCGACTCTTTTATTCTCTTACAAAAAGCAGTTAGTTTATCCATATAATAGTTCAAAGAACATTAACTACAAAATGCTACTCCCATTATGTATAATAACTATGATTATAGCTAGCATTTATGCAACACTTTAAAGTTCGACAAGTACTTTATATGTTATCTCAATTGATCTTTACAACAACCCTCAATATTGACTTGTCCTTGGAATGTTTCTTTCTGAACCTCATGGAGAAAGATGAGACGGAAATGAGTAAAAACAAAATAGTATTAATTACCACTATTACCACCACCACCACCACCACCATCACCACTACTACTACTAGCTGGTATTCATATAGTGTTTTTCATATGTAACCAGAGTTATTTGGTTTAGTACAAAAACTACTTCCTCTTGTATAGCCACCACTTGAGTTAGGAGAGCCAGTCTTTCCCAGATTCTCTCTTCAGACCTCTCTCTGAGCATGATCTTTGCTTTAGTCAATGTCTTTACTTTACCCCTCTTTGAAGACTGGCTGGCATTTCATTGACCCTACTTCTGAGAAGATAATGAGGAAGAGTTGTCTAAGCTGGAAACTCAGTGAAGTTCAAAGAGAAAGCTTTGTGTTATTTAGTCTCCCCTTTCCCTTATCCACTGTTGAGTTCATTCTTTGTCCTGGAAAACCCTGGAATGTCTCAGTTTCTTTCTTTTTTTAAAAAATATCTTCTTTTGGAGAGTTTCATAATAGCTTTTAATTTCAATTTCTTTTTTTTTTATTTTCCAGCTGGTGGAATCTCTTGTGATTTAAGGGGAGAAATTCTATTATAACCTCTCTGCCTCACTTTTCTTACCTATAAAATGGGATATTTATAGCACCTGCCTCCCAGGATTTGTTGCAAGGATATAATGAGATAATATTTATGAAGTGCTTTGAAAAACTTGAAGTGCTACATAATGACAGCTAGCATGGTAGGGAGAGATAGGAAAATATTCAAATATTTACTGAAGTTTTTATTAAGCCCTTGATTAGTGACTTACTCTGACCAAAACCATGGTTTTAAGAGTCAACCAATTGGCTATAAGATTGGATGTTATTTACTAGGTTGGTCCTTGACAACCAGTAACAACAGCTTGTTTCTGGGACCATTCTCAAAGCCTTCTGGCATAGGAAAGTTCACTGGATTTTACATTCTGTAGGTTTAGCCTTCGGTAACTCAGGGTCACCAATTCACCACTGAGCTATCAGAGTGGGGCTTTGTTGAAACGTCCAGACATATGGGCCTTTGTATTACTGATGCAAACTAATTCTCAACTTTTATGGAACCAATGTTGAAAATACCCAGCAAATTAGATTTTTTGATTAGAACAGCTAAATAGCATCTAAAATGACTAATTTCTGCCCCTTTGAAGTAACACTTTAGAAGTGTGTTTGATTTAATAATTTTAGGCCTCTACAAAAGCACTGCTAGATTTAAAATGCAAACTCTGTGCTAAAACCGACCTTAGCTGCCACCTATGTCTTTTTATCCCTCAAGGATTGCAAATGCTCTGAAGTTCTTTAGATTTTTACACTGATTAATGAATCAAAGAATTAGGTAATGTTGTAGAAGTCAGTTAATTATCTAATACCCAGAATTGAAACTCATGTTTCAATTGCAGCACTCTTGTTTGTGAGGAAGTAAAATTAGGCATGTAATTTCCATTTCTTCAAGAAGCAGTCTTAGCTTAAAAAGTATATTTTAGTAGAGTCTTTTTAAAAGGATTTCTAAAAGCAGTAAGTCTCTTATTCAAAGACAATTTCTTCAGTGAAGTTTAACAACATAAACAATTCAAGATAAGGGGTGATGTTATTGTTTGATACTATTGGAGTATAAAAGTTCAATTCAATTCAATTAGATTCAATTTCAACATTTCTTGGGAAACTGCTATGTGTTAGGCACCTAGCTAAGAGCTAGAAATTAATTTATTTTTTAAAAAGCCTGTACTTGAGGAATTTACATTTTAGTGAGCAAATCCAGCCTGAATAAAATATATGCAAGATAACTTGAGGAGAGACAACACTAATAGTTTATGTTTTCCAAGTAGAACACATCCAGAATCTATTAAAAAAGGGATTGTGTTTTAAAGTCATTGACTCAAATGGAAAGAAATGTCATAAGGAACTGGAAAGTGGACCTGGAACTGGAGCGAAAAGAGCTTTAGAATTGAGGTCAGGAGATCCGAATATAAGGACCCAACTGAGCCTGTACTTTCTAGCTGTATACCTTTCAGAATATTATTTAACACTTCTGCAACCTAGTTTTCTCATCTGCAATTAATCAATCAGTGAATAAAAAGCATGTATTCAGCACTTTTTTGTGTTAAATACTATATGTTGAGGTTTGACCAAAATGTCGACGTTTAGGAGTGCTAGGACCCCAAAATGGCGACATCCAGGTCCTGCCTGAATGAATTTGACCCAAGCCTTCTTTTAGCCAAAGAAAAAACAAGTTTATTAAAAATCCACCATATTGGCCACACTTTTAAGGAATCTGAACATTTGTAACGCTAATGTTTGCAGGCCAGATTGAATCTGAGCACTTTCATGGAAACGAGATGGATCTTCTATACAGAAAGACTGTGGGAGGGGTCTAAGAGTAGCCAAGTAGTCTGGGGTGACTGAGGAGAGGTCTAGGGAGGATCTTGCTGGGAAAAGCCAAAAGGCTGGCATGACTGTGAGGTAACAGAGAAGGGCCTGGAACCCCAGGAACCTGGACCACTTGGCCAAAGGAGAATGAAGTCTAGATAGGATAAAGGATGGGAAGTCTAGGGTGTGGCCAGGTGCAGACAATGAAAGGCCAGTTGACTAGGGTGGGTAGATGCCTCAGGTGAACTAATAGAAATACAAAAGGAAGATTATCCTTGGCTTCAAAGAACTTACATTCTAATGGTGAGACAACACTTGTGAGGGAGTGGTGGCTTGTAAAGTGAGTTATGGTGGAGAGGCACAAAAATGGTAAATAGATGTAGCTAGGTGAGACAGGGATAGAATACTGGACCAGGAGTCAGGAAGAAAATGAATTCATATCAAGCATCAGATACTAGCTAGCCTGAAACTCTGGGCAAGTCAGTTTACCTCAGTCTCCCTCCATTTAAAAAAAAATCTGTAAAATGAGCATAGCAATAGCACCTACCTTCCAGAGTTGTTGTGAGGATTAAGTGAGATAATATCTGTAAAGCACTTTGTCAATTTATATGAACAGCTACATAAATGCTATCCATTATTATATAAGTGCTAGCTATTAAGAGAACAATGGGGCAGTGCATTTACAAGTTCTTTCCAGAAGTGAAAATAGTGTTGATTTGAACAAAGTATTTAGGGCAAGAGGTGGGACTTGGGGAGGGCAGGGTGACAACAATGGTAGAGAAGAAAATACCTAATAAAGCAGAGCAGCCTTCAAGGTCCAGAGGAGTGAGGATCAAGCAAAGTGGCTTAACCCCTCCCAGGCTTAAGAGATTCATGTTGAAGAGTGGAGGAGCTAAGCAGGTAGGTATGGAGTAGAAGATGGGCTGGTGAAGCAAAGGCTGCATGATTTGAAGGGCTGAGGGAGTGTGCTCCCTAACAGCTTAGCCCTTCCCATGCCAAGGCTCTAGAGAGCTGTAAAGGAAGGATAATACCTACTTCTTCCTAATAGCATTGTTGTGATAAAATGGTGTAATTATGTGAAAGTGCTTTATAATGGTAAAACATGGTATAAATGTCATTGTTATTGTCACTGTTGCTCTTATTATAATAATAATTATTGGAATATGTGCCGGCTGAGGCATGACACTAAATAGAAAGGGTTGGGTTTTTTTGGCCAACTTGCGAAAATTCAATTGAGTTTTTATTCTAAAATGTTGACTTCATTTTCACTAAATGATTCATAAAAATACAATTCTAGGCTCCAAAAGAAATGTTACCTTCTTTTTCTTCCTTTTTTTTTTTTAATAACACCATGTCATCTTCATCCATGCTTAAGCCTTCCACTAACTTCTTTTTTTGCTGTTAATGGCATCATCATCTTAACAATTTCTCACTCATAACCTTACAATCACAGTTGAGTTTTCCTCACCCTCCTTACAGAAAGTTTCTGAATCATGTGATTCCTCCTGCCCAAATTCCTCTTTCATCTACCCACATGCTCATATCATGCCCCTACTCAAAGCCTCCGGTGGATTCCCACTAACTAGTAAATAATATTGCAACTCCTAACCCTGATATCCTAGCTCCTCCATAATTTGGCTGCCATCCACCTGTTCAACCTTGTCTGAACTACTCTTTCCCTTAACAAATTCTAACTTCTAATCAAATAGGACAACTTCCACCAACCTTTATTGTCTTGTATTTCCCAATTTTTGCACTATGCCTGGAATGGATATATCCTTTCCTTCAATGGCCAACTAAGATATCATCTTTCTTCCATGAAGCTTTGCCCAACACACCCAAGTAAAAGGCATATCTTCATCCTAAGTTTCTTGTAGCATTTTGCCTAATCTCTGTTTTGCATTTGTCTTTCTTTGACTTATAGTTATTTGTACTTGCTTTTATTATTAGTCTTTTTTTTAAAAAAATCTGCCCATTAGACCAAAAGCATATTAGGTAGAGGGCATGTGTCTTATGTGTCTTCTAGTCAATCAAGGAAAATTTGTTAATTCATGTATTCTGTTCCAGGTATTGGGCTAGATTCTGGGTCTAGGAAAAAAAAAAAACAGCCACTTTCCTCAAGGAACTTACGTCCTACTGAGACTTGGCACCTTGACTACAACTTACAGTCAAAGAATTGTTTGGGGTCACTGAAAGGTGAAATGCTGCTGTCACATAGCCATAGTTGTCAGAGGAAGGGTTTAAGCTCTTGTCTTCCTTCCTTGAGGCTGATTCTCCCAACATTAAGTCATGCTACCCCTTTTTTTGAACATAGTAGGCTCTTTTCATTTTTGTTTTTGTTCAATTGTGTCTGACTCTTTGTGACTCCATTTGGGGTTTTCTTGGCAAAGATGCTGGAGTGGTTTGCCACTTCCTTCTTGAGCTCATTTTTTAGGTGAAGAAATTGAGGCAAATAGGGTTAAAAATATAGCCAGGGTCACACAGCTAGTAAGTAGGCCACATTTAAACTCAGGAAGACGAATCTTCCTGACTCTAGGCCCGGTATACTATTCGCTCAGCCACTTAGCTTCCTCATAGTCTCATATAGGTCTTAGCAGCAGTAAGAATGCCTGCCTGCTGATTAGATTGTAGGTTGTTGTGGAACTATTAGTGTTCTAAGTTAAGGGATAGACTAGATGACTTGAATGAACCTTTTTAAAAAGTCTTATGGTTTTCTGAAATGAGATAAGAGAATTTAAAGTCCATTAGAATACATAAATGTAGACCAGTGGCATCAAACTCAAATAGAAATGGATCCCTGTGGGTTGCATTTTAATCTGGAAAACAATAATTAACTTTACCTATAGGCGATTGTATTTTCATTTATTTTGTTAAACATTTCCCAATTACATAACATGTTCCAGACCATACAGTTTTGTGGGCCACTTCTACTTTAGATGATGGAGGAATAGCTTGGAGTTAGAAAGACTTAGATTCAAATCCTACTTAAGATACAGAGTAGCTGTGTGACCATAGGCAAATTATTTAATCTCTCCATGCCTTGGTAAATTCCCCAAGATTATGAATTGCAGATAGTTAACAAAATTCATTTGTGAATAGAATTTCTAGATGGGGATTTCCCTTTACCAATGAACTCATTGGTCTAGCTTCTCCTAAAAGGCATTATTAATTAACTGTCTATCTAACTGAAATAAGAAATCAGCATATTACTATCGAAAGTACACTGAAATCGGAGATCAGGTAATAATGCCTGCATGCTGATTAGTTTGTAGGTTGTTGTGGAGCTATTAGTGTTCCAAGTTAAGGGTTAGACTAGATGACTCAAATGAACCTTCTCTTTCAAAAGTCTTATGATTTTCTGAAATGAGATAAGAGATTTAAAGTGCTTTGGAATACATAAAGCACTGGGCAAATGCAAGGGATATTTTTCACACAATACAGTAGAGAAACGGTTTGGGTGAAAAATAATTTGTTATAATATTTAATATATTAATGATGCTGATTCTACACTAGGCTGAGTATGAAACATGTATAACTTATATTTGGCATTCATCTTATCTCATTGAGAAGATTTATATCTATATTGTGTGCAAAATCATATATAATGCCTTTGGCACAATAAAAAATGGACACACCTAAAAATTTAAATAGTCCCTTGGAATTGGCTTGATGGCATTTTACTCATAAAAGCACAACTTAGACATGTCTGATTCTTGAATGGTTTGAAAGATGTTCCTATGACTGGCACACAGTAAGTGCTTAATAAGTGCTTGCCGTCTGAAGTTTTGTATGTTTACTTGTTCTTGCAGTAAGTACTGTTGCCTTCTGAAACCCTTAGAGTTTCCCTAATCTTGCCTTGTTGGGGCCTCAAACATTCAAGATAGGATTGTTCTTAATTTTTTTTCTATAGAAGGTAATTTTTTTGATGTATACATTTTAATAACTGATTTAGAAAGTGATAGCCATGAAGATAATATTCACAGTTGTAATCTGCTATGTAGTGGTCTAATTTTTTTAAATAATCTCTTCTGTTCAGTTCACCACAGATTGTAGGATCTAACTCAGAAGGTACCTAAGAGGCCCTCTAGCCTAACTCATATCTGAATAACAATATTCTATGCAACATTCCCAACAAATGGTTATTCAGCTTTCCTTGGAAAATGCCAGGTGAGGGGAAAACGCTTCTGCTTTAAAGAATTTCATTTCACTTTTAAATTGCTCTAATTCTTAGCTATAATAAATAATACTGCATAGAAATGTGCCAGCCTGTACTTTCCACTCATTGCCCTTTCTTCTACCCTACAGAGCCATTCACAATAAATGTAATGTCTCTTCCACATGGATGTCCTTCCAACAATTGAAAGTATCTAGCTTATTTACCTTGTCTTCTCTTTTCCAAACTAATGGCACACAATTCCTTCAAAGAATCCTCTTAAGTCATGATCTTGAAACCCTTCACCATTCTCACCTCCCTACTCTAAAATATCTCCCTCCCAAAATGAGGCACCTAGAAATGAGCACAATATCACAGATGTGGTATGACCAGTATAGACTACACTGGAACTCCAACTTCTCTTATTCTGGAGGCATCACCTCTCTTATTATGGACTAAGTTCACATTAGCTTTTATGGGCAGCCATAGTACATTTTTTATTCCTGTTGATTTTGCAGGTCACTAAAACTCCCAGATTTGTTTAGGACAAACGGCTTTCTAGTCATGTCTTATCATCTTGTACTTTTCCCGTGGCTTTTTGAAACTAAGTATAAAATTTGACATTAACCCCTTTAGAAACAATTGTCGTCTATGTAATACTTCAAGTTTGGAAAGCAATTTACATACATTTGAGTCTCACAAATACATGAGATAGGCACTACATAATAACTTGCTCTGTCTCCCCCTCTCCGCCTCTGTTTCTTTCTCTGTGTCTCTCTGACTCTCTCTCTTTCACTGTCTCTCTCTGACTCTCTTACTCTCTGTCTCATTCTGTCTCTCTGTCTCTCATGTCAATTTTATAAGTGAGGAAATATGCTCAGAAATATCATGACTCGTTTATGGTTCTGAAGTTAGAAAATATCAGATGTAGTATCTGAACCTAACTCTTCCTGACTCCAAATCAAGCACTTTGTTCATTAAACTGTACTTCCACGTATTATAGTATGTTCTTAATTTTAATCTCTTTAAATCTGATAATTAGCATGTTTAAACCTGTCAAGAACTTTCTTTATCTGTCTCTGCCACCAAAAATAGTAGCTATCCCTACTAACTTTATGTCATCAAATTTGATAAGCAAATGTTCTATGGCTTCATTTAGGTTATTAATAAATGTGCTAAGAAACACACGTTCATGCATTCCTGGAAGTACTCCACTAGTGATCCCCTCCAAGTTCAATTTCATTCAATACATATTTATTAATTATTTCTAATGTGAGTAAGTTGTTCTGGAGGTTGGGAATAAAACATCAATGAAATAAATAACCCCCAATCACAAGACAGAAAGTGCATGGAAAAACAATAACTATACAAAAAAAGTAAATGTTATCTAATTTGAAGGATAGAAATAAAAACTGGTGAAGAGGGTCAGTTTTTATTTAACTTCATCATTTCTTTGAATCATGGATTGAAGGAGGTTGAAACTGGAAATAAGGAGCCCAGGTAAGAAATTATTGTCATAGTGCAGCTGAAAGGTGCTGACCACCTGAACTAGGTGGTGGGCCTATGTGTTAAGAGATTGAAGAAAATGTAAGAGATACTTTGGAAGAAAAAAAAAATATAAAACTTGGCAGTTGATTGGAAAATGAAGCTTTAAAAGTAGAGAAGTAAAAAAGATATGATACTTTCGTTATAAATCTGAGTGTCTGGAAGAAGGATGAGGCATTCAACAGAATTAAGGAAGTTTTAAGGAAAGGAATGTTTGAGTCAGAAACTGAGATGGAAGAAATGATTATTTCTCTCTTACATTTATAGCCAATTATTTAAATTGGTGTTTCAACGATCCGGCTAGCAGCTGTTGTGGAGGTGAAAGACCAACACAAGCCCAACAACAAGAACACTACCAGCACGCTGCTGCAAAAGTCCGGGTTCTTTTGATCTGCTTAACTAAGGAATGAAACGTTAAAGGGTTGACAAGTACTTTAATCCAGCATACAGACATCATTCATTTAGTTCAGGGGAAAAAGTCAGCACCCTGAACTTCAGATCAAAATATAAACAAGTTACAAATATCAACAGACAGACTTGTCTGATTCAAATCCCAATTCATAGTTACTAGAATTTAACAAAGTACCAACATCCAGGTTTACAAGCTGGAGGGCTCTTAGCTACAGCTGCCTGGAGTCTCTGCATGGGTGCTCCACCATGAGTGGGAGCCCTGAGCAAATAGCTCTGTCTTCTCTTCTTTCAGACCTTATCAAACATATTCTGAATGACCAGAACTTATGCTCCTATGATTGGCTCTTGAGTTAGCACCTCCCCTTAGTACCCTGGGAGCTTTACACCCACATAGGCTTAGCACCTAATAGGAGTTTGGGCCTGGGGCTTAGCACCTAGTAAGACTCAATGGAATACATCAAATTAATCAAAGGAAACAAAAGCCAAACTCTTCAAGGGCACTTGGTTGAACTGAGTGCTAAGAGCCCATTTTGCTTACCAACACAACTGGGGAGACCCAAATTGTCTTTTTTTCCTCCTGCCATGTTTCCTTGTCCAATCTCTCAAGGACTGGGTTGAAGGAAGACAGGATTAATATGTTCCCCATTCTAGGTATTGCTATTCCACCCAACTAGATCAGACTTCTAAGCCAAGGTGAAAATCCCTTCTATTCAGGCTTGGGTCAGGGATACATTATTTGAATAGATTGCCCAAGACTGGGGGTAATTTAGAAGTAAATGACATAATCAAAACTCATTAGAATACGTTCAGCCCCTCATTGTCATATTAATTCTCATTAATTGTTAACCAATCAGAGTTGATTGCCACCCTCAGGAATACCCCCTTTGGAAGGGCTTATAAACTGTGAGACTGCACTATGAGGGTGGTTGACTTAAGATTGAGAACCAATGGCCATTCTTTTAGTAATATACATGATGGCATTATTAATAAAATGATTAAATTACCCAGAAATTATGTCTCTTGAACTTTTTAAATGCCATAGAGTAAGAATTCTGTTTTAGATATGCTGAGTTTAAGATGCTGTTTGAACATCCAGTTGAAGAAGATATTTACTTGGTGATGTGAGATGGGAGAAGGATGCAGTTTTGAAGTATGTGTATGTTTATGTGTGTGTGTGTGTATGTCTGTGTATATACACAAAAACATTCTCTATGTGTACGTATATGTACTCACACACATATACATGCACATATAATCCATCTCTTATGTCTTCAAATATATAGTATTCATATAAATATATATATTATATATGCATATACTTATATATGTTACAACATTCGTCTCTCTTTGGAGCTCCATCACCAACTAGATAGGAAAGGGAATGGATATATGATTTCATTAGTATCAGGAAATTCCTGGTGAAGTAACAGTCTTTACCACTATAGGCTAGAACTTTAATGGTAATTTATAGTCCCAGTGACCTAGAATATTGAGAGCTTTAGTGACAAACTCAGGAGAAGAATGAGAGAGCAGTATCATGAAATTTAAGAGAGGAAAAAGTATCAGAAGGGCTGATGAGAGAAGTGTCAGAGGCTGTAATGAAGTCAAGGAGAAGGAAGATGTATTCTTTTCTTTAGTAGTTGCATTGCAGATTGCATGATGTAATGTTGGCAGTACTTAGAGTTTAAATGTATAGATTGTATTCAAAGTTCATCTTCAAAAGGCAAAAACAAAACAACACATGTTGACCTATGCCCTGAAGTTCTGGGAATATTTCTGTTGCATGTGCAGCACTTAGTACGAGAAAGCAAAGATTGAGTATGTGGACTATGTGATTTTTACTTGCTGCAATATAAGTACTTCACTAAAGCATCTAACTGGTAGTAGTGACAATTATTGTATAAAAAGGGACAAAATTAAACAACATAAACTCAATTTCTAAACTTACTGAAAATTACTCATTCAGAGGAAATACTTGGAATCCACAGCACATATCTTTAATGATTAAGCGATCAACAAAAATTTATTAAGCACCTACTGTGTTTGAGGCACAGTGCTTTTAAGCCTGCTTGTGTATAGTAAGCACATGCTGAGGAAGTCAATATAGTACACATGTTACTAAATTTCTGATGTCTGAACAATATCCTTTTAAGAAGTCATGATCCCAACTTGGTGATCACATTACTGGTTGGCATAGAATAAGCTCATTTCAATTTTTTTTGGAAACAAATGGACCTGTTTCTTATAGTAGCCTCCAAGACCTAGAAAAGTGATTACTTCTCTTTTTTTGTAATTTGTATTTATTTTACTTTTTATTCTTTGGATGTGATGAACTGATAGGCTCTACCTTGCTAGAAAGGCTTTGTTTATGATCCCAGCAACAACAGACTATGAGTGCTTTTAAAGGACCAATCTAACTTAGATGGAGAGGCTCATCATTAGTAGGGTAGCCACATGACAAATTGGTGCCTAGGGCAAACCACGAAATGATCAAAAATACAACATGCCCCTCAGTCCTGTCCAATCTGCTTCTAGTGATAATGACAAAGTGGTAGAAAAGAGGGGAAGAATGCTAAAAATTGAAGTCATTAATGCAATCTTATATAATAGTACTGAAAACATGAGATTTTTTTTGCAATAACCAATATGTAGACATTGGAAGAACAGATCATATCAATTTTGAAATTTATATTATAAACAAAATCAGAAAATGAAAGGTCAATATAGCTAAGGAGGAGGAGGTTTTCTCTGAGAAGAAAAATAAAAGAGTTGACTTTTATCATGCCACCAAAGACAATTAGAAACATCATTTATGAGACATCAGTTCCTTGGTTATTTCATGTTTCTGGGCACATGACAATTACTATCTTGAAAATAATTGTGGTTAATATGCCAACTCCTGCTGCAGATGATAAAGAGAAAAAAATTCCATAAATAACTCAATAACAACCTCTGAGAGAAATTGGTGCAATTCAGTAGCTTAAATGCAAAGATGGACAAAGATGAGGCTCATGAAAAATTATGATGATAGTATGGCAAAGGTATAAGGAATGAGAGATCAAGATGAATAAATTGCACAGAGGCCTCATGACCCAAGCATGTCACTAAACCTCTAAGGTCCTTAGTTTTCTTATCTGTTAAATAAGGGCATTGGCCTAGCTTACCTTCAGTGTCCCTTTCAGTTTTAGGATTTTCTAACTTTGGATGCACCAAATATATTTTCTGGGCAGAGGAGAAAGGGAAGATAATGGGAATAAGGTAGTTTGAGCTAACTTAATGAAAACAGTGAAATGTGGGTGAAGGTCTTCATCATAAATATGATGCCAATAAATCCCTCACAACAACAAATATGTATAAAGTTCTTTCTGTGTTCTGGGCATTGTATGAAACACTGGGGATACAATGACGAAAACAAAACAGCCCCTGTCCTCAAAGGGCTTACATTTTTACTCTGCTAGAGAGATACAAAATGTACATAGATAAGTAAAAACACATGCAAAGTAATTTCAAAATAATTTTTAAGGGACAGTACACTACCAACAATATGGATGAGGAAAAGTCTTATATACAGGTAGTACCTGATGTCTCATCAGGTCCTAAAGGTAACCGTGGATTATGTGATGTTATCCCCACGGAATACAAGCTCTGACAAGATCTATGAAATCTATATTCTGAGAACCAGCCTAGCAAAGGTTAGAGGAACGCATTATCAAATGTTGATATGTTTTTCAAATAGTACTTAAGGATCTGTCTCAGATGGTTTACATGAGTTGGAATCTGTACAGCGATGTGACATTAAATGCTTAACAACTGACTCTCAAGAAAAGAAAATGTATGCATGACTTTTAAGTTTAATCTTCATTACTTTCATAAGTCTAGATAATCAACAAAATGATAAATGAAGACCTGATTTGTAAAAAATTGCTGGTTTTTCTAAGTACAAATGCTCACACTGAAAATTTAACAAGGGAATCTCTGGATCCAGTGCAAGCTGACTTCTGAAAACTCCTGGATCTAAAGTAATGGAAAGAGTAACCACATTGTTGAATCATATGCCCTTGAAAAAACAATTTTGGCTGGAATTGGGTTTCTCTTTTTCTTTAAGTAGTGCATGCATTAATTGTTTTTCTTTGTTTATTCTTGTAACTGGTAGTTGTGTAATGAATACCAATAAAAAGTCTTTTGAGGAATGAATATTTTGCCCAATAGAGACTTAATGTATTTTTTTTCCTTCTGATTTTAAAGTTTCATAGAGTTTTGCCACTTTGGAGCATTATGTACATATTCAATTGCTATTAACATTGGTGGATGGGAAAGCAAACTACTTTAATAGAATTTCAGTTTTCATTTGAGATTTCATGGTGCTTCAATTTTATGTTTTTCTATAGGTGAAAATAAACTCACAGAAGACTGGGTCTTATGCAAAATGACATACATCAGTGCAGAGAAGATACTGTGAAACTCTTTCCTTTGACATTGAAAGGATAAATCATGGGGGAGGGGTGTTGATAATTATCTTTAGATATAAGCGAACAGGAAAAAAATGATGATTTTGTTAATGCCTCTTTAGGTTTAGAGTTCAAAACTTTGTACTGTGAAATCAAGGGGAACCATAATATTCGAGGCCGTTGAGCTCAAAACTGATTTTACATATGAGAATACTGAGGCCCAGAAAAGGGAAATGGCTTCCTTCCTTCTAAACATTATTGTTGGAAAATGGGTTGTACTGAAAAGGGAGAGTAATGGGATGATGAGATTGTCAAAGAAAAGCAGGGAAACAGTGGTACCATATGTGTATTGACTTTGCCCTTTGTAATTTAACTGAATTTAGTGTGGGCCCAGGTTTTCTCAGTGAAATCACCATGAAAGAAGAATATCTGTCTATATGCACCAGGGTACCTCACCATAAGTAATATGTGTTCTCTGGACATTTGATATCTAGTTGCATTTTTGTAAACTAAATTCTATTTGCTCTTTGAAACACTATTCTTTGAAAGATGATTGAACTTAATGTCCCAGTGATTAGTGGTGAAAAGCATTCTGATAAAGCGTAAGGATACCTAAAGGCTAATCTTAGCTCTACCTTTGCTAGGTAATGTTAGGGAAAGCACTTACTGTGTTTTAGCCTTTACTTCCTCATTTGTAAAATGAGAACAGTGAAATAATCTCTAAGGCTCACTTGACCCCTGAAATGCTGTGGTCAGTGGCTCTTTATTTCTTCCCCCAATGCATAATCAATAGTCAGATATAAAAATATAGAATGGCAGGTCTCATTTTTTCATGGGTCCCTATAAATGCTTTATAAAGTAAAATGTCTAATTTTTTTCATTATGAACAAGCATTTTCACTTTATCTCTCTGAGAAATAAAACATTTCTTTACTTTTAAGAAAATGCTATTCTGTTCTAATTTAATGTTTTAAAATATTCAGAAGAAAAAAAGATATTTTTCCTAGGAACTAATATTAAGTACTAAGAAGCAGTCAAAAGCAGTCATAACTGTATTAGGGAACAATTCAGAAAGTAGAAGGTGTGGTGAGTGTTCTGCTAAAGAGGACATAAGATAGCTTGGTCAAGCGTAGGGAAGACTCAGAGTCACAGAATCTCGTAGGAGGCAGTTCCTCTATGGGTATACTTATGCCAAAAGTTATAGTCAGTTCATGAGACTGTTTGGTTCTTACTTCCTAGGATGGTTATTGGGCAAAGCAGTCTTTGGATAGAAGTGTGATGGTGATGGAACCCTAAGAATGGCGAAGAGGATAGTCCTGCCATGGGCTGATAAAAGGATCAGGAGAGACAATAATAATTTGCTATGGGGAGAAATACGCCCAACCCCCAGAATTGTCCCTTGTGCAAAGAAAAAGCATGACTGTATTGATGTCAATATCCTGGGCAAAAGCTTCACTTGTCCAGTGATTGTTATGGTTCAGATTAAAAAAAAAAATAGAGAGGACAGGTGTATAATATTAATATGGGAATAGTTAGGGTGAAAGTGTGACATAGTGAAAAAGGAGCTTGCTTTGGATTCAGAAGACCTGAATTGAAATCCAGATCTACCACTTACTGCCTTTGTAACTTCGGGCAAACTCACTCAATCTCTGGGTCTTAGCTGCTTCCTCATTTGTAAAATGAGAAAAATTGAGATAGATATCTTCCAAGGCCATTTTCAACTTTAAATATATGATCATGTGACATATTTGAGGGCAGTTAGGTGGCCCAGTGGATAGAGTGCCAGTCCTGGAGTCAGAAAGACTCATCTTTCTGAATTAAAATGTGGCCTTACACACTTAATAGCTGTGGGACCCTGTGCGACTCAGTTAACCCTATTTGCCTCAGCTTCTTCATCTATAAAATGAGTTGGAGAAGGAAATGAAAAACCAGGGGAATACCTTAACCAAGGAAACCCCAAATAGGGTCATGAATAGTCGGACACGACTGAAACCACTCAACAAATGACATATTTTTAACAGAGACTAATTAGTGCAAGATGTTGGGGATAGGGAAGAAGTATGAAGAGTTCATAACTTGCTTGTCTAGAAAAGCATAATTATGAGGAATCCAGGGTTGAAATGATGAACACCTTTGAGCTTTCATTCTTTTCTTCTTTTCATGAGGAAAAGAAGATTTAGAGACTGAGAGCTTGCAACCAGGGTGGGCAGTCTCAACCTTTTCGAAGAGGAGCAATCAGCAGACAACTGCAGGCCTATTTTTTAAGTGAGTATCAAAGGTTAAATGGAAGTTCCTGTGAGGGCTACCCTGTAAGTCTAAATCACAGAACCAGATGTCAAGAAGGCTTTAGACTCCAAGAAAAATGATTCGGTAAACTCAAGGCTTTTCCACTTAGTTCTGGTAGAGGAAAAAAAAAGTTATTAATGGAGACAAAATCCAACTGTAGCCATTTATATTTCTTTGACTTTTGCACTGAATCATATATCATTTTCTTATCAATAATGCTTATTTTGCTTCTTATTTTAATACATTTTTTAAGCCAGATTGTGTACTAGTCTGTGCTCTTAAAGATCTCTTCTTGGAAAAGCACATACATCTACATGGATTACATAGCTGGATGAGACCTTATCATAGTATCATAGATTTAGAGCTGATTTAGTTCAGAGGTTATCTAGAGTGCCAGCCCTGGAGTCAGGGCCTCCTGAGTTCAAATGTGGCCTTAGACTCTTACTAATTGTGTGACCCTGGGCAAGTCACTTAACTCTGCCTCAGTTTCTTCATCTGTAAAATGAGCTGGAGAGGGAAATGGCCAACCAGTCAAGTATCTTGGCCAAGGAAATTCCAAAAAGGGTCAATGAAGAGTTGGACTTGTTTGAAACAGCTCATCAAATGACATATACTTAACAGAGACTAACCAATGCAAGATGTAGGGGGTGGGTAGAGGGAGGGTTTATCTAGTCCAGTACCAATATTTTACAGAGGACAAAAGTAAAGCCTCAAGAAGTTAAGCCCAGGTCTCACATGGGTACTAAATCATAGGGCCAAGATTTGAAATCAAGTCCTCAGAATCTCTTGAATCAGTGAGTACTCTACTCCACTAAGTTTCTTTCTTGATACCATTGTATCAAGGAAAGGCAACTAGGGTGCAGAGAACTAAAGTGACTTGCCCAAGTTAAAAAGTTAGTAAGCAGTAGAGCTAGTATTCAAAGATTTTGGCTTCAAATCCTCTTCTGGTTCCCTTACAATGTGCTGCTGAAGGAAAAATCAACATGTGTTTTTAAGTTGAGGTTTTAATTCATTGGGAATTCAAAGCCATTGAGTGAGTCTTTTCTACTTTGTTTAGTTTAAGAAGAATCATTAAAAACAAACAAAATTATTTGTTTATAGGAGTCTTTGTCATTTTTGTTGATAGGTGTTACGGTGGATAGAGCACTGGAGTCCTGGAGTCAGAAATAGCTGAGTACAAATCTGGCCTCACTCACATGCTTACTACCTGTGTGATCCTGGGTAAATCACTTGACCTCTGCTTTTACTCAGTTAATTCATTTGGGAAATGGAGATTATGAAAGCACCTACCTCCCATAGTCGTTGTAAGTCTAAGATAATATTATGCCTGTGAAGCATTTAGCAAACCTCAAAGTACTATGCAAAAGCTACTGTTATTATTATTACTACTATATTTGTTGGCCCTCTTAGCCAATAATGCCTTCTTGCGTAAGGGTACCTTATGTCTGCATTGTATGTGTCTCGAATGTATTTATAAATGTACATATCCTCTTTTTATAAAATGTGAGCTTGCTAAGGGTAGGCCTGTTTTATTTTTGTGTATATATCCCTTATAAATAGAACAGTGCCTGGCATATAGTTGATTATTAATAAATACTTACTGATTGAATTGTAAACAAATTGTGATCGCAATTTCATAAACGATAAATAATTGCTCAACTTAGGGAAAAAAACCCCTGAAAATCAGATACGTATTGGCAAATCCATATGAAAATCATCTGATTTTATCATTTGGAATTTATTAAAATTTTATTCCTCTCTCTCGAAATGTATCTTTGACCTATTACTGTCTAGATAGGTAGCATTTACAATGAGTATAAGTTGGCAAAGAGATTAGATAAAAGGTTCTTAGGTGGTGGCCTCCACTTTAAAATATTAAAAGCAGTATCTAAATACAATCAGAAAGAAGAAATCAAATCAAATCTTAACACATACTCAAGCCCTGGTGTTTTTGGAAAAAGAATAGTACAAATTTTAAAGCAAAAGCCAGAAAAGCTACCTGTCAGTGAGACAAGTATTTAATCATCTGCTTAATATGTTCAAGGCACTGTGTACCCTGGGGATACAAAGAAAGGCAAAATCACTCCCTGAACTAATTAATTAACTAGGTATATATAAGATGATATTCTTTCTCAATCCTTTTCATCTAGATCTATAAAGATATATACATGTTTATATATGAGTATTTACATATATAGAGAACAAGAAAGTTAAATTGACATGATATGATATATATATGATATGGAATGATTTGAAATGATATGTGATATATACCTGGTTAATTGCATGTCATCTCCCCCAACTAGTATGTGAGCTTTTTGAGCTCAGGGACTATTTTTGCCCTTCTTTGTATTGTCAGTGCTTACCACAATGCCTAGTGCATAGTAAACATACGACTAAGTGCTGATCTGACTTCATGACCCCACAGACCATAGCATGTAAGGCCCTTGTATGTCCCTAAGTCTGTCCAGCCTCATGTTTGTTGCTTTCATCTTTTCATCTTTTAATTTCATGGCTGCAGTGGCTATCTGCAGTGATTTAAGAGCACAAAAATTTAAATTCTGACATTGCTTCCATTCTTTTCCCTTTATTTGTCAGAAGTGATGGTACCAGATACCAAAATCTTTGTTTTTCTGATGTTAAGCTTCAAGCTATACATTACCACTGGAAAACACATAGCTCTGACTGTATTTGGTACTTTGTTGGAAAGATGATGTTTGTTTATTAGTATTCTGTCCAGATTTGCCATAGCTATCCTTCCAATGAGCAAGCATTTTTTAAAAATTTCATGGCTCTAGTCACTGTCTTCAGTGATCTTTGAGCCCAAGGCTATAAAATTTGACATTGTTTCCATTTCTTCTATTTCTACTTGCCAGAAATGATGGTACTAGATACCAAGATCTTAGGGGTTCTTTCTTTCTTTTTTTGTGTTGAGCTTCAGGCCAACTTTTACACTCTTCTCTTTTACCCTCATCAAGAAACTTCTTAATTCTTCACTTTGTGCCATTGAGTGGTATTGTCCACATATCTGAGATTGTTGATATTTCTCCTGGAAAACTGAATTCCATCTTTGAATTTGTCCAGCTTGGCATTTTGAATATAAGTTAAGCAAATAAGATGACAATGTATAGCCTTATTGTACTCTTTTCCTAATCTTAAACCAATCAGTTGTTCCATGTTCAGTTCTAATGGTTGCTTCTTGGCCTTCATACAGGTTCTTCAGGAGACAAGTAAGATGATCTGTTACTCCCTTCTCTTTGAGGATTTGCCACACTTTGTTGTAATCCACAAAATCTAAAGCTTTAGTGTAAAAATCAAACAGAAGTAGATTTTTTTTTCTGGAACTCCCTTGCTTTCCATAATCCAGCAAATGTTGACAATTTGGTCTCTATTTCCTCTGTCTCTTCAAAAACAAGTCTTCTCATCTGGTAATTCTCAGTTCATATATTCCTGAAGCCTAGCTTGCAGAATCTTAAATATAAATTTGTGGTGTGTGAAATGAGCACAATTGTTCAGTAATTTGAACATTCTTTGGCATTGCCCTTGTTTAGGATTGAGATGTAAACTGATCTTTTCCAATCCAGTGGCCATTATTAAGTTTTCCAAATTTGCTGGAATATTGACTATAACATTTTAACAGCATGATCTTTCAGAATTTTTAACAGCTAAGCTTGGATTCTATCACCTCCACTAGCCTTATTGTTAGCAATGCTTCCTAAGGCCCATTTGACTTCATTCCCCAGAACGCCTGCCTCTAGGTCACTAACTATGTCATTGTTGTTACCGGTGATATAATATCTTTCTTGTATAGTTCTTCTGAGTATTCTTGCTACCTCTTCTTAATCTCTTCTGCATCTGTTAAGTCTACCATTTTTTGTCTTTTATAATGCTTATTTTTGCATGAAGCATTATCTTAATATCAATATTTTTGAATCTCTTGTTTCTATTCTATTGTTTTCTTCTACTTCGAGTTGCTCATTTAAGAAAACCTTCTTATCTCTCTTTGCTATTCTCTTGAATTCTGTATTCAGTTGGGTATATCTTTTCCTTTCTTCTTTGACATTCACTTTCCTTTCCTTAGTTATTTGTAAAGCCTCATCAGACAGCCATTTCGCTTTCTTACTCTTTTACTTTGGAATTTTTTGTTGTCGCTGCAATATTGCAAACCACCGTCCATAGTTCTTCAGTCACTCTGACCACCCAATGTAATTGCTTAAGTCTATTCATCACTTCCCCCTCTTATTCAAAAAGGGTTATTTATTTAGGTCATACCTATATGGTCTAATGATGTTCTCTATATTCCTCAATTTAATTCTGAATCTTGCAATAAGAAGCTCATGATCTGAGCCACAGTCAGGTACAGGTCTTGTTTTAATCAACTGAGAACTTCTCCACCTTTGGCTACAGAGTATATAATCAAGCTGATTTTGATATTGACCCTCTGGTGATGTCCATGTGTAGAGCCACCTTTTGGATTGTTGAAAAATAGTTTTTGCTATGAATGGTGAGTTATTTTAACAAAACTCAATTAGTCTATGCCCTGCTTCATTTTGTACTCCAAGGCCAAACTTGACTTTATTTAAATTTTAATTTGATTTCCTGCTTTAGCATTTCAATCCTCTGCAATGAATATGACCTCTTATATTGGTGTTTTTCTAGAAAATGCTGTAGGTCTTCACAAAACTGATCAAATTTGGCCACAGTAGTTGGAGCATAGACTTATAACTACTGTGGTATTGCGTGGTTTGCCTTAGATTTGAACAGATATCATTCTGTCATTTTGAATACAGCTTTTTTGCTTACCCCTTTGTTGACTATGAGGGCTACTCCATTTCTTCTGAGATTCTTGCTCACAGTAGTATATGTAATGATCACTTAAGTTAAATTCCCCTATCCCTGTCCATTTAAATTCATCGATAGCTAAGATCTTAATCTCTAATCTTTTTATCTTCCGTTTGATCATATCCAGCTTACTTTGGTCCACAGATCTTACATTCCATGTTTCTACCCAATAGTGATCTTTACAGCATCAGATTTTCCTTTTGTCACCAGACACATCTGCACCAGAGCTTCCTTTTGGCTTTGGCCTAGTTGTTTCATTAGTATCTAGGGTTACTTGTAGCTGTCCTGTGCTCTTCTCCAGTAGTGAGTTGGAAACCTTCATACCTGAGGGGCTTATCTTCTGGTGTCATATCTTTTATCATTTTAATACTGTCCATGGGGTTTTCTTTGTAAAGAAACTGGAGTGGTTTGCCATTTCCTTCTCCAGTAAATCACTTTTTGTCTGAAATTTCTACTAAGACCTATCCATCTTGGGTAACTCTGCACAGCATAGCTCATAGTTTCATTGAACCCTGAAAGCCCCTCTGCCATAGCAAGTGAGTGATCCAGAAGGGGCATGATTAAGTACTTGTTGACTAATTGACAGGTAACTGCTCTGCCTTTTGCTCAAAAATTTTTACTATTCTTTGTCCAAATATACCAGGATTTGTGTGTGTATGTTGATTTGATTTCTTCTTTTAGGTTATATTTAGATACCGCTTTTAATATTCTAACATAAGGCCACCACCTAAGAACCTTTTCTCTAATCTCTTTGCCAACATATATTCGTTGTAAATGCTGTCTAACTAGACAGTAATACTTCAAAGATACATTTCAAGGGAGAGGAATAAAAATTTAATAAATTCCAAGTGATAAAATCAGAGTGGTAGTGTTCGCATTGTGACTTTCATATGGATTTTCAAATGCATATCTGATTATATATATATACGCATATATATATATATAAATACACAATACAGAGTAGATATATATTATATACATATAGAAAGAGTATATAATACATTTGCTATTACCTGCCATATGACAACTTATGAAGACTTAAAGATGACTGTACTGTATTTCTATAAGTATATATATATATGTATATATATATGTGTGTGTGTGTGTATGTGTGTGTTGTGTGTGTGTGTTAGATATGTGTGTATACATACATATTTCTGTAGGAGGCCTTTCCATGTCACCTCAACTGATAGTAGCTTTCTCTCTAATATTGCTATTTATTCTATCTGTATATACATAGACATAATAGATATATGTATAGTAGATATAGCTATTTAGATATATAGTAGAGAGATATGTTATAGATATTTACATGGATAGATACTAATTATATAGCTATAGATATAGTAGATAGAAGGTAAAATCAGATGATAAGGCACCAGCAGCTTGAATGATGAAGAAAGGTCTCCAGAAGAAGGTGATATTTGAGTTGTCTTGAAGGAATCCAGGCAAACTATAAGGAACAGAAGGTGAGGA
>CM053622.1:696364355-696384212 GCA_028646595.1 Phalanger gymnotis | reverse complement strand
AAAAAAAAGTTATTTATTTTTTCCAGATCTGCCCTATCCCCCTTTCCACATATTTTTTGATGCTGCTCACGTTCTAAGTAAAAATATGTATGAAATAATACACAACTGAACATGTCATATGTCATAGTGGATAGAGTTTTGGCCTCAGAGTCAGGAAGATCTACAATGTTCAAATTCTATTTCTGACAAATACTAGTTTTGTAACCATGGACAAATCACTTAAACTCTTAGTGCTCTAGGAAACCCTCTACGACTATAAATTACAGATTTGCTGCTCTGCCTCAGCAAAAGGAATTTCCCTATTGGGACTTTACCATACCAGTGAAATAATAGGTCTTGCCCTCTCTCCCCCTCAAAAAAGAAAACAAAAAACCCTCAAAATTGAGTTAGTATATAGTGCCTTTTCTTTGGTCTGTCATAATGCCCATCACAAACAATGGTGATACAGTTCATCAGATAAACATAATTTCTGTTAGACAGGAGTTAGAAATGTTAAGTTCCAACTTAGGAACAAGGGGGTGAAAGGGAATGTGAATTAATCACTTTCACACCATAGAAATCAAACTGTGTGTTGGGGATATAATTTGTGACACGGAAGTAAATGACCATTGTGGAGAAAGTGCTAAATCATTGACGATGTGAGGTCGGAGGGCTTTTCTAAGCTTTCCTTTTATTCCCTATGTTCTAGCTCAGTGCTTTGTAGTTTGTGGAAACTGAGTATCTGTTTGCTAAGTGACTTTAAATTAACTAACTGAATTTAATTCTGTGCCTTTCATCGATAACAAAACCTTTTTTTAAGCTATCTATAAGTGGCATGATTAAAAGTAAATACAGCATAAATACTTGGTTCCTATAATTTAAGCTACTCTGAATTATTATGATGATAAAAGTTGTGTGGTTTTCTTTTTTAAGAATAAACAGACTAATCTTCCAAGTGCATTGTGAAGTCAGTACATGACAGCATCTCTTTTATTTACTCAGAGATGGCTCCATGAAGGATGTGGATGTCCTAGATTGAGGCCTTGCTGTGGTACCAGAAGTCATCGGTTCAACACTGGCTAGTGTTACCATTTAATATCTGTGATGCTATTGTTCAACAGTTCCAGGAGTGGGGAACTTGCAGGCTCCAGGCAACATGTGGCCCTCTAGTTCCCTTTGACTTCAAAGAACAAATCCCCTTAATAAAAGGATTTGTTCTCTAAAACTTGAACTTAGTCAAAAGACCACACCCAAGGACCTAGAAGAACACATGTGGCCTCAAGGCTGAAGGTTCCCCACCCTGGAAACTTCTGAACATCAATTTTTTGAACTTTATAGTTGAGATGATAATTACAATACTATGATAATTATCAAATTAGGTAATATAGACAGTATGCTTTCTAAACCTCAAAGTACTAAAAATATGTAAACTACTACTACGTAATCTTGCAATAATGGAAATGAACATAAACTAGAGACATAGAACCTTTCATATTATAGATATTCAGGCACCTGTTCATCCAGATATAGACAGAAATGCTGACCTAGGATTGTTCATTCATGGAGGTACAATTATAATGAGAATAAATTCTGTATTACTGAATCTCTTGTGTTATACTTTCTAGTATTCTTCAGTATCTATATTTTTTAGCCAATATTGCCATTTGAAAATTTCTAAAATAAAAAGGATAAATTGGTTCATCTCATACAGTGTCTTGTATGGTCTGTTATAATACATTTTAATTAGTATGGTTTCAGTCACAGATGTTTTTCAGGATTAGTATGACTTTTCATTTATAAAAACATAGCATAGATTTGCATTTTTATTTAGCATTTTCTATTCCTGAATATTTTCCTACTTTAATAATAATATCTGGTATTTGTATAATTCTTTGAGGTTTGTGAAGCATTTTATAAATATTATCTCATTTTATTCTTATAACAAACCTGGGAGGTAGGTACTACTTTGTCCATTTGGTTGTTGTTCAGTGGTTTCAGTCATGTCCAACTCTTTGTGCACCCATTTGGGTTTTCTTGGCAAAGACACGAGTGCTTTGCCTTTCATTTTCTAGCTTATTTTTACAGATGAGGAAACTGAGGCAAACAGTGATAAGTGACTTGCTCAGGGTCGCACAGCTAGTAATTGTCAGAGAGAGAATTTAAACTCACAAAAATGAGTCTTTCTGACTCCAGGCTTGGCACTCTATCCTACTGTGCCACCTAGGTGCCCATCTCCATTTTACAGATGAGGAAACAGGCTGGAAAAGGTTAAATATCTTGCTCAGGGTCAAGTTTGAAGCTGTGTTTGAACTCAGGTCTTCCTGACTCAAGGTTCAGGGCTATATCTACTGTACCAATTAGCTATCCATATATGATTTATAGAATTATATAGACTTTTAGTGTCAAATATTTAACATATTCATCTTTACTTTCTGGTATATTCTATTGTTTATAAAATATCTAGACCTGTGATTTTAATGGTGTAGTATGTTCTTTTGTGGAAACTCCCTTCTCTGATAAAGGTAGGAAACTATGTGGTGGTTCAGTGGATAGAGTGCTGGGCAAGGAGTCAGCAAGACCTGATTTCAAATTTTGCCTCAGATACTTATTATTAGTTATGTATATACATGATAATATACTTATTAGCTATATAAAATAAAATAGAGAAGGACATGACAAAACATTCTAGTATTTTTACCAAGAAAACCCCAAAATGCGTCATGAAGACTCAGACATGCATGAAAACAAGTAAACAACAGTAACCAAAATACTTTTATACACACCAATGAGCAGTAAAATATCTTAAAAAAAATTGTTCCCATATGATACTACCCATATGATCAGAAAAAAGTGAATATTATATTTGTGTTTCATTCCATTATAATTTATGCATCAATTCAATCAATAGGTCATTCATTCATGCAATAAAAAGTTTTTGAGCTCATGGCATTTTAAAAGTTTCTCTACAAGTATTCTTTTATTTTTAAAGTTATGCTTAACAATGGTTAAAGAGCAAAAATGCATAAAAATTCTCATTTATTTTCTCATCTTGATATACCAGTACCTTATTTTGGAATTATTTAGGCATTTTTTTAAAAGAGAAAACTAGAGATTTCTTTGCTTTTCTTCATTACTCAGGTCTATAGTATACCATAACATTTATATTTGAATTAAATTTAATTCTGTGATTTTTCCCTCTTCTATTGTTGTTGTTCATCTTTTATTCTGAAAAAGGACCAATTACATTATATGGATGGTGTGTTGACTTGTACCTGAATGGGTGACGCAAAGGCAGAGCACTTTTCCAGTCATCAAAGTCCAGTAGTGAGACAAAATTCTTCTTGAGCTCTTCCAAGAATGCTTTTTGGTCTTGAGACCAGTTCATACTCCCTTTTGAGGTTTCAGATGTGGATATAGTATCAATGCTGTCCTCTTCTAAATTAATATTTTGATCTTCTTTGTCCCCACAGTAAGAATCTATCCTCTTTGCTTTTCTAATTTGCTTCTTGCTCATTGTGATTGCCTTTTTGCCAGCTTTTAAAGTGGATCTCTGCTTCCAGGGCACAAAGAGCTCTATGCCATGCTTCTTGTTCTAGGAACTAGGGGTCTTGTTACTTGCCTTGTGAGCTGTGGCTTCTGGTTCAGGCAGCTAGAAGCCATATAATGCTTTAGCTTACCTGGTGCTGAGCTGGAGCTGCCTGGTGTATGCCCAGGCCAGGTGATGTCTTTCTGTGTTTCCCTAGGGTTACACTGAAGGTGGCTGTGTGAGGTGTGTGAGAGGGGTGTTCTGGTCACTGGAAGTCTCCTCCTCCCCTAGGATTGAGCTAGAACATGGGTAGGCTCAGCCACTGTTGGATGCCTGCCACTCTGGTATCTGCCACTTACCCTGGCTGTGAGAAGCCACGCCTGGGGACCTGGTGGTGGTGTTTGCCAGTTCCACACTCCACCCCCGCCCAGGGTCAGGATCTCCTGTGATGGGTCAACTGGGTGGGGGGGCTTGCTGGGATGCTTCCTGTCCTGTCTTGGTCTGCTTCAGCCACAGCAAGAGCTACCTTTCCTGGTAATCCCCATAGCCTCCTGAGCTAAAAGACTGCTGTACCCCTTCTATTGGTTCCACTATTCCAGGATTTTCCTGGGGCAATATTATCTGTGTTTTTCAAGATCAATGAGGGAGGGTTAGAGCAATTTATGGTTTACTCTACCATCTTAGCTATTAGAAGTTCAAGTAGGTGACTTTCAAACGTTTAATCTGTGGGCTGATAGCCCTAGAAGTAGCTGCTGCCGCAGGCCCTGCTCCAACAGACTCCTGTCCTGTGCTGAGAGGTTTGGGAATCACCACTGCCAGTGATTCAGTATGCCAGATTAGTTCTGGCTCCACTACAGTCGAGTCTGCACTGGTGCAGCCCATGTGCTCTGCACTCCTCTCCCAGCCTGGTGCAACAGATCCATCCTGTAGACCTTCCAGGCTGTCTTAAGCTGGAAATCTGCCACATTCTGTTGCCCAGTGGATTCTGCCACTTTAAAATTTGTTCAGATTCACTTTTTAGAGGTATCTGAAGGAATTTGTGGGAGAGCTCAGGTGAGTCTCTGCTTTCAGTCCTCCATCTTTCCTCTGCCCCTTCCATCCCATTTTTCAAATAGCAAATGATACTTATTCTTATAAATTTGAATTAATTCCTAAAGTATTCTAGAAATGAGATGTTTATTTATCAGAGAAACTAATTTTTTTAAAAAAAATTTCCTGTTAATATTTTCTTTATAAATCTTAGCTATATTGAATCTTTGTGCAAAAACTTGAATTTCATATAATTCGTATTATGCACTTTATCTTCTATGATCCTTTCTGTCTTTTCCTTGAATGTGAATTTTTTTCCATACAAACATGTAGCTAAGCCCCCCACACCTATGTTTCTAGAATTTATTTATAATATTACCATTTATATTTAGGTCATATACATTTAGAGCTTGTCTTTATATAAAATGTGAAGTGTTGGTCTAAATGCAATTTCTTCCATATTGTTGTTAAATTTTCCTGCAAGTTTCTGCCATATAATGAATCCCTATCTCAGTAGTTTGGGTCTTTGTTTTCATCAGATACTAGGAAATTAAGACTTGCTTCATTGTGCTGTATAGTTAATTTATTCAAGATGTGATCATCTTTCTTTTTATAGCAATTTTATATTTAAATTATTTTTTAAAGTTTATTTTTATATCATTTTTAATCTGGTACTGGTAGGTACCCTCATTCCCATAACCTCTCATTATTTCCCTTGAAATCCTTGATCTTTTTTTCTCTTCCGTATACACTTCTCTATTATTTTTATTTCTATAAAGTAATCCTTTTATTGTTTAATTAGCATGGCATTGAATAAATGAATTAGCTATTATAATTTTATTATATTTATTTGTCTTAAATGAGAGTAATTAATATTCTTCAAATTATTAGAGCTATCTTCATTTCTATAAACAGTAGACTATAGTTGGATTTATATTTTTCATATACATATCTTAGCAGGTTGATTCTCAAGAATTTTATTCATTTTGAAGTTATCATAAATAGAATTTCTCTTTTTACTTCTTCCTACTGGGTTTTGTTGATATTATGTAGAAATATTGAAGAATTGCATGGATTCATTTATCTCTTACAAGTTTGCTGAAGTCTATTATTACAATTCATTTTAGTTGACTTTTTAAAAAATTCTTGAATATACCATTATATAATCAACAAAAAGTGAAAGTTCTTTATTTCTTTTGTTTGCCTATGATTTCCTCCTCAATTTCTTTTTCTTATTCTTCAATTTCTTATCTTATTGCTATTGACCTGATTTCTACTACAAATCAAAATAAAAGTGTTGACAAGAGATATCCTTGTTTCACTCCTGCTTTTATTGGAAAGAATTTAATCTATCTCCATTACAAATAATGGTAGCTTTTTGTTTTAGATATATCATTTATTATTTTAAGGAGAGATTTACTTATTTCTATGCTTACTAGTGTTTTTTAAAACAAAAATCTGTGTTATATTTTACAAGAGGCTATTTTTTTCCATTTATTAATGTAATCATGACTTTGCTTCTAGTATGGTTAATTAATTTTATAGCTTTTTCTAATATTAAGCCAACTTGTATTCTTGTTATAAGTCTTACCTGGTCATATTAGGTAATCTTTTTTTTAATAGGTGGTCTTTGCTATTATTTTATTTAAATATTTTGTATCGATATACATTAATGAATTTTCTTTTTCTATTTTGAGTCTCTCTAGTCTATATATAAAGAAGAGTCTTCTTTATGGATACTAAAGTATTGAGGATAGTGGCAGGAATTGAGTGGAGGAGAACACTGCGAATCAGGTTCTAAAGTCATGGAGAAAATAGCACAAGCATTAGAAAGGTAGCTAAATAATTATGCTAAGATTTGAGAGAGGATGGTATAATTAGATGGCATGAAATGTAAAGGAGGAGGAGGGATAATTAAATGATGGTAGATGAGCAAGGTGCTGGATTTGGTAGGGATGAACAAGAAATACACCCTCTCAACTTCCAGATCCTATGAGGAGAGAGACAGTAAAGGAACAGGTCAGTTAGATATGTACAGAACCAAGAGATTCAAGATGAAGCAGTAGTCTTTCAACAATGCGTTCAATACTCCAAAGGCACAGGGGTAAAGCCCATAGGAGATTCAGGAAAGTTAAAACTCAGTCCAATAACAGTGGGAGTCTTTACAGATTTCAAGATTTATCAGTAGAAAACGGATGAGACTTGTTCTGATTGGCACAGGAAGATTTAGAATAATGAGTGGAAGCTGCAAAGAGGAAAATTTATGTTTTTAAGGACAGAAAAAAGTCCTTTTAAAAATGTATCTTATTCTTAATTTATGGAATAAAACAAATATTAAATTAAGAATAATACTCCCAGGTATTATTTTACTGTCTGAAGTTATTTTAAATGGAGTATCATTTACTATTTCTTCTTCTAGAGTTTTGTTTGTGAATAAAGAAATGCTGTTGAATTATTGGAATTTACGTCATAGCCTCATAATTTGATAAAATTAGCATTTCAACTAACTTTTTAGTTGAGTCTTTGGGATTTTCCAAGTATATCACCATATCATCTGGAAAAAAGAGATAGTTTTATTACCTCATTCCCTATTCTGATTCTCTGTGTTTCTTTTTTCTTCTCTTATTGCTATTGCTGGGATTTCCATTATAATGTTGAATAATATTGGTGACAGTGGGGAATCTTGTTTCAAGCCTGATCTTACTGGAAAGGTTTCTAGTTTATCTCCATTACAAATAATGTTTGCTGAAGGTCTCAAATAAATGCTTTTTACCAAGAAATAAAGCAATATTTATAAATATTTAAGTCATCAATTAGTGGAATGAACTTCCTCTACTGTAGAGGACCACATATCGATATGTTTAAAGATGTTCTTAATCTTTGTGTGTGTGTCTAGACACAGTGTTTGGCAGTTCATCCAATGTAACCCTTCTCAGAATAAAGTTTCTAAATTCATAAAGTAAAATATGTAGTATACAAAAGAAATCATTTATATTGAAACACACAATTTCTGACTAACCTAATAATTATAAATTTTAAGTGTTTTATATATAATATGTATATATATAATATGTATATATAAAAGTATATATCTATATCTATATACATACACACACACACACACACACACACACACATATATATATATATATATCTCATTATCCCATATAAAAATACAAACAGTTTGACTTTATGGAGTTCTTTATGATTTATCTTTTTTGTTTATGTTTTTATGCTTCTCTTGAGTCTTGTGTCTGAAAGTCAAATTTTCTAATTCTCTCTGGACTTTTTCTTTTTGAATTTTTAATCAGGAATGCTTGAAAGCCTTCTATTTCATTAAGTATCCATTTTTTCCCTGGAAGAATTATCCTCAGTTTTGTTGGGTAGGTTATTCTTGGTTGCAATCCTAGCCTTTTGCCTTCCAGAATATCATTTTCCAAGCTCTCCACTCCTTTAACAAGGTACTTGTTAAATCTTGTGTGATCATGACTATAGATTCAAGATATGTGAATGTGTTTTTCTGGCTGCTTAAGGATTTTCTCTTTGACTCGGGAGCTCTGGAATTTGGCTACAATAGTTGCGAGAGTTTTCTTTTGGTGATCTTGTTCAGGAGGTGATTAGTAGATTCTTTCCATTTCTGTTTTGCCCTCTGGTTCTAGGATATCATCCATATAGTCCCAATATAACTAATTTGCTTCTGTGCCCTCTAATCCTAGAGAATAAGTAGGTCAAAAAACAAATAATAGAAACTATCAATAATTTCATTAAGATAATGACAACAAATTGAAATTTGTGGGAAACAGTCAAAACAACACTTATGAGAAAATTTATATCTATACATTTATATATCAATAAAAGAAACAAAAATTGGATAAATCAATTAGGCATGCAACAAAAAAAATTAAAAAATCCCCCTGTTGAATAACAAATAGGAAATCTTGAAAATCAAAAGAGATTAATAAGATCAAAAGTTAAAAATGAACTAATAAATGAAAGTAGGAGCTGATTTCATGAAGAAAAACCCTATAAGATGGGTTAACCACTTGTTAATTTGATTTTTAAAAAGAACTAATTTAGCAATATCAAAATAAAAAGGATGTATATACCACCAAAAATGATGGAATTAAAGCAATTACCAGGAGTTATTTTGCCCAATTATATTCCAGCAAAATTGACCATCAAAGTGAAATAGATGAATATTTACAAAAATATAAATTTCCCAGATTAACAGAAGAGGAAATAGAATACTTATCAAGTATTCTATCAAGAAAAAAAATCAAACAAGCCATAAATCCACTCCCTAAGAAAAAAATCCTCAGGACCAAATGGATTTTCATGTGAATTTTACCAAGCATTTAAGGAACAATTAATCCAAATACTATGTAAACTATTTGAAAAAAAATAGGTGAAAGAATCCTACCAAATTCCTTTTATGATACAAATATGTTTTTAATACCTAAGGCAGAGAGAGAAAAAACAGAGAAAGAAAACTATAGGCTAACGTCTCTAACAAATATTGATGCAAAAAATAAAAACTAGCAAGGAGATTACAGCTAAGATCCTGTTCTGTGACACGTGGGATCATAATGGAAATGCAATGCTTCAATATTAGGAAAACTGTGAGCATAATTGACAATATCAATATCAAAAAAAGAGAAAAGAAAACATCATTATTACATCAAAGGATGCAGAAAAAGCTTTTAATAAAATGCAATACCCGTATCTATTAAGACCACTAGAAAGCATGGGAATTAATGTATACTTTCTTAAAATGATAAGTAGTATCTAACTAAAACCAAAATCAAGCATTATCTGCAATAGGGATAAGATAGAAGCTTTCTCTATAAGATCAGAGGTGAAACAAGGCTGTCCATTATGACCACTATTATTTAATGGTGTATTAAAAATGTTAACTATAATAATAAGGCAGTAAGGTGGCACAGTGGATAGAATATTGGCCCTAAAGTCAGGAAAACATGATTTAAATCTGGCCTCAGAAATTTAATACTTTCCTATAGATCCTTACAGATTCCTCATCTTTGAAATGAACTGGAGGAGGAAATGCCAAACCACTCCACTATCTTTGTCAAGAAAACCCCAATAGGGGTCAGACATGACTGGAAAATGAGTAAAGAACAAAGATAATGCAATTCAATAAGAAAAATATGTTGAAGGATTAAAAACAGGCCATGGGAAGACAAAACTATTACTCTTTGAAGAAAATATGATGGTATGCTTATAGAACCCTAGTAAATCAACAAAAACATCAAAATAAAAACAGTTGAAACAATTAACAACATTGGCAAAGTTGTAGGAGACAAATTAAACCCATATAAGTCATGATTATTCCTCTGTATTAGCAACAAAGTCCAGCAGGAGGTGATAGAGAAACCCCATTTAGAATAAGCCAAGACAAATCCAGGGATTATATATACAGAATTACAGAACCCTTTTCACACAAATAGCAACAGATCTAAACAGTTTGAGAAATATTAATTGCTCATGTATTGATGTAGCTGTTCAACTGTACATTTGTGTCTGAGTCTTCATGAGCCCTTGGACCATAAAGTCCCTGGGGTTTTCTTAGCAAAAATACCAAGGTGGTTTACCATTTCCTTCTTCAGTGGATTAACACAAACATAAGTTAAGTGACTCACTTAAGGTCATACAATCTGTAAATGTCTGAGACCAGATTTGAACTCTAGTCTTCCTGACTCCAGGCCTAGTCCTCTATTCTCTTAGTCATTTAGCTGCCTCACTCATGGGCGGATCAAATCAATATAGCAAAAATTACAATTCTACCCAAATTGATATACTTATTCATTGTTACACTTGTCAAAATGAGAAAAAAATATTTTATAGTGCCAGAAAAATCATAATAAAATTCTACTGGAAGAACAAAAGGTAAAAAATAACAAATCAATGAAAAAAATGAGAAGGAAAGTGGCCCAGAAGTACCAGACTTCAAACAATATTACAAAATGTTAATCATCAAAACAATCTGGTAGTGGTTAACAAACAGAACTGTGGATCAGTGGAATAGATTAGGAAAAAAAATACATGGTAGTAAATAAACATATTAATTGAGTGTTTGATATACCCAAAGATACTAGATTTTGGAATAAGAACTCACTATTTGACAAAAATTGCTGGGAATACCAAAGAGCAATTTCATGGAAACTAGGCATAGGTAAACATCTGAAACTATACAAAGATAAAGCCAATGGGTTCATGATTTTGATGTAAAGGGTAATATCATAAACAAATTAGGAAGACAAAAATTATCTGTCAGATATATGGATAAGGGAAAAGTTTATGATCAAACAAGGGATAGAGAGGAGGATGGTGGGACATAAAATGGATAATTTTGATTGTGTGAAGTTAAAAGGTTTTTGCACAAACAAAAGCAATGCAACCAAAATTAGAAGGAAAGGAGGAAACTGGAGAAATTTTATAGCAAGTTTCTCTGATAAAGGTCTCGTTTCTCAGATAGGTACACACACACACACACACACATATCTTTATTCTCAAACATACATACATATTTATCGCAAATATATAAATAAGCCAAATTTATAAAAATAAGATTCATTCCCCAATTGGTAAATGATCAAAGGATATGAACAGGTAGTTTTCAGAAAAAAAGCAAGCTCTTAGGGGCTCAGGCTTATGGGATTAAAACAAAGACTCCACGAAAGTAGTCATTGTATTTTAGAACACTGAAGGACAGATAGAGCAATTGGCCTCTGAGAGAATAAGCCAGTGAGTACTAGCTACAACCCAAAAGATGGTCATTGAAGCATTTTTAAAAAAAAATTTTGCATTTATATTCTTTAGGGAAATTGGTATATTATTTTTTTTCTCTGTTTTGCACTTCTTGGTTTAGGTTTCAGCACCTGTAACAACGGTGTTGAAAGCAGCTGCTGAGGCTGTGTAAGACCAATAACACCAGCACACAGAAACGCTACCACACAAGTTCTTTGATCTGCCTTTCTAAGGAAAGCAAGTTCAAGAGGTTAACAATTTCAATTTAAATAAACATATATCTATATCCACAGCCACAGCCACATTATCTCATTCACTTAGTTTAAAGGGAAAAGATCGGCTCCCTGAACTTCTGGGAAAATACAAACAGAAATTACAAGCATACATTATAAACAAAGCAAATAACACAAACTCGTCTATCCACAGCCATACATAGTTCCTGGATAATCACCAACATCTGGGTTATCAAAGGTGGGGTGGGGTGGGGTGGGGTAGGGGGGCCCTGTTTGAAGGCCTTCCCCAGAGTCTTGTCACCAATGCTCTTTCAATGAGTGTGCTCCTAAAGGAAAAATGGCAACCTCAGAACTCTAATACCCTGTTCAGGACCCTGAGGACTGTGGCCAACTTAACATTTAGGGTGTGAGAAAGTTCTTCAATCTTATACATTGTTTCAAATAAAAGTCTCCTGATTGCCTTAGTGCTGAGAAACTCTACAAAACAAAAAGATCCCACTTTGCCTGTACCATTCAAACAAAGGTGAGACTTATTAAAGGTACTTGATAGCCTTAGCATCCCAAAAGAGAACAGCAAAAAGCCTGCCCTCATTACCATTGCAGCACGATATTTGTATTATAACAAGAATTTGATAGGACTCCACCTATTTTACCAAATAGTTTATATAGTATTGGAATCAATTGTTCTTTAAATGTTTGATAGAATTTACTTGTAAATTCATCTGTCATTGGAGATTTTCTCTTAGGGAGTTCATTGATGCTCAATTTCTTTTTCTGAGATGGAGTTAAGTATTTTATTTCCTCTTCTGTTAATCTGGGAAATTTATATTTTTGTAAATATTCATCCATTTCACTAAGATTGTCAAATTTATTTATACAGTTGAACAAAATAGCTCCTAATTATTGTCTTAGTTTCCACTTCATTGGTAGTGAATTCACCCTTTTCATTTTTTGATACTGATAATTTGTTTTTCTTCTTTCTTTGTTTTAATCAAATTAACCAAAGGTTTATCTATTTTTTTTTTGTTTTTATTGTTTCTATCTTTCCCACCCCTTTCTCTTATCCCCTTCCCTTCTATTTTACTGTAGGGTAAGATGGATTTGTATACCTCATTGCCTGTGTATCTTATTTCCCAGTTGAATGAAAAACCAATTTTTAACATTTTTAAAACTCTGATTTCTAAATTCTCTCTCTTCCTCCTTCACCCATCCACATTGAGAAGGCAAGGAGTTTGATATAGATTATACAGGTATAGTCATGCAAAAAACTTCCATAATAGTCATGTTGTAAAAGACTAACTATATGTCCTTCCAGCCTATTCTCCCCCCCATTTATTCTATTCTCTCCTTTTATCCCTGTCCTTTCTCAAAAATGTTTGCTTCTGATTACCCCCTCCCCAATCTGTTCTCCCTTCTATCCCACCTCTCGCATCCCCTTCCCCTCTACTTTCCTATAGCGTAAAAGAAATTTCCATACCCAATTTTGTGTGTGTGTGTGTGTGTGTGTGATTCTCTCCTTAAGCCAAATGCAATGAGAATTAGGTTCACTCATTCCCTCTCACTCCCCCCCTTCTCCTTTGCTATAAAAGCTTTTTCTTGCCTATTTTAAGTGAGATAACTTATCCCACTCTACCTTTTCCGTTCTCCTTCTCCCAGTACATTTCTCTCTCACCCCTTAATTTTATTTTTTACATATCATCCCTTCATATTCAACTCACCTTGTGCCCTCTACTACCCTAACAATGAGAGAAGTCTCATGAGTTACAAATATCATCTTTCCATGTAGGAATGTAAACAGTTCAATTTTAATAAGTCCATTATGACTTCTCTTTCCACGCTTCCCACGAGTCTTGTACTTGAAGGACATTTTTTCTATATAACTCTCCTTTTTCTCAGCAAAGCATTAAATTCCTCCACATCATTGAATGTCATTTTTCCCCCTCATGGATTATACTCAGTTTTTCTGGGTAGGTGATTCTTGTTTTTAATCCTAGTTCCTTTGATCTCAGAAACATCATATTTCAAGCCCTCTGATCTGTTAATGTAGAAACTGCTAAATCTTGTGTTATACTGATTGTGTTTCCACAATACTTGAACTGTTTCTTTCTGGCTGCTTGCAAAAGTTTTTCCTTGACCTGGGAATTCTGGAATTTGGCTGCAATATTCCTGGGGGTTTTCATTTTGAGATCTCTTTCAGGAGACGATTGGTGGATTCTTTCAGTTTCTATTCCCCCCCCCCCGCCCCGGTTCTAGAATATCAGAGCAGGTTTTTCTTGATGATTTCTTGAAAATTGTGTCTAGGTTATTTTTTTGGTCATAGTTATCAAGTAGTCCAATAATTTTCAAATGATCTCTCCTGGACCTAATTTCCAGGTCGGTTGTTTTTCCAATGACATATTTCATATTGTCTTCTATTTTTTTATTCTTTTGGTTTTCTCATAGAGTCATTAGCTTCCATTTGCTCCATTATAATTTTTTAGCAATTTTTTTTCTTCTTTGAGTTTTAGGACCTCCTTTTCCATTTGGCCAATTCTCCTTTTTAAGGTATTCTTCATCTCACTGGTTTTTTGGACCTCTTTTGCCATTTGGGTTAGTCTATTTTTAAGGTGTTATTTTCTTCTTTATTTTTGGGTCTACTTTAGCAAACTATTGACTCATTTTTCATAATTGCCTTGTATCACTCTCACCACTTCCCAATTTTACCTCTTCTTCTCTTGCTTGATTTTCGAAATCCTTTTTAAGCTCTTCCATGGCCTGTGACCAATTCACATTTTTCTGGGTGTAGGATCTCTGACTTTGTTGTCTTCTCAGCTTATGTTTTGATCTTCCTTGTTACCAAAGTAATTTTCCATAGTCTGAGTTTTTTTTTCTCCTGTATGATCATTTTCCCAGCCAGTTATTTAACTTTTTAACTCTTTGTTAAGGAAGGACTCTGCTTCCAGTGTAGAGGGCATACTGTAACAAGCTACAAGGGTTTTGTCCAGCTATTTTCAGATATACTTCTAGGGAACTATAAGTTTTCAGTTCTTCCAAGGTGGTATGATCTAAGGGGAGGTGTTTACTCCTCTTCTGGCCTGTGCTCTATTCTGTGAGTGAACACAAGCACTCTTTTCTGACCTGGATCATTCAAGAGGGTTCCCTCTCCTTTGCTGCTCTGCTCTACCAGTGCTCTTCCTCACTCCAAGATCCAAGTACGGAGAAAGCAACAGAATCCTGCCTCAGTGCCAATAAAAGACCACTATAATCATGTTCTTATCAGTTGTTTGATTCCCATACAGTCTGTTGACTAAGAGTTCCCGAAACAGTTGCTGCCACTGTTATTGCCCTGGGACTGGGCTGTGTCCAGGGCTAGACTGTGCTCCTCTGTCACCCAGATCCTGACAGACCTTTCCTACTGATGTTGTAAGTTACCTTTGGCATTTGTGGGTTGAGAAGTCTAGAAACCACCATAGCTGGCAGCAATTCAGGCCCCCGAGGTCTGCTCTGGATTCACTGGGGTTTTGTCTGTGCTGGCATGGCTTGTGCTGGCCTGTGCTCCTCTCCCAGCACAGTGCATCAGACCTTTCCTACTGACCTTTCAGATTGGCTTGACCTGGAAATTTGTTTCACTCTGTCTTTTGGTAGGTTCTGCTATTTTAGAATTTGTTTAGAGTCTTTTTATAGGTATTTGTGGGAGTTTGAGGGGAGACCTCAAGTGAGTGCCTGTCTGTACTCCACCATCTTGGCTTCTGGCCAATTGTCCTTTTTAAGGACTTGTTTTCTAGTCAATTTTTGTCCTTCCTTTTTTCCAAGCTATTGACTCTCTCTTTCCTACCTCTCATTTCTCTTACCATTTTTTATTTTACCTCTCTTATTTGACTTTCAAAATCCTTCTTGAGCTCTTCCAAGAAGGCTTTTTGAGGTTGAGACTAGTTCACCTTCTCCTTTGAGATTTTAGATGTGGGTATATTGACAATGTTGTCCTCTTCTGAATTTGTGTTTTGATATTCCCTGTCCCCATAGTAAGAATATTTGGACATTGTCCATTTTTGCTTTTTGCTCATGATGTCTGTCTATCTCCTGGCTTTTAAAGTTGAGCTCTCCTGTTAGAGCACATGGGGCATTGACCCAAGCTTTTGTGCTGGGGTCCAGAGACCTGGTCATTGCCTTTGCATGCTGGGTCCTCAGGCTCTGGCAGGTGGAGGCTATAGTGGTCTGGCAGCTTACTTGGTGCTGAACTGGGGTCAGCAACACTGAGGCCTGAAAACGCTTGCTCACGTGGGCTGCTTTGAAGCACTGCAATGTTTGGATGGGGGAGGACACCTGCCCACTGCTGCATGTGGTGGTTTTCTGGGCTAAAATCTACCAGTTCTGGTTTTGGTGTTTGCCTGCTCCACCACCCTGGGGCTCAGGATTTCCCATTGGTTTGTTGAGGAGGGGCTTGCCACTGGCTGCTCCAATGCCTCTCATCCTGTACTGCTTTTGTTCCACCAGAGTGAAAGGGACCTTTCTTGTTAATCCCCCAAGCTTCCCAAGCTGCAAGACTGCTGTACCCCATCTTCCTGCTGGCTCAGCCGTTCCACAATTTTTCCAGGGGTGATATTTTCTGGGTTTTTAGGAGTTAATAAGGGAGGGTGAGAGCAACTTCTTATTCCGGCATCTTGGCTTCTGGAAGTCCAACCCCATTGAAGATTTTAAAAATGCATAAAAGAGAACAGATGAAAAGAAATTCAGAAGTAAACATAGTGATGTAGCACAAGTTTTGCAGACAGCATGTTGAATTTATTATATACTCTTTTAAAAGAAAGGTATACAGAATAGAGCAGGGGTGAGGAACCTATGGCCTTGAGGCCACATGTGGCCTCCAGGTCTTTGGGTGTGGCCTTTGGCTTGAGTCCAAATTTTACAGAACAAATTCTTTTACTAAGGGGATTTGTTCTGTGAAGTTTGGATTCAGTCAAAGTGCTGAACTTAAGAACCTAGAGAGCCAATTGTGGTCTTGAAACTGCAGGTTCTCCACCCCTGGAGTAGAGGCATATATTATATTACAGAATAGAAGTGTACATTATATACACACATAATCTTTTTTTTTTCATTCTAAAACTTAATATGTTTTTGTGGTGGCAAAGAACTGGAAATTGTAGGGATACCCACCAACTGGGAAATCACTAAGTTGTGGTATATGAATGTAATGGAATACTATTGTGCTATAAGAAATGATGAGCAGGCAGATTTCAGAAAAATCTGGAAAGACTTATGTGAACAGATGCTGAGTGAAGTAAGCAGAATCAGTGAGGAGATGTACACAGTAACAGTAACATTGTGTGACAATCAACCATGATAGACATGGATCTTCTTAGCAATACCATACTCCAAGACAGTCCCAAAAGATTTGTGATGGAAAATGCTATCCACATCCAGAAAAAGAACTATGGAGTCTGAATGCAAATCAAATGCAAATCAAAGCATACTATTTTCACTTTCTTTTGTTTTTCCTTTTTTCTTTCTCATGGTTTTTCCCTTCTGTTCTGATTCTTCTTTAACAATATGACTAATGTGGAAATATATTTAACATGATTGGACAGGTATAACCCATATCGGATTGCTTTTTGTCTTGGGGGGAAGGGAGAGAGGGAGAAAAATTTGGAACTCAGAATCTTACAAAAATGAATATTGGAAACTATCTTCACATATAATTTGAAAAAAAATAGGAAGTGCAGAAAAAATAAAAAATATGTCTTAATCCCTGTTCAGACAATAAATAGTTATGTAAAAATCCTTTTCCACTTTATAGCTGTTTACTCATATGTGAAATGAAGTAATTGTATTAAAGTTTCTAAAAGGTCCTTCCAGCTAAAATTCTATTTTATTATTCTATATTACTGTGTCTATTCTATTATTATTCCATACTACTATATATTATATGGGAGAATAATATATGATATATTTTATTATATATACTACATATTATATATTACTATATAATACATTACTATAATACTATAATATATTGCTATATATTACTATCTATTATTCTATATAGATTACTGTTTGTTATTTAAAGGTTTCTGTAAATTTCTTACAGTTTTTTCTATACTTAATGCAGTATTTCTAGTAGAGAATATATGCATGGAGAAATATTGATTTCTTTCAAAATGTACCTCAATTATGTAACTTTTTAAAATGTATTTCTTCAAGTTTAGTAAGTTATCATCTAACTAAACCAATCAGTATTCATATTTGTTCCCAAGAACACATCATTATTTAAAAGTGTGTTATATTTTTTATAGTAAGAAGCAAGCCCATTGACATCATAAAATCTGATTTTCCATAAAAAGTAATTAAGAATTAGATATCTATAATAACTTGACTTATATCACATTTCAGATAAAAATGGAATTTATGTTCTTACCAAATGGAGACTATTTCTGGCACAATGTTATTGAGATAAACAAATTTGGAATTTAAAAAAAAATCTGCTTATTTTAAATTACCTTCTAAATTTTTTTAAAGGGAGATAACAGTGAACTCAGTAAATTAATAACAAATGAACTTGAGATTAAAATACTCTTTAAAAACTATAAATTGTAATACATATATATATATACACATACATACGTATATGTGTGTGTGTGTATATATACATATGTCTATATATACATACACACACAAAAAACAGAAAGGTCATAAGATATAACAATCTTAATATCTTTATAATCCCTAAAATGCATGCTTTAATTACATAGTCTAAATTAGTCTTTCCTATATTACCATTATGCTCCCTAAAAATAACGGAGAGACTGAAAAACTAATGAAAAAGAAAACAAAAAAATGGCAAAAAAAATACTGAGAGAAAAGACTTAAATTACTCTGAAACCATTCTTGGGGAATAAAATGAAATGAAAGAGAGTTAGCATTAAGGAGACAGTGAAGCTCCACTTAACCCTAAGAGTGAAATCAATTAAACACTGGGCATTGAGTGGCTACTTGGGACTCTGAGTCAAGGTGACTGCCTGAATGAACAACTGGCCTAGTTTTCAGACACCTACTTCATACCTACTTCAGTAAAAACCTTCACATCCATACCAAACAGACTAATGATCAATAAATTCAAAGAGAAATGACAATGAAGTCTTCGTAACCAGAATTTCATGAAACATTTCACAGAAGCTTACAGACAATAGGAAAAGAGACCTGCTAGCAAAACTGGGGCTAATGCTGGCATCAGTGAATAGGACTTTCCTCTCTAGCATTGCCAGAGACATATATTGCATGCAAGTTTCAGTGTCCTGGGGCTTCAGGAGTAGAGGGCTTCCCTTCAGAAAACTGCATTTTAGCCAGAAAAGGCTAAATGGGGACTTTGGAAACTTCCAAGAACTTTCATTCACCAGTGAGGTTGCCTATCCCAGATGAAGTTATTTATCCCAGGCCAAGGTGCCCTGAGATATTTATCTTTCTCCTAGACCCCAGAGAGGGCTATAAAGACTCAGTGCTCTGAATCTAAAAGACCAAGATGGGGACTAACTCAGAGATGAAGGTCAGCATAAGAACTCAGGGAACCAAGGTGAGACGATCAAAGCAAACCTCACCCAAAAGTGAGACAGAACATAGAGCCTGGACTTGGAATAGAGGCCTGATCTAGGAACTGAAGCTGGAAAAATGAGGGAAAAATGTATACAAACATTTCATTTCCATAAAAGAGAGAGTACTTAATAACAACTACAAACAGAGACTCAAAGGAAAATAAAAAATAGATTTTTTGATAAAAGCTATATAAATATTTAGTAAAATGAAGTGAGAGATGAAACATGAAATGAAAATTCTGGAGGAAAAAAATTAACGACTCAGAAAAGAAAGTGGTTAACCCAAAAAGTAGACTCCTTGAAGACTAGGACAACAGAACAAACAGCAATCAAAGACTTTATAAAACAGCAAGAAATGATAGAACATAATCAAAAATGGAAAAAGTAAAGTATCAGACATAAAAAAAAACTAACTTGGAAAACATGTCAAGGAACAATAATTAAAAGCCACTCGACTCCATGATTAATTTTTTTAAAGTCTCAATACCATATTTCAAGAAAAAATATTATATATGAAATCTGACCAGAATAATAGAGCAAAATAAAGATAGAATCCACTGATTATCTCATAATTAGGTCATGTGACTGAATCTTTTGTCCAGATTTTTGTCTTTTACGTTGGACTCCGTAAATTGTAATTGGAAAATGGGTGGAGGAGAGAGATGTTCAGATGAAAATTGGATTTCTGTTAGATTGGATTCTCTCTCAAAGAAGAAAGAGAATTATTGTCTTTGGCAGAATTGCATAAAACAAATACAAAAGA
>CM053622.1:696321791-696363855 GCA_028646595.1 Phalanger gymnotis | reverse complement strand
TGTTTGGTCTTCTTTGTCACCAAAGAAAGATTCCAAAGTCTGAGACTGAATTTGGGTGTCTTTTTGCTGCCTGGCCATGTTCCCAGACAACTTACTTGACCCTTGAGTTTTTCAGTGGGGTATGACTGCTTGTAGAGTAAAGAGTACTGTGTTCCAAGCTTGGGGGGATGTGCTGTTGATTTCAGAGCTACTACAGCCAGCTCTGTCACACCAGAACTTCTCCTTCCCCAAGAATCCCCAACCCAGACTGGACTTAGATCTTCAGCAGGCTCTTCACTCTTGCTCTGATCTTCCACTTAATTCTTCCCCAGGTGGACCTGGGGCCAGAAGCAACTGCAGCTGTATTTCTGTAGCTGCACCACGCCCACCGACCCTGGGGTGGTGGCTGAACCATGAACTCTATCACCCTGTCGCCAGCAGCTTTTCCCACTAACCTTCTCTGTTGTCTTTGGTGTTTGTAGGTTGAGAAGTCTGGCAACTGCTGCAGTTTACTGATTCAGGTTACTAGGGCATGCTCCACCCGGCTCCTGGTCTGGTTGATCCACGTGGCCCATGCTGGGCTCTGCTCCACTCTGCTCCACTCCCAGCTCCATTCATGAAAGACCTCACCCAGCAACCATGCCAGCTATCCTGGGCTGGAGCCCTGCTTCCCTACGCCATTCCCTCTGCAGTTCTAGAATTGGTTCAGAGCCATTTTTTTATATGTTTTTGGAGGGACTTGGTGGGGAGCTCATTCTAGTCCCTGCCTTGCAGCCGCCATCTTGGCTCCACCCTAAAGCAGTAAATCTTAACCAATTTTTGTGTCTTATCCCCCTTCAGCAAGCAGGGGAAACTTATTGATCCTTCCTCAGAATGGTGTTTTTAAATGCATAATATAAAATGCATAGAATTACAAAGGAAATTGATTATGTGGAAATGTAGTTATTACTACACAAATATACACATACATACCAAGTCCATAGACTCCAAGGCAAGAGCCTGATTTGAAGTTGTCATGTGGAAGAGGAATTAGAGGCATTTTGCTAATTGCTGAGGATAGAGAAATCGAGGCAAAAATTATGGTAAGGCAGATTTCAGCTTAACAAAAGAAAACATTTTCTAATATTTTTAAGAGTCCAAATAATGAGTAGACTTTTCTATGACACAGTGAGTTAGCTGTTACTGGAAGTGTTCAAGCAAAGCCTAAACAGCTACCTGTCAGGGATATTGTAATTGGCATATCTATACGATAAGGTATTAAGCAAATTTTAAGAGTTAAATGCCTTCTTATGAGACTAGATTCTTATGTTTGTTTTGATTCTTCTCTGAAAAAGCATTTTGTCTATTTTGTCTTCTAAGCACTATTTATGAAAGTTAAACAGGTTCATTTCTACTGATAATTAATGTCTGTATATGGGATTGAGGGAGGCTCCCCCCACTCCTATCCCAGTTAGTATAACCACAAAATGAAAATAATAAATAACAAAGGTAAGTAACAAGATATTAGTGTATCAAAGATTAAAGATCTATCTCCTCTGTACTATCCCTTAACAAAGAATGGAGATAGTTCATAGATTGGATGATAAACATCACTTATCATTGCTGGGCCTCAAATTGGCCTTATCCCAACAGTCCTTAAAAAAGCTAAGATTGCCAGCTTTAGAAATTATCGGATACGGTTTTGAGGAGTGTAACCTCTGTGCTTCTATTAGAGGGCAGCAAGGTGGGGAGACTTTGCTTGCTTCTGCCCCCAATGGCTATAGGGTCTTGTAGCAGAGCCATTTACCTAGTGAGAGAAAAAAAATCCATCAGGGAACAGAGAGAAAAAGAGATAGTCTGGGCAGAGGGCAGCAGAGAAGAGAGCAAACTACAGATTAAAGAGAGAACTAATCCTAATTCTTGAAAAAGTCAAATTTCAAAGAGGAGCAGCCTGATTAAGTAGCCTACCTAGGCAGAGATTGTTTGGCAAGTGAGAGATTAAAATGAGGACATCAATCACCAGAAAAGAAAGAATATTAAGGCCCTATAGTTCTGAAGGAGTGAGTTGCCTTGGTCACATGTGTTTGCTACATATATGTCTCTGGACCAATGCATCTTAAGGTTGTTCTCTTTACACTGATGTGTATATTTTGGGGAGAGCGAGACTTAGGTTTAGAGGAGAATTTTTTGTAGTTAATGTTCTTACTGTGATATCTTAGTAAATGCCTTTGCTTTGAGCTAATTGTATCTACTGGCCACCAAGTAAAGATAGGAACAACGAGGGAGTCTCGGATGCTATAGTTTAGGAATGTAGATGAACTTTATAACGCCTGAACTTGAGGTAGCAACAGTCCTTTGAGGAAACCTGAGCTTCGAGTCAGAATTCTGGGAGTAAGCAGAGGGGGAACTATACTAACATCAATGGAAATCAAGCTACAATACAAGCAGTGGTAGCATATATCAGTGCTCTGATCAAAGGTAAATTTGATGAATGTGCAAATAGTTTTAATACAACATTTGTTCTGGAATTTCAGTAACCCAAATGGGCCCAATTTGCATTATGGGGGATATTTCCATTTATGTTGCCTAAGCCCTAACCAAAAACTTGGAACATCTCCAATCTAAACAGCTCAGAACACTAGTATCAATTTTCCACTTGCAAACACAGTGGCTGCAAGCATTATAAGGAATTAAAGTAAGATAAAGTGAATGCCACACACAGCAGTAGGCAGTAGAGTCCTTGAACAAGTGCCTCCCATATTCATAATGTCACCATCAACACTCTGGGTATATATTCCCTGAGGTCCTTTCTGGGTACACTTTCTCTGAGCCTGCTGGCAATACCAACTCTTTGTCCTAAGTCTTGGTCTTTGATTCTATTCTCTCTTCTACTATTCATCAATAATTATCTCTTTTTATCCAAAGTCCTTCCTCAAACAACTTTGGGTAGACAATCTTTGATTCCATTTTTTTTTTTTCAGTGTGATTGAATCATGTTGTCAAGATCCTGTATGGATTGTCAAGGTTAGGTTTCTGGATCTGTCCTACAGAATGAAAAAAAAAAAACATGTTTGAGACACTATACAAACTGATTCCTTTAAATATACTCTTCTATCCATCCATCCATTCATGCAAAATTACTCTTTCCTATAGAAATTTAAAGTATTCTTAATATTTCTCACAATAAGTATAAATAGGTAGTGCAAGCATTGTGATCCCCAATTTACATGTGAGACAATTGAGCCTTGGAGAAGTGGCTTGCCCAATCACAACTATTAAATATCAGAGCCAGAATTCCAACCCAGGTCCTGCTGACCCCAGATCCGGTGACTATACAACACTGTTCCTGCTTCCTTGTCAATGATGGTTTAAAGTGCCATCCTTTGAAACAGAAAGTGGAAAATGGCTCAAAAGACTTTTCAAGGTCCTTCCTATCTAACCTAAAGAGTCCATTATCACAAATGTCTGAAGCCATTTAATTCAATATTGTTTCCCTCTGTGGAATAGTCTTTTTATTCTTTGTCATTCTAGTCCTGAAACATTGCCATCCTTCCTTCACCTCTGCCCAGCCTCTTATCTTTTTCAGGTTCAATAATACCAAAATTTAATTTTGCTGCCCAATTCCTATAACTCTACTTAGCAATATTCCTTTAAACCAGCGTTGGGGAACCAACACTCTCAAGTCCATATTTGACTGAGTCCTCAAGTGCAGCATTTTGACTGAATCCAAACTTCACAGAAGAAATGCCCTTAATAAAAGGATGTGTTATATAAAACTTGGACTCAGTCAAAAGGCTGCACCCTAAGAGCTAGAAGGCCACATATGGCCTAGAGGATGCAGGTTCCTCACCCCTGCTTTAAACTGTGAATTCTCCAAAACATTCAAATTAAAGAGGAAGCATTTCTTAAGGACCTACTGTGTGGATGGCGTAGTGTCAAATGTCGAGAATAACAATAAGAAGTACACATAATCCTACTCCCTAACTAGACTGCAATCTTCTTGGGGTTTAAAAAAAAAACTAGTCAATTAATCAAAGCAGCATTACACAGTAGAGAGATGACTGGATTTGTAGTCAAAGGAACTAGTTTTGAATCCCTGCTTTGCTAGTTGTATGACCTTAAAATTTAAGCTTCAGTTTCCTTATCTGTAAAATGAGAAAATTGAACTAGACAATCTCTTCTTAGATCTCTTCCAACTCTAAGTGCCTGAATTTCCCAAAATAACATGGAATATAGACATGTAAACCCAGTTGTTTTTTTTTTAATGTCTTTATTCCTGTTTTTACATTCCTAATGGATGATAATTTTTAAAAAATCAGAATTGGAGATATTGTGGATGTTCATCTGGAATTCATGAGATTGAGTGGGGAAAAAAGTGTAAATGTAAGTAGTCTTTCGTATAAGTGGTTAGTTGATTGTTGCCTGTTGGTATATGCAAATTAAATAGTTTTGTGAACATTTTTTTTTTCAATTCTAGGTATTTTCTCCTGCTCCATTTGGTGTCAAGATTACTTGTGAGCCTGTTGCTATTCTTTCAACTAAAAGTGAATCGTGGCCTGAAAAAATGAGCCTAGGGTTACTCAGGTACAATAAGGACCTAGAATTCCAGAATCTGATCATTACAAGGGAACTAAGCAATCTTCTTGTCTAATCCTTATGTGCATGAAAAAGGTCATAAAATGAATAGAGTCTACTTTTAGCTTCAGGCTTGCTTTGGTATTTTCACTTGCTAGTGTTTTTAATCTCAAAAAACCCACTTGTGTTGGCCTCAGAGAATCACATGCTCCATATTGTTTTAGCTGACACTTTGGATTCCAGAGCTTTACCTATTCTCTGATGACTGAGAACGACAAACACCTTGACATTCTTCCTGACCATCTGTTTCCATGACCCTTACCTGCTTTAGACCACTGGCAGCCTTAGGGCCCTTAAGTTGGTGACCTACAGTGTTTAGTTCAGAATATTATCTAATACTTCTGGTCTTTGTCCATATCTGACTCTTCCTGCTCAATGGCTACCTGTACCCCAGTATAGTAATGCCACTTAGGGGCACATCAGGTCCAATGCTAAAGCTGTGCAGAACATTGGCCATCACTGAAATGTATTAAAACTGTCAGGCATACCTCTTAGATACTTAGTAGGCCTCAAAAAATCCTTACTAAAATTAGTTTTTGTTTTTACAATAATATCAAATTGTTGAATCATATTGATTTTCCAGTTCACTTTAACCTCCAAATCTTTGTCAGGTAACACCTGATTAGCCTTTCCTATTCCTGGACTACTGTAGTTGAATTTTTAGCCCAAGTGTAAAACTCTGACTTTTTACTATACTTTTTTATTGTCTTATAATCCATCTCATAAATGTGAGATGTGATATATGAAGTTTTAAAATAAACCTTGTGAATTTTGTTCTCTATGGATCTACATTTTCAACTGTTTAGAGAGGCTGAGATCTGTATGGAAAGCCCTAGTCAATAAATAACAACAACAACAAAACATTTATTAAGCATCTACTTTATGTCACACACTGGACTAAAGCCTGGGGATATAAAAAAGGTAAAAAACAGCCCTTACTCGTGAAGGAGACAATATAAACATCTATGTACAAATAAGCTATATATGGGTTAAATTGGTATAATCATCAGAGAAAAAGCATGTAAAATTAAGGGGGATGAGAAAAGGCTTTCTGTCGAAGGTAGAATTTTAGGTAGAAAGAAGCCAGCAGGCAGAGATGAGAAGAGAGAATATGTATGGAAGGAAGCTAATGAAAATTCCCAGAGTTGTGACATGAAGTGTCCTGTTTGAGGAATACTGTCACTGGATCAAAGAAGTTGGGATTAGGAAGTGTAAGAAGATTGGAAAGGTAGGGAGATAGATTATGAAGAGCTTTAAATGCCAATGGATTTTATATTTAATCATGGTGGTGATAGGGAGTCATTGAAGTTTACTTTTGCACTTTAAGATCATTTTGGCAGCTAAGTGGAGGATGGACTGGAGTGAGAAGATACTTGACATAGAGATACCAATAGTCTAGGTTTGAGGTCATGAGGGCCTGAACTAGGATGGTGACAGTGTCAGAGGAAAGAAGGGAACATATGGGAGAGATGTTACAAATATAAAATCTCAAGACCTTGGAAAAAATTGGGATATGAGGAGTGAGAGAGAGTGAGGAGCCCTGGCTACCAGCCCTAGGAAAATGTGTAAAATTAACCTTTTCCAGTTAAACCACTTTTCTTTCTATTTCAGGTTCTTAGCTCATCTCTCAAAATAACCCTCTCATTTCCTTTCATACTCTAGACCTAAATGATCTTTTGTAAAAAAGCAGCAGTGAAAAGCACATGTTTTTCCCCTGTTTTTGCTTTATTATTCAATTTTTAGTTGCTTAAAATAATATCAGGAAATTTTTGACATAGGCTGTGCTGGTCTCTAAGATAATAAGCTGTAAAAGCCCTAAGACAATTTCAAAAGGAAGAGGTCATTTTCATTTGAAAATCTGAGGTTCATTATGCTTTATCAGAAAGTAATCAGACAGGGACATTCGGTAAAATATACACTTGAATTATCCTCACTCTCATAAAGCAATAAAAGTATTGTGTATATAATGTGAATATATGTGTTTTTATTATACATATATGATATTCTCTCTACTTCCATAGATATATACATATGTATGTATATGAGATACAGATAATTATGAATAACCTGTGCAAGTAATCAAATGTTTCCTTTTTTGCATAGAATATTGGAATGCCTCAATAATTTAAATTAGCCCAGCCAGTTGTCCTGGATTAGATACAATAGTTCCAGATTCCTATAGTCTTGGATCCCCATAGGACAAAGATTCCTAGAAAATGTTCTTGCATTCACTCAACATATTCTGCTTGAGCCTCAGTCATTAAATTGCTTAAAGACATATAGATTCATCTTGCTTATTGTTAATTGTCATGAGTGATTTGAAAAGATGTCAACTGAATATATTGTTGCAGATGAGAAATTTAATAAAATAAATGTGCACTAACATGTTCAACAATGGACACGAATATTAATACATTGTTATAAGATAGTAATTTATAAGCACAATGTGGCATAATCATGGACACTAAGCTAGCAGTCAGTCACAGACAAAAACCTGTAATGTGGACAGTATTGATGTAATATTCTCTTTCTCCCTGAAGGAAATGCCAAAACATGGTTGTTGAATTTAAAGATTTTCTTTTCACATCTCAAGTTCATTTCAGATTTATGACATGAAATTACATTACACTGAAGTTTATGAATAATAGTCTTTAAATATTCTTGCTACTAGCATATTCTCTATTCTCGTGGAAAAAATATAGCTGCTTTTGATGTCCCATATTTGCTTCTTGGACTTTCTAAAATGTCTTGCATTGTCTGCTTAAAGATCTTGCATACTTTATCTAAACTCTTAATAATTCTCAAATAAATCATCATTTCTTCAAAAATTATTTTCAAAATATATCAAGTCATTGCTGTTATGACTATAAGTATAAAAACCTTAAATTTCAACATTCTCCTAAATGGAAAAAAGAAGATGGATGCCTACCATCAAAGTGTGTGTATTTCTTAGCTCATTTATTGTGTAGAACATCTCCTATTATATACATTGGAGTCTGAAAAAATCTATGTATGGATTGGAGTATTTTAATTTTGTACTTTTGTTATTTGTATTTTAAAGCCACTATAAATAGGGGTTGACAAGCTATAACCCTCTATTCAAAAATGTAAAAAGAAAATAGCTGGGGAAGCCATACAAAAATTAGTAGAGGTTGGGTTTACTGACCTGTTATAAAAATAAAATTAAAAAAAAGAAAAAGGAGGTATAGAGAAATTTTAATGTGAAAATATTGTAATATGTGTATTGATAATTGAAACAATTTCCATTTGTTTTCATTTTCTTAAATGATAATTTTGACACATTTAAAATATTTAAAACAGTGATTATTTTAATTTTGAGAAAGATAAAGTTATATCTGAGGTTTCAAAAAATAAGGTACTGTGAAATGTAAAGATAATATCAATATTCAATTCTCTGCTTTATTAGTACTGTCAAAATAACAAATAATATTAAACATAAATATTTTATGATAAATAAAAATTTTAAGTTTTATGTAAGATGAAACAAAAATTATCTTTAAAATTAGATATTTCATGAAAATGACTACCACTATCAAGGCCTTTTATAAAGGGTCTTTTTCCCCCTCCCAATGGAAGCTAAAACAGATATCTAATTTAGCATAATTTTTTTTACGAATGCTCTTTATTCTTTGGCAAATGTTGTTGCAAAAACTGGCAACATTTTCAGTTTTCCTTGAATGTGTATTACTGGGGGTGGGGGTGGGGGGTGATACCAAACTGTTAAATGTATTCTACCTTCCAGGTATCAGCTACTGAATGATGTTAAAAAACAGTTTCTGAAAATGAAGCTGTAGGTATTTGTGGCATATTGAAGCCCTGTGTGTAGCATAGGAGTAAGGTGAAGCCCCATGGTGTAAAATGCTTTCCAGGAATATCTGAAGAATACTGTGGTGAATAGTTGGGTGGCTGGGTTGGAGGGATTCATTCTTGGTTAGTTGATTGATGTCCTTCATTCTCAAAGAAGAACAAAATAGCATCACTAAGTTGGGGGTAAAATGCACTCTGTCCAACTGTGGCCAATCAGACAAATATGAGCTATAAAGGCTCTACCACAGGTGGAACACAAATAGTTCATATGAACATTTGGAGTGGAAGTGTTGCTAAATTTGCACATCTTACATTTCTTTTGAGCCACTGCAATTCTGCTTTTCTCATAAAGCATAATACCTTCTTTGATGCAGGCTTGCCATGCTGAGTGGTCCTGTGCCAATGTCTCCCATTTCTCACAATCGATTCCAAAGTTCTTCAGAGAGACCTTGAGAGTGTCCTTGTATTGCTTCTTCAACCTCCAAGTGAGCATTTACCTTGTGTGAGTTCTCTGTAGCATAGTCTTTTAGGCAAATGCACTTTTGACATTCAAACAACATAAAGAGTCCATTAGAATTATGCTCTCTGCAGTAGAGTTTGAATGCTTGGCAGTTCAGCTCCAGAATGGACCTCAGTGTCCAGTACCTTTTTCTGTCAAGTGATCTTCAGAATCTTCCTAGACAATTCAAATGGAAATGATTCGATTTCCTGGCATGGCATTGTATAATGTCTAGGCATACAACAAGGACATCAGCACAGTGGCTCATTAGACTTTCAGTTTGGTAGTCAGCCTAATACCTCTTCTCTCCCATACTTTCCTTCAGAGCCTCTCAAACACTGAGTTAACTCTGGCCATGGATGCATCAACCTCATTCTTTATGTGGACATCCCTAGAAAGTATACTATCAAGGAAAGTGAACTTATCTCCAGCAATCGAAATGTCTCCATTTGTTGTAACCAATGTTTCCACATGTGGATGGTGTGGTGCTGGCTGGTGGGGAACCTGTGTTTTATTGATATTAATTGTTAATCCAAAGTTAATACAGGCAGTAGAGAAATCAATCTATAATTTGTTGCAATTCAGCCTCAGAGGCTGCACTGAGTTTGGAAACAGAAAGTTGTGCACTTTTTTCCACTCAAGGCTTGTAGACATCTCAAGTTAAATAATTTATCGTCAGCACTCTAGCTGACCTTGACGCTGTTTTCATCCTTGTTGAAGTCATCTGACAACATTCCAGAAAGCATCATGTTAAAAAGCATGGAAGCAAGAACACAGCCCTGCTTCACACTTTTGATGACTAGGAAAGTGTGAAAGCTTTGTCCATGATCCAGACACTGTACAAATCAGCCATCATGAAACTGATGTACAATACAGATGAACTTCTTTGGGTAACCAAATATCGCCATAATTTTCGACAGGCCCTCATAACTGACAATGTCAAAAGCCTTTGTTAAATTGATGGACATTGTTCTGCTCCTGGCATTTCTCCTGGAATTGTCAACTAGCAAATACCATATTGATTGTTTCTGAATCCATACTGCCTGTCAGGTAGATGATCATCTTCCAGGTAAAGGATAAGCCTATTAAGGAAGACTCTGACATGAGTCTTGCTCGCAATGACTAAGAGAGAGATCCTTCCATGATTTTCATTGGATAACCTGTTTCCCTTTCCTTTATATAGATGGACAATAGAAGCATCTTTGAACTCCTGGGGGATAATCTCCTCTTGCCATATAAGCTAGAAAATTTCTATCAATTGTATTAAGTAGTAAACCTGCTGCCTTGTAAATCTCCACTGGAATAGAATCAGCACCAGCCACCCAAGAAGAGCCTAATGGCATTCAAACCTCTTCTTCAGTTGGAAATCCAGCTAGGGAAGGATTAACTTTAATCCGAGGTATACAGTCTATAGCTTAAACGTTGATTAACGATGGTTAGTTAAGAACACTATGAAAGCGTTCAACCCATCCCTCCAGGATCACGTATTTATCCCTAATCAACATGGCTTCACCATCACTGGGTAGAGCACTGGCCCTGGAGTCAGGAGGACCTGAGTTCAAATCCGGCCTCAGACACTTTACATACTTACTAGCTGTATGACCTCGGGCAAGTCACTTCACTCCAAATGCCCTGCCTTCCTTCCTGCAAAGAAAAAGAAACAGACAAAAAAAATAACGAAGAGTTAGACACTACAATATTTTACTTGCTTCCATTCTATTACCTAGCTATATATGTGCCTAGGTATTTTCATATTGTCTTTCCCATTAGAATGTAAGCTCCTTGAGATCAGGATTATTTTTTTTCTCTTCTCTTTTCAATGCCTAGAACAGTGTCTGACTCATAGCAAACACTTAAAAAATGTCTGTTACCTAACTCACTGTCTAAAAAGGACCTGTTCTTGAGGAAATTGTACCAGCTCTTAGCATTGTCTACTTTTCTTTCTAAATGCTGAAAAATTATTCCTTTAATATTATGACATAATAACATATACAGAAACAGCATAATACTTAATATTATATTCTAAAATTTTAACAGGAAGGAAAGTCAAGTTTTCCAGCTTGTTTAGAGACTATCCTCTTCCTTCTTTTTTGACAAGCAAGATGTCATTTGACTTTTACCCTACAACACCTATTCCATTCCCTATTATTTTGCAATGAAACTAACAGTGGCTTAGCAATAACAATCACCACTTTTTTTGGTAGGCCATGACATGCCTTTTCTAAGTCTGATAATTACAACTTATTAAGAAAAGCTTAATGCTCTCTTTAGGGTTCCCTACCTATTGTATGTTTTAACTACCTCTTAATCAATTTTATTCTCCTCTTCTTAATTTAAAGATATTTTTTCTTTTATATAAAAACAAGAAAACCAGTTGACTTTCTTCTAGGTTAGCACTTTTGGAAGGTAAGCTCCATGAGGAGTTGTTTTTAAGTCATCATGTTTGACTCTTGGTGACCCCATTATGGAGTTTTCTTAGCAATGATACTGAAGTAGTTTGCCATTTCTCTTTGTTTCAACAATCTGGCTAGCAGCTTCTGTAGGGGTATGAGATCTACCCACAGCCAGCACCCAGAAAGCTGCCAACAGCACAGGTTCTTTTGATCTGCTTAACTAAGGAAAGCAAGGTGAAGGGGTTTTGTAAGCTTACTTTAATTAAGCATACAAATACCATTCACTTAGTTCAGGGAACCTGAACTTCAAAGCAAAATACAAACAAATTACAAGTATCAACAGACAGACCCAACATCTAGGTTCAGCCCGGGAGCTCAGAACAAGGGCTGGCCCAGAGTCACATGTGCCACCACTGCTGCAGGGATGAGCTCCAAAGCAGAGGAGGCCAACCCCTGGTTTTGTATCTTTGTTAGCCAGGGGTGAGTCACACATGCGACTCACCCACATGACCTAAAATCGTCACAAAGAGACGGACTTAAACCCATGTGGTCTAAGAGCCTCTGCTGTCCCAGACATGTGAACTAGGCCCTCCTTGGAGTTAGCCCCACCTTGGGCCCCACCTTAGTTGCCAATCCACACCCATATAGGTTTTATACCTAATAGGGGTTTGGGCCTGGGGCTTAGCACTTAGTAAGACTCAATGAAATACACTGAATTTCTCAAAGCAAACAAAAGCCAAATGCTTCAAGGGCACTTGTTGAACTAAGGAGCCCATTTTGCTTACCAACACATTTCTGTAGCTCATTTTATGATGAGGAACTGAGGCAAACAGGCTTAAGTCATTTGTCCAGGGTCACACATAAGTGTTTGAGGCACTAGATTTGATCTTTTGAATATAAGTCTTCATGATTCCAAACCCAGTGCTCTATCCACTGCATCACCTAGCTGGCCGAGGATATTTTGTCTCTGCACTCATAGTGACCAGTAAAATTTCTGGTACTCATTAAATATTTAATGATTAAATGATTGATCTTGATTCTTCCTGCTCTTTCCCCCCTCACATAACCAATTAATTATTAATTCTCTCTCTACCTTTCACATCTATCCCTTTATCTCAACTCATAGTGCCACCATCCTAATTTAGTCCTTCATCTTCTCTCTCTTCATGGGGAGGAGTTGATCCTGTGTTAATCAGGCCTCTTCAGGAGCATAAGCTCTTCTAACACATATCTATCTTGAAACGTTTCTAGTCGTAGGGTTCTGGGTGTGTATATTGTCTGAGAATTAACTTCCTGAAGAGTAAAGAACTTCATCACCTCTCTATCTAGCTCACAAACCTTCAACTCCTTCAATTTGAACATAGGTCACAAACCACAATAGCATTAGGTCTTACCCCATTGTGTCCATCACATATACACATTAAGAAACTCTGTCCTGGTCTTTCTTTTATTAATTATATTATACTTTAATTTGAACCACAAAAAATGAATAGATTTGGGATACATAACATCTATAATTTTTCCTTAATTTATCAGATCCCTGACTCTGTCACAAGAATAAATCATGTGGGAATTCACCATTTCCCACCATAGAGTTACTTAGGGTAGAAACTCCATGTGAAGTTGGTCCCTTACAATTAATACACCTTTAAGATATTACATTGTGTAGCCCCTCGGGGGCAGAGCCAAGATGGAAGCTTGAAAACAGGGGCTCGCTTAAGCTCTCCTCCAAATCCCTCCAAACACCTGTAAAAATGACTCTAAACAAATTCTAGAGCTACAGAATCCATGAAATGACAGAGTGAAACAAGTCTCCAAGACACCCTGGATGGTCACTGGGACAGGTCTATCACACCATACTGGGAGCAGAGTCTGGCCCAACATGGGCCGCACCAAGACAGAAAAGGGGCAGAGCAGGCCTCAAGGCTCTGAATCACTGAGCTATGGCAGTTACCAGACTTTTCAACCCCAAAATGCCAAAGATAACATAGCAGGTCAGGGGGAAAACTGTTGGATCTGGGTGAGGAAAGTGTGCTCAGCCACTGCTTCTGGTGCCAGGAATACACAGTGGGAGGAATCAAGTGTCTGATCAGAGCAGGAGAGCAGAGATTGCTTTGCTGATGCTGAGGCATGGTTCTCTCCCTTTGCCCTGCTTGGATCTGGGTCACAGTTCTAGTTGGCAGTTCTTGGGGGCAGAGGAGTGTGGCAAAGCTTTGTGTGGCTGTGGAGAGGGAGTCCTCCTCTTGGTTAAACAGCAGAAAACAGTGCCTGCACTCACAGACCAGAGCACAGGCCAGGAGAGGAACATCATACCACCTCAGAAAATAAGTAGCTCTCAAAATAGCAGCACAAAACCCCTGAAGCTGGGGGCAAAGCACTCTCCACTCTGAAAGCAGTCATACTCAGACACAAAGTTCAAAACTCAAGTAGTTAGCTGGGAAGATGAGCAAGCAGCATAAAAGGACTCAGACTCAGATTATAGAATCTTTCTTTGGTGAGAAAGAAGATAAAAACATACAGCCAGAGGAAGTCAACAAAGTCAAAGATCCTACAACAAAAGCCACCAAGAAAAATGTGAATTACTTTCAGGCCATGGAAGAGCTCAAAAAGGATTTGGAAAACACAATTAGGATACCAAAAGATCTACCAGCTTTTACATTAAGGGACTGAAAGGCTTGGAATATTCTGGAGGTCAAAGGAGCTAGTATTAAAACCAAGAATGACCTACCCAGCAGAACTGAGTATAATAGTACAGGAAAATCCCAAGTAAGAGAAGTAGAGGAAAAATTGGGAAGAGAAATGAGAGTGATCCAAGAAAATCATGAAAAACAAGTCAATGACTTGCTGAAGGTGACCCAAAAAATACTGAAGAAAATAACACCTTAAAAAATAGAGGAACCCAAATGTCAAAAGAGCTCCAAAAAGCCAATGAGGAGAAGAATGCCTTAAAAGGCAGAAGTAGCCAAGTGGAAAAGGAGGTCCAAAAGACAACTGAAGAAAATACTGCCTTAAAAATTAGACTGGAGCAAGTGGAAGCTAGTGACTTTATGAGAAATCAAGAAATTATAAAACAGAACCAAAGGAATGAAAAAATGGAAGAGAATGTGAAATATCTCATTGGAAAAATCACTGACCTGGAAAATAGATCCAAGAGAGATAATTTAAGAATTATTGGACTACCTGAAAGCCATGTTCAAAAAAAGAACCTAAACATCACCTTTCAAGAAATTATCAAGGAAAATTGCCCTGGTGTTCTAAAACCAGAGGGTAAAATAGAAATTGAAAGAATCCACCAATCACCTCCTCAAAAACATCCAAAAAAGAAAACTCCTAGGAATATTGTCGCTAAATTCCAGAGTTCCAAGGTCAAGGATAAAATACTGCAAGCAGCCAGAAAGAAACAATTCGAGTATTGTGGAAAACCAATCAGGATAACACAAGACCTTCAACATTAAGGGATTGAAGGCCTTGTAATATGATCAGGTCATATGGAGGTCAAAGGAACTAGGATTAAAACTAAGAATCTACTACCCAGCATAACTGAGTATAATACTCCAGGGCAAAATATGGATTTTCAATAAAATAGAGGACTTTCAAGCACTCTCAATGAAAAGACCAGAGCTGAATAGAAAATTTGACTTTCAAATACAAGAATGAAGAGAAGCATGAAGACGTGAACAGGAAAGTGAAATCATAAGGGACTTACTAAAGTTGAACTGTTTTGTTTATATTCCTACATAGAAAAATGATATTTGTAATTCATAAGGCCTTTCTCAGGATTAGGGTAGTTGAAGGGAATATACATACCTTCATACATACATACATACATATGTGTGTGTGTGTGTGTGTGTATGTATGACACAGGGTGAATTGGATATGAAGGGATGAAATCTAAAAAATAAAATAAAATTAAGGAGTGAGAGAGGAATATATTGGGAGAAGGAGAAAGGCAGAGATAGAATGGGATAAATTATCTCAAGTAAGAGTGGCAAAGAAAATCAATTATACTGGAAGGGAACAGGGGGCAAGTGAAAAGGAATGAGTGAATTTTGCTCTCATTGGATTAGAATTAAGGAGGGAATAACATACACCCTCAATTGGGTATCTTACCCTACAGGAAAGTAGAGGAGAAGCAGATAAGAGGGGGGCAATGATAGAAGGGAGGGCAGATAGGGGGAGGCAGTAGTCAAAAGCAAACGCTTTTGACAAGGAACAGAGTTAAGGGAGAAAAGTGAATAAAGGGGAACAGGATAGGATGGAGGGAAATACAGTTAGTCTTTCACAACATGACTGTTATGGAAGTGTTTTGCATAATGATACATGTGTGGCCTATGTTGAATTGCTTGCTTTCTCAAGGAGGGTGGGTGGGGAGGGAAGAAAGGAGAGAATTTGGACCTCAAAGTTTTAAAAATAGTTGTTTTTACATGGAACTAGGAAATAAAGTATATAGGCAATGGGGTATAGAAATCTATCTTGCCCTACAAGAAGGTAAGGGAAAAGAGGAATGGAGTAGGGAGTAGGATGATAGAAGGGAAGGCAGGCTGGGTAAAGGGGCAGTCAGAATTTATGCTATCTCAGGGTGGGGGGGATGATTGAAATGGGGAGAAAATTTGTAATTCAAAATCTTGTGGAAATCAGTGTCAAAAACTAAAAATATTAAATAAAAAACAAAAAAATAATATAAAAAATAAAAAAGAATAAAAAACAAAAAGATTAGACTATTTCAATTTTCTTACGTCTTGTGAAATCTGTATTTTCTTCAGAAAAAGGTGTACATTGTCATATTGAAAAAAATTCTCCTTCAGTTTTAAAGAAAAATTAAAAGACAAAAATAAAAATAATTTAAAAAGTCACATTCCTCATCTAGCTAATATTTTTAGGGAGTCCCTCCTCTTTCTGATGCTATATTGTATGAAAATGGCTCGTCAAAAATTCTGTTTGCATTTTAAAAAAGAGGAATGGTGCCATCGGTGGCACTGTATACTCTTTTCCTCCTTCCTTAGATGTAGTTTTACCATATGTCACTTTTTTTGCAGCCTTCACAGGCTCATACTATTTCAGATGTATTTCCAACAGAGATGTACTGAACACTTGGCAGGAAGCATGGTATCTACTGTACAGTGCTAATCTATATATGGTAAAATTACCCAGCGCTCATTTCTGATGAAACATCTACACAGCTATGGACAGAAAGCTTTACTATGAAAGAAAGCTCTCAATTAATTTGCATCATAGTTATTTTTCATTTTATTCTTATGATTAATATTAGCATACCTGTTTTCATACCTTAAACTCACAACATTTCAAAATTCCTTTCTTGACTAAAATTTAGAATTTGAAAGTTCTTCAATTAACCCTTTTTTAATCAATTTTTATTTTTTGGAATTTATGGTGAAAATTGTTATAGGGTCATTTGCAAAAGTCTCATGGACTCTCTTTGCATGAAGATATATTCACTGGCAATATTAATAGGTTCCATAGCTTCTCCAGTTTGAAGGTTGTCACAGACTTGACAATGTTACAACATCTTGCCTTTGTAAAGTTGTCACAAACTTGACAATGTTACAACACTTTGCCTTTGTACGTACTATGTATGAAAATTTGTCATCAGGTCCAACAAGTCAGATGCTAATACATGCGCCAGATTCTCCTTGGACACATCACAGTAAGCTTAGATCAGCCAGCCATGATGAACACTGGGTAATTCCCTCTGTTCAGATATGCCAAACAAAGACTAAGAAGGGCTGGCTTCACACTTGTAATCTAAACTGTGCCCATTCACTCTGTTAGTGAAAAGTATGAAGACAGGAGCCTTTAAAATATGTTTTTTTTTAATTAGAGAGAGGATTGGAATGTAACCCAACAGAACTTAAATAAGCAGTGAGGATATAGGAAAACACTAAAAGCAGAAATAAAATGGTACCTCAAACGAGATAACCAATATGTAATAAAAGCAGATTCCAAAAGACATTTGCTGAATGAATACTGTATGAAAAGCACTCCGCTAAGCCCCACTTAAAACTGAAAAACAAACAAAAATAAGTATAGAAGGGGAAAATCAAGGATGCAAATTAATAAGCAATGCAAGATGGTAGGATAAAAACTATTTGAAATTATTTGTAGATCTGAAAAAAAAGCAAACAGAATTCATAGAATCATAGCTCCGGGACTGGAAGGGACATCAGAGGCCATTTATTCTAATCCCCTCATGTTATGCATAGGGAAACTGAGGCTTGGGGAGGTGAAATATCTTGTCCTGGGCAAGCCTTAGTTTCCTTATCTGTAAAATGGAAATAATAGCAACTACCTTACAGGGTTGATGTGTGGGTTAAATGATATTCATAAAGCACTTTGCAAACTTTAAAGAGTTATAGAAATATGACTATTATTCAAATTTACACAGAGAATATGCATCAGATTTGAAGGAGTGGAAGGAAGATATTGCGGTTTCATAATGTGTTGTGGTGGAACCATCTCAAAGAATGCAGAGTCAGACCACCTCCAATTCAAGCATAGGCATTTAATGAGATTGATGCCTCTCATGAAGCAGGCTAAATTCCAAGAGGAACCAGTGACTTCAGAGAAAGCAAGATGGACTTTTATAGTATAAAGATGCAATTATATAACAAATTATTAATATTAAAAAGGCAGGAGGGGTTTGTTAAGATTAGGTAATAGGGGAGTGGTCACAGCCATAATGGAAATGTGCGTGAGATTACCCATAATACATAAAGAAAAACCCGTTGGGGGGGTATGTATGTATGATAATTATAGTATAATAAGCCTGTCAGTGTCATAGTTTTACTCTAGGTAAGTTCTTTACTATTACTTCACAAGCGGCTACTTAGGGAAATATTGTTTTGGGGTCTATTTCCTGCTTGGGCAGGTGGTGCTCCTTTCTGATTGGCTGAGTACTGTGGTCCTATCTAAAGCTAGATGGTTGTGGTTGTGATTGGGTGCATGGACACACCTGTTGTTTCTGTAGGAAATATGAAGTCTGGGGGTAGTAGCTAACTGGAGGCAGTGGATGGGATCCCATCACCTGGACACACCTGCTGTTCTATGAGAAATATGAGTTTGTGGACACAACTGTTGTTCTAGTGAGCAGTGAGGCATATATGAAGTTAGGCTATTGAGTGTGTGTGTGTGGGGGGTGTTGGGGGTGAGTGGCTAGGTAGTGGCAGTGGTCCTACTGTTCAGTGGGGCCTATAAGGAAGTTAGAATATTGGGTCTGGAGGCAGCTTTATTAGAATTCCATCAGAGGATATGTAAACATGGTTTATTTCATTTGTAAATGACAGTGTCTTTTAAATCAGTCAGTGTGTCAATATGCGTTTATTAAGTATCTAATATATGCTAAACACTGTGCTAAGGGCTGGGGATACAATGAAAGTTTTAAGACATTCCTTCCCTCAAGGAATTCATAGCTTAATAGGGAGACAAGAAGCAAATAAATACATACAAACAATGTAAATAGACAGAGAGACAGATAGACATATACACATAATATCACATATAATATGTATTACATGTATCTTAAAAACAGGTAATATGGTAATTAACAAAGGAAATACATTAAAATTAAGGGAGATGGGGAAAGGATTCCTGTAGATGGTGGGATGTTAGGCAGGACTTAAAGCAATTCAGGAAATCTAGGAGGCAGAGATGAGGAGAGAGAGCACTCTAGTCATGGGAGACAGCTAGAGAAAATGCCCAGAGGGATATATGCAGTGTCTTCTTCAACGAACTGCAAAAGAGCATATGTAGTATTCTACTTGCTCTCTTGGTTTTTTTTTTTCCTCTGAGAAGGTAAAAGACAGAAACACTTCCTAATTGTTCCCTTGGGGTAAACAATCCTGGGAGGTGACGGCATTTAGCCTCAGAAGAGATAATTGTGTGTATATGCATGCATCCATGTATGTACATATGCATGCGTATATATACATATACACATATATACATATACATGCATTTATGTATGTACATAACACACATATACATATGCTAATATGTGTATATATGTGTGTGTGGATTTGTGTGTGTGTGTCTTTGTGTCTGAAAAGATTGTTAAAACAGTTTAATTTTGGCCTCAAAAAGGATTCCTGAACCTGACAGACTTTAGGGGGTAGAATGAATAGTTGGCCAAAATCAAATTCAACAGAGCTGGTCTGTTTTCTTTGTAGAAGCAAAAATAAAGCATGGGGCTTAGTATCTGGGGATATTTGTCTGGGGAGGTAAGTGGCATTATTAAACTGAACTTTTCTTGAAATTTAAGACAAAAGTCAAATTAGGTCAAACCCAATTTGAATCAACAGGCATCCAAGGCATCCAAGAGGATGGGGTCCAAAAGTCATGAACAAAGGATCATATTAGTTGCACAGCATTTCCCACCTTCTTAGAGATCCCTATTTCTAACTACACGGGAAGTGGTTGTTGTTGAGTCTTTCAGTCATGTCCAATTCTTTGTGACCCTATATGGGGTTTTCTTGGCAAAGGTACTGGAGTGGTTTGTCATTTCCTTCTCTAGCTCATTTTATGAATAAGGAAACTGAGGCAAACAGGGCTAAGTGACTTGCCCAGGATCACATAACTAATGTCTGAGGCTGGATTTGAACTCAAGTCTTCCTAAGACTAGGCTTAGCACTCTGTCCATTGCACCACCTAGCTGCCCCTAGAAAGTCTGGTCATTTGTTAATAGACTCACCTTTCCAACTATAATTCACTGGCTGTGTGATATCTGCTCAAAAAGAGCAGTTATTCATCTCCCCTCCCCTCAGGGTATGAGAGTATTATGGCTGTACCACAGATAAACCTTAACTAACAGCTCTGATTACGTAACTCCCAAATCAGGAAAACTGTCTTATCTTAAGGCTATTCTTAGCTCTTCTGGGAAATTCTATACATTAGAAGTGCATAATGCTAAACTGTAAAGTATATATATATATATACATATATATATATATGTAGTCTAATTAGCTTCTACAAAGTAGTATGACAATGGTTAGGAACTTTCTCCTCATTAACTTTTCCTCTTGGTATTAGCCAATCAATCATTCAGATAATAACACTTCTTAAGCATCAGTTAGATGCAAAATCTTGTTTGGGGCCCAGCTAGATGTCTTTCAGAGAGGAGAAAGAAGCTAGATTCCTATCCCTAAGGAATTTATATTCTAATTGGAGAAAAAAGAAAAGAATATTTAAAAAATTGAAATAACGTCGAGGTATGAATTTTTTTTGGAGGGGTAGATTTGTCTACTTTTATATTTTGCTGTGGCATGGGGGTGACCCTGGGTCTTTGTAGGCTTTGTCTGCTTTGGACACAGCAACTCATTAAACCAACTAATAAGGCATGAAAGGGTTGCAATCTGCATGGCCTGAGGGAGTACCCACACAGATGAAATCACAGAACCTTGAAGGAGTGAAATGAGATGATAATTCACTTTTTAGGTGATATCACCTTCAAGAGGGAATAAAAAGGAAATAACTAAATCTGTATTTCTTAGTATAAAATGAGAAGGGAGTGATCAGAGTTCCTTGATCGATTTTCTTTCCTCCAGTACCATTAATGACTTCCGTGGGGTAGAACTTTGGAAGTTACATGTGCTCGCATAATTTTCTTGCCATGAAGCAAGAGAATCATTCTAGATGAAGATAGCACTTTCTCCCACCCAAAGATGGCGGTAGCAAGGTCAGTGATGGCATAGCAAAAATTACTGCCCAAGAAGAGCTCATGAACAATGTTCCTGATCTCCCTCCCCCCACCAATTCCTTTTCAGAAGAGGGGATTTTGATTTTCTAGGCAGCATGATCCTGGAATATAGTCTTCTAGTCAGAGAAGAGGGTAGTATTTTAGGAAGTATCAGCCTTGAGGGTTGCATCATAACTTTAGGAATTTGGAAACCTGGGCATCTAAAGAAGTAGAGAAGTTCCTGTACCTTATACCCTCTTGTAGAAAGAAAAGGAACATGTATTTCATAGTTGATGAATTGTAAAACATTTAAAGTTACAACTTTGGGGTGAAGTGAGTAGGTGCAAATGATCAGAATCTTAGACTTCACAATCATTACAATGAGTAACTCTGACAGTATGGGTCTGATTTCATGGCAGTTACTACCCAATAACCCCAAAGTGTGTTTGTCTGTTAGGGGCTGGCCAAATGACAGGGGCCACTATATGTCTCAGAAGGCATAAATATGACCATTTAGGAGTGCTAGGGATTCATCAGAATGTTGGAATTGGTTTATTCCAAATGCCAAACTCAATTCCTTTGGAGGGGAAGGAAACAAGCATTTAAGCGCCCGGCCAGGTGCTACGCTGACCATTTACAAATATTATCTCATCTTCCTCCCAACAACACTTTGAGTTAGGAGCTATTATCACCCCTATTTTACAGTTGAGGAAATGAGGCAGAAAGAGATTAAGTGATTTTCTCATTCACACCACTAAAAAGCATCTGAGGTTGAATTCGAATTCAGGTCCCAGCACATTATCCACTATGGCACTTAGCTCCTATGAGTTTTATATGTTTTCTATATTTGTGTATGGGATCCTGCAAATCCTTTATGCTGCCTGTATTTTATTTTCCTGTGAGAAAAAGTAAAGTTTGTTTTTTACCCGTGTGCATTTGTTACTTGAATGATTGTATGGAGTCATATAAACGAAAAGAGAGCACCATGATTTTAGGGTCAGTCCACAAAGTTTGCCCCTGATCCAAAGGAACCCAGAGTGAGGATATCCTTGATCCACAGCTTATGTCAACATGTTTGTTACTTTGACTAGTGATTTATTACATTATCCAATGCCATAGGACTTATTGGAGCTGCTAAATCAATAATGGGCATGACAGAACACCCTTTGATCATCCCTACCCATCAGCACAAAATGCAAGTATATAGATCTTTTAAACTTCCATAAAATATCAAAGCATTGAGGAGATGACTTGATTTAAACAAACTGTTCATGGACACTCCCCATATCTTGTCTTCTGATCCAGTGGTGAACTTCTAGACCACATCTCACTTTCTACTCCTGGAACTATCTCCTGCTTCTCTGTCTTAACCCTTTGTATTTTGTATCTTTTAAGAAATCTTGAAATCAAGCCAATCTAGCTTTTTTTGGTTTACGTTAATTTGGATCTAGAAATAGGCATTTATTCTTTCCCTTAGAAGGAAGATTTTCCTCCTGACCTGAGTTTCCTAATCTCTGATATCTGTTATTTCACTCCTGGGTAGGATATAAGAAGATAGTTACCATATGTGTGTGTCTTTTCTGAGAAATATTCTGGAAGGGAAAAAACATTACTAAGCCCTGAAAAAAACATCAACTGGATTTTATTAGGCCTTCTATAATGTAGAAAATCATGATTTTTTATATCTGTGACCTTATAAAAGTACTACCCTATTACCAAAAGAAAATTTAAAGCCCTGTAACGTCACCCTTGTAATCATGATGATTTAAAAAGCATGAATAGAGATTGTAATTGTAATGGTATGCAGTGAACCCTGTTTATAGTAGTTTTAGCACATACATTTCCTACAATGGTTTAAAATTTAAAAATAAGAATAAATAGAAAATAAATACAAAGTAATTTTGGAGTGAGAGAGCAGAGACCACCAACAACTGAGAAAATTAGAAAAGTTCTCAAGGAAGAGTTAAACTATAAGCTGTTCTTTGAGAAACAGGCTAGGTATCATATGAGATATACTTAGAAAGAGGGAGTATTCCAAAAATATTTGGATTGTAGTTAGGGTTAGAGTTTAGGTAGGAAAGAAATGAAAAGTTTCATATATGGAAAAATACAGAACAATTTGACCAGAATGTAAGTTTGTAGAGGACCTCAGAGATCATCCAGATGCCATGTACACCATTATATAGGTAGTTAAAGGTAGAGACGAGACTTTAGTTTAATTAATTCCTATTGTTAGGCTAACCCTAAGTAGAGTCAATGAGCCTTCACTTAAATATCTCTAGTTGAGGGAAAGGAAGAACCAGTACCTCTGGAAGAAGGAGATTCCACTTCTAGATAGCTTCATTTTTTGAAAGACTTCTCTTATGTGGAGCTGAAATCTGCCTCTGCAGCTTCTACTTATTACTATAAATTTTACCTTCTGCGTTCAAGCAGACTACACTTAATTTTTCTTTCACATGAAAGTCTTTCACATTCTTGAACACAGTTATATCTAATGTCTCTTTATTTTTCTCATTGCTAAAAATTTTCAGTGGATTCACTCAATTCTCATAAGGTTTGATCTTGAAGGCCTTCAAAATCCTGGTTCATTTTTCTCTATCTATTTTCCAGCCTATCCATGATCTTCCTAAAATATGGTATCCATAAGAACAATCAGCTTTCAGGTTGTGTTAGTCCCTCTACAGTATATCTCCTATTTTCTCCAGGCACACAAGGATTTTCCCAGATGAAGCCTTCATCTTTCAGCCAGACTATTTCAATAGCCTCCTAATCAGAGTCCCTGCCTAGAGTTTTTACTTTATCCACTTCATCCTTTGTATTTCAACCTGAGCTTCCTAAAGCCAAGGTCTGGCCATTCCATCCCTGTCTCAAGAAGTTTCAGTGGCTCTCTGATGCTTACAGAATGAAATATATGCTCCTCTGGTATTTAAAGTTCTTTGCAATCTGACTTCACCAATTTTTCCAGATTACTTTTATATTACCCACATGATGAACCCTTCTTTTCAGCCAGACTGGCTTCCTTGCTGGGCCCTGCACAAACCAATCTAGTTCCTGACTTTGTATCTTTTCACAGCATTTCCCCCATGCCTGAAATACTCCTGATTTTCACTTTGCTTTCTTGGAATCCCTAGTTCTCTCCAAGACTCAGCTCAAGGCTCAGGCCTTTTTTCACCCTCTGATTTGTAGTGGTCTTTCTCCCCCTCCCCGTTCCCCAAATTACTTTGCATTTGTTTTGTATATATTTTGTGTTGACTTTTTTCATACATATTTTATGCATCTAAAATATTATTCTGAGAAGAGAACCATAAGCTTCAGCAGATTGTTAAGAGAGGTCTATGATATACAAAAAAAGGTAAGAACCTTGGCTTTAGAGAGACAAGAGACCTTATCCCTCCATCAGCCCAAGCTATGATATGTGTGAAGGTAAATATGATTCACGTACAGATTTCCATAGACTAGAAAGACTTATTATAATTGTATCCCCTAGGCAAATTCCCCATAAACATGAAGAGTGGGTAAACAAATATGCAATTTATATACATCTAAAACTAACATAGACAATAAGCCTTTGAGGTAAATGGGAGCCTGGCAAGCAACAGCCTTAAGTTGAGCAGTGTTGGTGAATCAGAGGTACCTCACCTGAATCATTCCTCCTTGGCTTTAACCTTCTCTATCCCATTTAAGAGCTAACAGTTATAAAGCACTTTAAGTGTGTAAACCATTTTATGTATGTTTCCTCATTTGATCCTCACAGCAAGCCTGGGAGGTAGGTGCTATTATTATCCTCATTTTAAAGATCAGAAGTCAAAGCAAGGGCAAATGACTTGCCCAGGATCACACAGCTAGTCAGTGGCTAGGGGTTGATCTGAACTGAGGTCTTTCTGTCTCCAAGTCCAATACCAGACCATCTAGCTACCTTTATTAATATTGCATACCGAAGCTCACTTTTATATAATCTACAAATACCCCATGGGATATTAACTAATATATTTTGATTTCTTTATCTGTGTACATATTATTGCCTCCAGTAGAATAAAAGGTCCTAGACCATGGTCCTGTGTCTATTTTCACCTTTGTATCCTCAGTGCCTAGTGCAGTGCTTGTCATGGAGTTTATACATGCTTAAAAAAAATGCTTGTTGAATTGAATTCAATTAAATTCTTTGAAGTCAGGCACTGTGCTATACTTCTGTGTATTCCCCAGAGGACTTAGCATAGTACCTTAGACAGAGTAAACACTTAAGATTTGTTCCTATATTTGTTAGTAAGGAAAAGGTATTTTGAACAACCTTCAACTTCTAACTTCTACAAAACTGACTGTTTCTATATACAGGCTATTACTTGGTACATTTGTTTTCTATCCTTACTGCTGGGATACTTCTTATAACTAATTATAAAATTTTAATTATAATTATTGATTTATAGTACCTCTAGAGATATGCCACTTAGTTACCTCATCTTCCACTATATTTCAGCATTAGAGGACATTATTGCCATACGATTTGTTCCCACCTTTCTATTTCTCTCATTCACTAAGTTAATATAGTAGAAAGCAAGTGGTGTTTCTAGAAGAAAATATAGACTAATAAAGCAATTCGAGATAGGCTGGCCAATAGCCACCAACTTCTGATGTTTTCTCTTCTTTTACTTTAGGCCACCAGACGGTTCAAATTTCCATTATACTAAGCCAGAAGACAGCTTTTTGGGAGAACTTCTACAGACAGACCTATCTGGTATTAGTAACTAATGATGGTATGAAGATAAGAATTGGATAGATGCAGTTTTCTGTCATTGATTCTTTTCCCTAATTATTTCCCTACTTATCCAAAGAAAGCCATCTACATGGCCAAAAGCCTTAATGCCCTCGGGGATTATCTGACTCTGCTTTAAGAAGAAACTTGAATACGTGTTATTATCCATAATTAATCATACAAATTTTGTTGATCCTGGTGAAAACAATATTAGCCTGATTTACAGATGAAATACCTGGAACTGAAAGGCTCAAACTTGTCTATGCGCGTATTGTTTCTTCAATAAAATGTAAGCAGGTATTGTCTGATTTTTTTTCTTCTTCTATCTCCAGCACATAACATGCTATGTGGCACATAGTAGATAGATAATAAATGTGTGTTGGTTGAATGATTTGTAAAACTGTCCAAGCAAGCTATCAAATGGTGTACGTACCAAATTATTGCTTAATATATGAGTGCTGAATAACTCAGCAGCCTCATTTACAAGATATTTTTTTAAAAAATTCACACATTTCTCTTGCATATATGGAATTTTTAAATGGCCCATTTTTCAGTTTTGAAAGGTGCCACACTACCAATTTAATCCAAAGCATGCCTGAAAAAGAATCCTCTCAACAGTACAAATAAAAATTTCTTCCTCAACCTGTGCTTAAGGGTGTTCTGGAAGCAGCTTGAATTGGCTAACAAGAGACAGTTGTTAATGTGAGTCAACGTGAGCATGTACTCCTCAGAAATTAGCAAATTACAAATAGAGTTAGATTTACTGTTTTGTTGATTATCTAGACCTAGCAAAGTGATGGAGAAAATTATGCAAGTTAAACTTAAAAGTGTGTCATGTGTAATTTTTTTATACCCAGACAGCTGTATGTTGTTCCTATGTGTGGTCACCTCATATTTCTTCTGTAACGGTTGTAAAGTGATGGAAAAGGATGCAGAAGGTGTTCAGACTTAAATATATCTTTGTACTCTGCTTTTAATAGCCATTATTTTAATTTTTGGTACTCTAAGTATATGAACTTGGTATAATGACCAAAGAATTGAAACCTCATCCTCCATAATAATAGCCTTAGCATAAACAAAATCAGATTTAAATAAGTTGTAGTTAAAGAGAAAAACAATTTAAAAAATTCTTCTCAAGAGTAGAATAAAAGATTTGGCAGATTTATTTTAATTGAGTGTCCAAAGGTAAGAATTTTTATTCTTTGTTATCAGGAATAGTTTCTCGGGAGAGGGAGGGAAGTTATATGAAGAAATACATATTTTATGAGACTTTTGGCCATGTTACAATACATTGATCAGGATGAGTATAAACATATAAACTAGGAAGATAATTGTAAATTGTGACCAAAATACATTAGAGAGCACATAGAATTAGAAAGATGATATGAAGAATTTCACACTTTTCAATAGGGATAGAGATATAGAATGAGCTAATGATTTAGTTGCTATTGGGAACTCACAGATGAGGAAATTCCCTCTACCAATGCAGACTAGTACATTTGATGCACTTACAGCTTTAGAAAGTGCTTTAGAAAATTAAATTGACTATGCTTTAATAGACAAGAAATCATTGCTTACAGATGAGGCAATCTTCCTGGAATTAGTTGTTTATGTGCGGTTGGATGTGCAGTTGACTGATTAGAGAAAAGATCAAAATAAATACCAATTTAAAAGAAAAATGAAAACTGAAAAGAAGATGGTACCTACAATTAAAGAAGCTTGAACCAGACTTCTTTCAACAAAATTTTAACATTGGAAACGGTAGTTAAACAAAAATACTTTGTCTCAGACTCCCACCAGTTCTTAGAAATGCTTAACCAAAGAGGTCACCTAATCTGGAAAACACTTATCTTCTTACTAAACAGAGAAATGTGACCGCTAAAGGCATTATCATTTTAGAGAACTCATGGAAGAAGATGATGAAATATTATGACTAGCTTTCCCCATAGTAAACCACAGTAAAAAAAATGTCTCTGCAGAGAATTTTAGAGACATAGATAAGCAGAAAAATCTGAGAGAATCTAATATCTTTTCCAAGGCCATTGGCTTCCATTGATCCTTTAATTCTTTGTTGTCTCATCTCCTTTGGAATATTATTCCACTGATCATTCCATCCCCTTATATCATCTTTAAGTTCTCCTATTTATTAAATCCTGTTCTGGTTCATACATATATGCTTATATTTCCTCATCCTTTAAAAAAATTCTTCCCCTCAGTTTTATATCTTGCACCATTTCCTTTTCATTGTCAATTTTCTAAAAAGATTTATTGCGGCTTTTGCTTCCTAACTGTAACGGCAAGCAAAGTGGGGCTTTTCGCTGTTTTTTCTTTTGGAGTGCTACTCAGCACTAAGGCAATCAAGTGCCTTTGATTGAGTCTTGCCTTTGTTTCAATCAAGAGTCTTCAATGACCTGCTTAAGTCACAAGAAAGACCTTAGTCACATGAGTTTGAGTCACATGGTTGTGATGCCCTCTGACTCTGAAGAAGTGTATGTATACTCTGAGGTTAGCATTTTGCTTTGGGGGCTCACTCTTTGAAGAGTGTTCCATGTGATTTGGACAGACAAGACACTGGGTAGCTGTTAAGGAGCCCCCCGACTTTGAAAACCCAGTTGCTGGTGCTTCTCTCCCTGATAACTGTATATGTATTGCTATGAATAGACAGAAGCCCTGTCTGCTGATTTGTGTTATTTCTTCGATTTATATAATTTCTGCTTGTAATTTGTGTTTTCTCTGAAGTTCAGGGTGCAGATTTTTCCCCTGAATTATGTATGTTTAATTAAAGTGAGAATGTAAAAATTGCTTTTCTTAGAAAAGCAGATCAAAGGACCTGTGCTAGCAGCCCTCCTGTGTGCTGGTTTGTTAGTCTTATACCTCCACAGTGGCTGCTAGCAGCATTGTTGTTAGACTAACCACCACATCCCATTTAGTAATAACTTTATTCCAGTAATAACACTCAACTAAAAGTGTTCTTTGAAAAGTTTCCAGTAATCTCTTACTTGGTAATTCTGTTAGCCTTTTCTTAGACCAGATCTTATTTGATTTCTCTGCAACTTTTGATACTGTGGACCAGACTTTCCAAATACTTTCTCTTCCCTCAGCTAATATGACACAAGCTTCTCAGGGTCCTCCTGCTATCTAGCTTCTTTTCATGAAATATCATCCATCAACTTTTCCCTCTCCCTAAGCATTGATATCCCTCATGATTCTGCATTTTCAATTATTACTTATAACTTTCATACGAGATATCATGGAGAACTTATAGGACCTTGAAAAGAGATGGGCTTGTAACAAATCAAAATAGAGAAAAGATAAACTAGAGATATAAAAAATGCCATAGAAAAACCACTAATAAATTGGATAGAGAACTGTAGAAATGAAGGGGCTATATGTATTTACATATATACATATGTATGTGTATATATATGTATGTATATGAATGTATAAAGCAACCACACCAAGTATTTTTTAAAAAATCAATGAACCATGAAAATATGAAATTAAGCTATGGCTATGCCTTTACCCAATACTGAAGTGGACTAAAACTAAATTTATTTCTACCCCCTTATCCATTCCCCCAATAGTTCCTACTTTCAATGTTTTCATCTCAATTAACAGTGTTAACATTTTCCTAGTTATCTCAACCCCAAATCCTGAAGTGACCTTTAATTCCTACAATGTCCTGAGTTCTGGTCCATTACTTCATGGTGTCTTCTTCCTTTTATTCTGGCTTTCAATTTTAATTCCAACTGTTTCTACTCAATTTGGGCTTAGAGCATCCCATATGTTAACTACCTCAATAGCTTCTTAATTGCCTTGCCTACTTCAATGCTCTTTTTATTCCATTGATTTTATAGGCATTAAGATAAGTAGGAATCTTAGAGGTAAACCGATATAATCCCATTTATTTTATAGTACGAGGTGAGGCCTAATAAGGTAGTCACTAGCTTGTGGTCATACATATAGTAAATGGCATTACTGGGAAATGCTAAAATAATGGTAGTAGTGGTGGTGGTAATGGTAGTAGTGGTAGCAGCAGCAGCAGCAGCAACAACAACAGCAGCAGAAGTCGTAGTAATAATAGTATACATATATGTGTATACATATATAGATATTAGTCATCTGTATAGAAATTATAATTAAACCCCTTAGCAACTGAATTGATGAAGTTGCCAAGTGAGAGAGTACATAGGAAGAAGAGAAGGTAGTCCAGGATAGAGTCTTGACACACAACTGAAGGACATAATATGCAATGAAGCAACAAAGACTGAGGAATGGTCAGAGATGTAGGAGGATAAATCAGAAAGGGTACTGTCATGAAAGCCCAGAAAAGAGAGAATATCTAGAAAGAGAGAGTTTTCAACAATCAAATACTGCAGAGAGGTAAAAAAATGATGAGGACTGAGACCATTAGTTTTGGCAACTTAAATGTCATTGGTAATTTTGAAACAGCCATTTCAGTTTAGCTATGACATCAGAAGCCAGATTGTAAGTCTCTTCCAGTTCAGACATTCTATGAATCTATGGTGCTGAACCGTGATGTCCTAGAGGTCAGGAATTATGCTTACCTATGCAGTCCAATTTAAACATTGCTTGTTTTTCATATAAGGCATCAATTGTTCTGCTTTCCCTCCCTGAGTTATTCTTCTGTGAAGGCAAAGTAGGCCATCGTTTACCTTAATTCTTACCTACCTTGTAACTACTGAATGGGTATTGCCTCAGAAAAGCTGAAACCTGGGGAAGACTTTAGCTTCAGAAAAATCCAAGGTCTCCCACTGCATCCTGGGTCATTGCCAGTCATCCTGACCTAGGCCTTGTCACTGGACTCTGGACGAGTAAGTGGGACTGATGACTTTGCACAGCTCTGCCACACTTAAACATAATTTGCTTGCAAGTCAAGGTATCACCCTACTGATGTCATTAGTCCTCTTCAAGAATGAAGGATGAACAGCAACATCAGTTGTTCTAAAGGATTAATTATTCTAAGGCACGGTGTCATAGTTGATCCCTACATGACTCTGTAGAATTTCGATAAAGGAACACTCAATCACACTATCCTAAATAAGGAAGACCTTCAGTCAGAAAGATTAACCTTTTCCTCGGAGCTACAAGTAGGCAGAAGTTGGTTGATTAGGAGGTACAATCATATGGTAACACGATTTCTGAGTCTAGCCGGGTAGTGAATATAGGAGAGCTCTGAAGAGTCATGGATAGATCATAAAGAAGAATAAAAGGGAAATATTATTTCCCCAAATAATAACTGGACCAGACCACAAATCATAGATGCTACTTTGAATTCTGATAGAGTTTTCAAGCAGATGTCATTAATAACCTAGTGAATGGATGAGGAATCTCTTTTCTGACTTGATTTTTACTGGCACTTCTTGCAGTAGGTCACTAATTCTTAAGTACCATGGTAAAATTGATAATTGAATATGACATTGCTATAAAGTGCTAATATAAATATTGCAATTTCTCTTCCCAAGTGAATTTGATATGCATACTCTCCCGTGACAAATGATAAAACAAGTGATCATAAATGTTAAATCTGGCTCTTCAGACCATGTTTTATTACTGGATTACGCAAAACTCTCAGGATGGGGCAATTTCACTGACAGTATCATGTAAATAGGGCATATAAATTTGGTTTCAGATCATTCTGGATCCTTAAATTTTGGCAAGCTTTTTCATGTTTTCTGATTAAGAGAACTTCCAAGTCCCCTGTGACATGAGGAAGAGTAGTTCCATATGTGGGAAAGTGGGCCCAACTTGGGAGTATCAATTAAAAACCACTGAAATATTCACTTGCCTACGATGTTCCACAGTTTTCAGTTATGCCAAAGAGTTTTCCTTTTGTGTCATAAGTTTGGACTTAAACTTTGAATTTAGGGAATTCCTATTGAAATGGAAACCATCTAGCACATGATAGAATATTATCGAAGGGTATGTGGTAATCACAGGAATATAATTGGCCATTGTGTGTTAATTTACTGATATTCTCTACAGCATTTACTCATTTTTTCCCACCAGATGGTGACCAGTACAGCATTCATGCTCTCTTCCTCCCATGAATCAGACTCTTTAAGGAGCTTAAAGTATCTACTACTAGAATGTAACTGTCACAACTTTGGGTCACTAACCAAAAAATCAGGAAGGATGAAAGAATAAAATGAAAAGTCACTACTTCTTAGCCACATCAAATTATTTTTTATTAACACATAACACAATTTTTAAAAGTTCCTTTAAAAGCTTCTAAAATATGACCATTTATAGTTACATTTAAGATTTAAACATAATGTTGACATGGGATCTGCCTAAATATTTCTCTTGTATAATAAGTCTTCTGGTTTTCTCCATTCATACATATTCAATTTCAAATCTGAACTCATGTGTGTTTTATCTTTCTATGGTTCTGTATACATTTTCTTCTTTGGATAGTTTTTTAATAATAGCTGACATTTAAATAGCACTTTAAAATATGCAAAGTACCTTATATCCATATGCCAATTTGAGCCTGACAACAATCTTAAGAGATGGGTACTACAATTATTGTTATTTCCATTGGACAGATAAATAAACTAAGAGGTTAAATGATCTGTTAGTGTCTATGGAAAAAAGGGTGTTAATTGTAGAATTTGAATCCAGGCTTCTCTCAACTTCTGCTTAGCATGTCTCTCCCTCTACCATACTAGCTCCTTCCCATTATTGCCTTGAATGAAATCTCTCAGGATTCACAATCTGGAAGTCAGCATGGTATGGTGGAAAGCATAATGGATTTCAGGAGAAAAGAGCAAAGCATGAATTCTGATTCTAACACTACCCGTGTTTACATTGGACAAGTGACTTCATCTCTCTGAGCCTGAGATTCTTCACTTACAAAAAAGAAGGGAGTTAGATAAGATGACTAGATGACCTCCAAGGTCCCTTTCATGACCTTATGACTTGTTTCTTTCTAAACATGGAGTGGTAAGTATGGGCAAGATGAGCAGGTGGCTAATTTGTGAAACACCTATTATTCATCCATACCTGTTTTGTTTTATGAGGCAAAGAAACTACAAATTGGGATTTCATTCAGATTTTCATTGGTGTCATCAATTGTGATGTGGACATGAAGTGGAAGGCAGTACTATTTCTAGAATCTTCTCTAGGGCTAACAAATGTACAGGATTTCTGATGATTAGGGCAATCTTCAAGTATGGTATCATGTAAGTGGAATAGCAGGTAGGAAACTGACAATTGAGTCTTCCTGACTTCAAGAGCAGACTCAACTAGTTATGAGACACTAGATAAGTCATTAAACTTCTTAATGCTCAGAGAAATCTCTAAGAAAATAAACTGATGGAATTACAATTCCATTCCAGAAAATTCTGTAGTTGGGCAAGGTTTGTGAGAAGATTACAAGGTTTATAATCATTACAAGTTCTTTGAAGGCATTTGGGGTTTTATTTTGTGTTTGTATCCTTGGCTTTTGTCACAGGGCCTTGATCATAGAACATACTTGATAAATGTTTGAAAAATTGAATTATATAGGAGAGCTATATGAGGGAAATGTGAAACATGCCCTTTCAGTATCTTAGCCAACATAGATATATTGAAACTTGGGGCACATGTTTGGGTAGGAATATTTTTAGAGGACAGAGGAGAAAAAGGAGAACTGGATGTACCTTAGGAAATTAATATTAAGCCAGGGATATTGCAAGGGATTGAAGATTTTTAGAAACAGTAAAGAATGTAGTAGATAGAATGTAGTATTTGGAGACTGTACCTGAGTTATCTCAATATTTGTGCAGACTCGAGCAAGACAGTTAAACTCTCTGGGCCAGTTATCCTATCTCTAAAATGAGAGAATTGGACTACATGATTTCTTAGGTTCCCTCCAGCTCTACTTCTACAATCTTATGTAGAGAGAGCTCAAATAGAGATCATCAAGCATAAAACTTAATGATGCAGCAGTCAGTGCTAATGGTACAAATTTGGATAAAAAAATACAGAGCAGTTGTGAGCCATGAGGAAAGAAACTGAGATACTCAAAGAAAGCCTGTTGACAAATTAAGAACAGAGAGAGGAAAAAAGTTGTAGACACGAGAGAAGAGCCAGAAGAATAAGGGCCATGAAATGGGACAAGATAAGGTCAATATAATTTCAATCTAGGTTATTTAGTAATCATATAACTCAATTAAAGGAAATTTTACTAGAGATGAAACTAAAAAATCTTACATATTGACCATGTTTAACGTCATTCTAATCTAGGGAGATGTGATCAGAGGACTATTGGTCAACTGAATTCTCTAATGTAATATGAAAGTCTTTACCTAAACTTCACCTTTCTGCATTAGTAACTTGTAAAGATATGGGGCAAAACCACTCTAGATTTGGAGTAAGTCATTTGCATATGAAAGGACTCATTTGATGTGGGGTCCTCTCATAACCTCCCTTAAAACAGGTAGCAAAGTCTCTTAGCTTTATCTCTATTATTTTTAGATGAATTTAAAAAAAAGGCTTAGACAAGTAGTGCTTCTGAGTATTTTTTTAAACTGATAGTTTCTGGTCTTCTACAAAAGCATTGTTCACGTAAGACATTTTGATTTTAAGTCTGTACATCTTATTAATTGCAGAAAGAGTAATATGAAAGCACTGGGTGTATGCCAGGGAAATCTGTGTTAATGATAATCCTGCTATTTTTGTGCTTTGTCTGCAGTTAACTGGCCGTAAGATGGGCTTGAATTAGGTCTGTTTTCTCTATATTCTACTAACACTTTCCCTTGCCTTCATATAATGGAGTTGGGGGGTTGAGAAAAGAGAAATGTTGCAATTAAACCTATTTTAGTAGCCTATATGACTTGACTGAAGGATCTTTCAGGATCCTTCTATTCTTCAGAATCTTTTTGCATCCTGCTATTCTTCCATGACAGGGGTCTCTGGGGGACCTTAACAAATATGTTTAGAGTTGGAAGAGGCTTTGCCAGCAATCTAGATTAACCCCCATTTAACAGAATGAGTAAATTAGGCCCAGAAAAGTTAAATGATTTGGCCAATGTCATATTGGTAAGTGTCAGAGACAGGATTTGAAGTTGAGTCCTCTCATCCCTAAACCCAATGGTCTTTGCTCTGAAAAGACTGATGAGGCTGAACGTGAGGGGAAAATGGAATGAGTTCACCAAACCCACAATTTTTAGAAAATGAAACTTTTGAATTCCTTGTGGAGGTTAAATTAAATGAAAGTATTTAAGAAACTAAAAGTTCAAGATAAACCACACAAAGCCTGGGCTAGAAATTTTGCCTAACAATTTAGTGGATTGGATTTATTAATAAATGTTCATTACAATTGGTGTGAGCCATTAGATAAAATTAAATATGTAGGATGGAAAGAAAATTGGACAGCATTCATAATGAAGAGAGGAAATAGGTATGAAGGCATGAAGAAAATCTAGTTGCTTATCATTAATGTACTTAAAAAAAGTTGAATATGCAATTGGAATGTAGAAAAAAAAAGAATTATTTTTGAACTTTTTTTAATCTCCACAGGGAAAATAAATAGCTGTAGAAGCTTAATTAAATCTGGCAGAGATTTTTCTTTTTCTTTTTTTTTTTTTTTGTTGGGAGTAGGGAATGTGAACCATGACTTTATTGGAATGGGGACTTCCTTTCAAATCCTCCACCCCCAAGCTGCTAATGTCTTCCTTTCTCAGAGTAACTTACATATATTCTGTTCTTTTACCTGGTTGTTTACATAGTTTCCACTATTAAAATGTCAGCTTCTTGAAGGCAAGGACTATTTTTTCCTTTCTTTGAATCCTCAGTAGTTTAATACTGTACCTGGAATATAGTAAGCATGTTATAAACACCTGTTGACTCAACTATAAACCGTAGTTTTAGAGAATTGAAGGCAATTGAGTGATTATGACTTTACAGTGGTCTGGATTCCAGCCAGTACTGACTGCTCCTTCTCATTCACCCTATTCATAAAATCAGTTTCTAAAATGTGTTGTTTCTACCTTCACAACATCTCTCACATCAAACTCCTTCCTAATCACATAGTCATCACTTGAATTTAGACATTCATCTCCTCTTGCCTAGATTATTCCAAGAGCTTCTTCGTTGGTCTCCATACCTAGCATTTCTTGCTCCAGTCAGTAACACAGCTTGCAAAGTGGTTTTCTTAAGAACAGATTTGACCATTTCACTCCCCAACTCAATAAATTCCAGTGGCTGTCTATTACATCTAGGATAAAATAGAAATTTTTTTTTAGCTTACAAAATTATGTTAAAATCTGGTCAGCAATCTGTATTTCCAGTCTTCATTGTATCTTATTGATTGTATGATTTCACCACATTGGCTGTCCCTATGTTGCTCACACATGTTATTCAATCTCCTTTCCCAATATATATTTGCACTGGCCAGCTCTCAAAACTAGAGAATGCCCCTTTCATTCAGTATACAAATCAAATACCACCTTCTACATGAAGAAATTTTCTTGTTATCTCCCCCGTAAATTGTTAATATCTTCCATTCATAATCACTTTATATTGATCTACTTTCTATTCATTTGAATGTATCAACTGTATATTTATTCTGTTTCTACATATGTATCAACTTTTTTCTTCATTAAAATGTAATCTGTTTAGAGTTTCTTTCATTTGTTATAATTGTATTTCTCGTGCCTTGCCTAAGTAGGCCTTTAATAAATCCTTCAGGTTGAATAATTTTTTTCACAAAAATACTTTGTTCCATTTTTGGACAGCTTTAGTTTGTTATGTAAAGACAAAACTTATGTAATGTGTCATTCTCCTTCAGATAAATAACATACAATTAGATGTTTAAATTGTTAAAACTCTCTAAATGTGACTATTATGTATGTGGTTTTGAGTATATATTAGGGTGTGCATGTTTATTTCACACACACAGGTATGTCCACAAGGATTTATCTAAATATTGTTTGAGAAGTGTGAAATGTCTCCAAAATCCTTCCCATTCTTCTTCAAGGGAAGCGTTGCTTCCTGCCTAGAGTATGGCAGGAAATTGGAGCTATAAGTCTCAGAGAGGGAATTTCAGACTAGAATTATATATGTCTGCCTCCTTAAATATTGCTTATCTTGGGGAAATTTTTAAGTTCTAGCCACTTTCCTGGTTTCTATTTCTTAAGGAAGAAGGAGGTCTCCAAAGTATACCTCCAGTGACTTGACCCCCTTTTTACCAAATATCAGTTACATAAAGCAGCTAGTGAATAGTGATAAATCTATTTATCCAAACCAATAGCAAATCGAAATCAGAAAAGTTGTACAGATTAGAATATACCAGACGATGCACAGAGTGAATGGATTCTCAGTGGGAGTGAGGTATCTCAGAAAGAAAGAAAGAGATAGAAAGAAAGAAGGAAAGAAAGACAGAAAGAGAGAGACAGAAACAGAGAAAGACAGAGACAGAGCCAGAGAGACAGAGAAAGACAGAGACACACAGACACAAAGAGTCAGGGTCATAGTAACCAATTTTACCCAAGGGAAAATTCTTCAGTCTCATGTGGCAAAATGGATTTCAAGGACAAGTTGAGGCATTTGCTCCTCTATATGTCTGCTTCTTCCAAAATTCTTTCTCTCTGGGAGCCTCTCCTTTAAAAAAGCCTAGAATTTATGTGTCCCCCTTTTGAGACAAGATGCCAGAAAAAAAATCTTTCCTCTCCCAAACTCCCTTCTACTCTGCCCCTTATACAGGCACAGAATGTCAAGCCATCATTCTTTCAACACAATAACAAGTGTTTTATCGAAATACACAAAGCATGAAACCTGGTGTGTGTGTGTGTATGTGTGCACGTATGCATGGATATAGTAAGGCAGTATAGTATATTAAAGAGAAAGAGCCCTGGAGTCAAAGATCCATCTTCAAACTCTGCCTCAGTTTTTTTTTCTGTTTATAACTTCCTTGGGCCACAGTTTCATCATTTTGTTATCTCTGAAAAGATGGGATTATTCTAGATGGTCTGTGAAGTCCATTCCAGTACTCTGTGATCCTCTGATATATGTATGCTTAATAAGTTCATCTATCTATCTGTCTATGTATCTATGTATCTATCTATCTATCCACAGTACACATATATATGCATATATGTGTGTATGTGTATGTATACTGGCTGACTCAAAATATTTTTTTTTATTTTGGGTTTTTTTGTTCTTTGTCCTTAAATGTGGATATGATGACATATTGGTTTTAATGTGTTTGAGAAACTGTCTTGTTTCTTTAGTGTCAGGGGATAAGGACTGACTCTATAATTTTGCTGATATGGGGAAATTTAGACTAAGAAAACTTCCTCAATGAATGCAGGTGGTCACCTTCTCTACAATTTAAGAGTCTTTGAGAGTTTCCTAAAGCACCAAATGATGAAATGCTTAGCCTGGTGTCTCATAGCCAGTAGGTTTCAGAAGGGAAAATTAAGCCAAGTTCTTTCTGCCTTCAAGGTTAGTTTTCTAGGTACTCTTCCATTCTGTCTCTCTTATTTAATGATATAACAATAAATGGGGGGTGAAATTGTATCTAAAAATGTTTTAGGGCCTGTAGCAAAACCTTTAGATCCAAAAGACATCAAAATATCAATTCAGAGTGTAAGTATAATTGATTAATGTAGGGAAAATGATATTTTTGAATTCAAAATTCATTAATCAGTTTAAACATTTCACTATTATTTTCATCTGAAGAGGGCAGGATTCAAACTCATGTCACTTCTACCTAGAGTAATTTTTAACTATTTACTGAAAATAGAATAATATGATTTTAGTAAATGTGGATTTATTGGTGTAGTATTTATTATACCCTATCTTGTTCTAGACCTTTGTGGAAGTATTGTATTGGTGGCAGAGGTTTAAACCTGATTAAAATGTAGCTGGGAAATGTTTTAAAAAATAAATATAAATACAATATATTAATTTGTTGTTTTGTAAGGGAATATGCAATGGGAAGCATGCCATTTCTATTTCAGTTTGACACCATTGGTTTTAGGGAGATTGACTATAGTTCTTCCTGTTACTTTGCCATCTTTTCTAGCTTTTATATAAAGATTTAAGAAGGAAACTATGAAGCTGGGCATTTTGCAGCTTTTAATGAATTTTGACATGGATCATCATATCTGCAAGAGCTAAATGTTTCTTGAATTGAGTTGGATAACAATCCCCACTTGGAATACATTGAACTAGAAAATAACCAGTGCTAGACTTCTGGAGTTAAGATGGTGGAGTGAGACAGGAACTTGCCTGAGTTCAACAACCTTGAAATAATGCCTCAAAAATCAATTTTGGAGTACTGAAGCAGTTTTCAAGCCCAGGACAGTTTGTAATGAAAGCAGGAAAGGTCTTTCTCACTAGGGTAGGAGGCAATACAGTTCAATAAGCAATCCAGTGGGAGGCTGCATGCCAGGGGCCCAGCACCATGGTCCTGAAGTCCTGAGCCCCAGGGAAAGCCTCTAGTGAGGCCTCACTCCCAGTGCTAGCTAGCAACAAGTCTTCATGCCCCAAAACAAACCAGCAGCTAGGCCTTGAGGCCTTTTGGAAGCTAGTAGCAAGGCCCTGAGTCCCAACCCAAAAAGCTTAGTGCCCTTGCTCCTCCAAGAGTAGAGTCCAACCTTCACATAAAGTAAAGAGTCATGAAAGAAGCTTTAAAAAGAGCAAAACCCATAAAGGAATCTTATCATACAAAGTTATTATTGTAACAGGATTAAGGCAGAAACGTAAAAGAGGACAACAGTGTCAAAACAGCTGAATGTGAAGCCTCAAAGAAAAACATGAATTGGTCTTACCCCCTCTCTCCCTGAAAAAATTTCCTAGAACAGTTCAAAAAGAATTTTACAAATCAAATAAAAGAGGCAGAAGAAAAATTGAGAAAAGAAATCAGAGTAATGCAAGATAAACATGAAAAAAGGAGTCAACAGCTTGGTTAAGGAAGCACAAAATGGAAAAAAGAAAGATGAGCAAAAATTCAATTCCTTAAAAAGTAGAATTGGCCAAATGGAAAAGAAGTTTAAAAAATTGCTAAGCAAAATAACTATTTAAAAAGTAGAACTCATCAAATGGAAAAGGAGGTATAAAAGCTCACTGAAGAAAATAATTCCTTAAAAATTTGAATTGGGCAAGTGCAAGCTAATGACTCTATGAAACATCAAGAAATGATAAAATAAAAAGAAAATGTTAAATTTCTCATTAGAAAAACAACTGACCTGTACAATAGATTGAGGAGAGATAATTTAAGAATTATTGGACTACCTGACTGATACATTAGAACCAGAGGGTAAAACTGAAATTGAATGAATCCACTGATCACCTCCTGAAAGTGATCCCAAAATGAAAACTCTCAGGAATATTATAGCCAAGTTCTAGAGGTCTATGGCCAAGGAGAAAATGTTGCAAAGCAGAAACAATTAAATTATTGTGGAGTAACAATCAGGTTTACACAGGAATTAGCAGCTTCTACATTAAAGAACCAGAGGCTTTGGAATATGGTACTCTGGAAGGAAAAGCAGGTTGGATTACAACCAAGAATCACTTACCCAGTGAAACTATTATCCCTCAGGGGGAAAATAGGTATTTAATGAAATAGAGGACTCTCAGGCATTCCTAATCAAATTACCAGAGCTAAATTTATCTATCTATCTATAAATCTATGTATATATCTTCAAATATAAGATTCAAGAGAAGCATAAAAAAGGTAAACAGAAAATTTAAAAAAGTAAACAAACATGAGATTCAGTAAGGTCAAACTGTTCATATTCCTACATTGGAAGATGATAGTTGTAACTCTAAAGAATTTAGAAACAAGGATGCTCCTTATCACCATTGTTATTCAATATTGTACTAGTAATGCTAGCTATAGCAATAAGAGAAGAAAAATAAAAGAGAGGAATTAAAATAGGTAATGAAGGAACAAAACTATGATTCCTTGGAGATGATATGATAGTATACTTAGAGAAGCCTGGAGAATCAACTAAAAAGCCAATTGAAATAATTAACAACTTTAGCCAAGATGTAGGTATAAAATAAACCTACATAAATCTTCAGCATTTCTGTATATTACCAACAAAGATCTGCAGCAAGAGATAAAGAAATTCCATTTAAAATAACAGTATACAATGTAAAATACTTAGGAGTCTACCTGTCAAGAAAAACCCAGGAACTATATGAACACAATTATAAAACATTTTTCCCACAAATAAAGTCTGATCTAAACCATTGGAAAAATAATAATTGCTCATAGGGCACCTAAGCCAATAAAATGAAAATGACAATTCTGCATAAATAATGTACTTAGTGCCATACTAATCAAACTACCAAAAATTAATTTATACAGCTATGAAAAAAAATCCATCTGGAAGAACAAAATGTCAAGAATATAAAAGGAGTCAATAAAAAAATGTGAAGAAAAGTGACCTAGCCAGACTAGCTCTCAATCTGTATTATGCAGCAGTAATCATCACAACAATCTGGTGCTGGATAAGAAATAGAATGGAAGATTAGTGGATTAGGTTTGCTGTACAATACATTGAAGCAAATGACCATGGTAATATAGTGTATGATAAACTCAAATGCCCCATGTTTTGGGACAAGAACTTACTATTTGACAAAAACTACTAGCAAAACTGAAAAACCATTTGGCAGGGACTAGGTATAGACCAACATTTTATATCATATGTCAAGATAAGGTCAAAATGGATACATGATTTAGACATAAAGGATGCTACCATAAGCAAATTAGGTGAGAATGGAATAGTTTACCTATCATATCTATGGGGAAAAATTTAGGACCAAACAAGAGATAGAGACCACTATGGAATATAAAATGGATAATTTTGATTATATAAAATTAAAAAGTTTTTTTTTTTGCCACAAACATAATCAATGCAACCAAAATTGAAAGGAAAGCAGAGAACTGGGAGAAAAAAAATTATAGTAAGTCTCTGATAAAGGCCTCATTTCTTAAATACATAGAGAAATGAGTCAAATTTATAAGAAAACAAGTCATTTCCCAATTGATACATAGTCAAAGGACATGAACAAGTAGTTTTCAGACAAATCATAACTATAGTCTTATGAATCATTATTGATTAGAGATTTGCAAATTAAAACAGTTCTAAGGTACCACTTCACACCAATCAAATTGGCTAACATGACAGAAAAGGAAAATGATAAATGTTGGAGGGGATGTGGGAAAACTGCAACACTAATGCACTGTCACTGGAGTTTTGAACTGATCCAACTATTCTGGACAGCAATTTGGAACTATGCCCAAAGGAACTATGCTGACAAAATTGTGCATACCCTTTGACTCAGCAATACTA
>CM053622.1:696292345-696321291 GCA_028646595.1 Phalanger gymnotis | reverse complement strand
CAGCCATAATAGAGGTTCAGACAGAGTATAATGGCAGTTCAAAGGTGACAAAGATCACATCAGGCTGGGGGAACCATCTGGAGAAGATGACATTGAGATATACCTGTCTGTGCACAGGCTTAATGTTTGATGTAGAAGAATAGTTGCACCAGGGTGTAAATTCCTCTAGATTTAGGACACCAGGAAAAAACATTCATTAAAGCCTTGAAAAAAAGAAATATGAATGCCCAGTTTACATAAAAATATGGACCCTTTTCCATCAATCCTCTGAAGCAGCCAGAATGTAATCCAAAGCACACAAATGCCTATAGCTAAAAATGGTTGAGAATTTAGGGATAGATTGTTTATTGGGGAGGAAAATAGGGTAATGAGTTGGGATGTTTAGGGAACACTGTTTGGGGAAACTTGGTAAATGTTATGATCATGATCCAAAAAAATGTCCTTAGAATATCTGAAGTGCAATGACTTCGTGATTGGAAATGGGCCCTAAACTATTAGAGTTCAATAAAATTTGTTGCCCACAACTCTGTCTGTCATTAAACATCAAGCTTCACTGTTGGAATAACAACAGAAAGGATTAACAGACAAAGGGGTAGCAAGAGGAGGATAATAAGAAGCCACCAGACAGTTTAAAGATCAATTCAATAACAAAACCCCCCAGCCAGAAATGGAAATAACATGATTGATTGTTGATATTTTTATATTACTTTATGGTTTTGCAAAACACCTTATCTTCTTTCGACTTTATAATGAACATTAAAACCAAACAGTACAACTATCATTATCTCAGTTGTATACATAGGGAAATTGAAGCAGAGGGGTTAAGTAATTTGTTCATGGTCTAACTAGGAGATAACAGAAGTAGATAGAAATTCAAATATACTGACCTCAAGTTCAAAATTATTTTTAGTTTATCAGATTTGCTTCCAAAATTGGATTAAATTTCTAAGACAACAACAAACATTTAAATACTGCTGCAAAATAAGACCATTTGCATGCATTATCTTGTTTTAGAGTGGTTTTCCTGAACCTGTCTGAGATAGTTCTATCATACCTCATTCATACCTGGTTATTTTTCTTCCTTATGAAAGTAAAATCAAGTCAACAAACATTTATCAAGCACCTACTATGTACTATGTATTATGAATTATAAAAGTACTTGATTTCAAAATCAGATGAAGAACTAATTGAAATAGAATCTCAGAGAAATAATTCAAAAAATTCATTAATTTTCTAAATTATTTATAAAAGCCAACATTTATATAGAACTTTAAAATTTCCAAAGTACCTTAAAATATTATAATCCTCACACCAAAGAGAATCATTCAACTATTAAGTATCTAAAGCAGGATTTAAATTCAAGTCTTGACTGAAGGTCTAGCATTCTATCCATGCGCCACCTAGATGTCTCTTCCAGGTCAGTAACTTCTCAAATGGAGGACTTTAGTGATGTATTACTACTCTTGTTGAACCATTCCTAAGGAATTTCTTCACACAGCAGTGGTGCTTACTAGTTGAATCTGCATCTCGAGTTTAGAAGGGGTAGATGGAGACAATTTCCCACAGAGTAAGGGGAAGATGTCAAGACAGAAACACCACAACAGTTGTGTTGGTGGAACTATTGAGCCCTGAATCTCTTAGAGTTCCAGAACAGTTGTTGTTGCTACTGCTGTTATTACTGTTCATCCTTGATTCTTGAAAAGGACCAATGACATCATGGGGGTGATGTCTTGACTTGTGAATGAACTGAATTCAAGAGAGGCAGAGCTGTACTGTCATCAGCCTCACTCTCTCTTCCAGTGTCATAGCGTGTTCAACTTTCTTTACCTTTTATTCCTCCCCTAAAATAGGTTCTTTGCCCCACTGTTCACTCTAAATGATGTTGGTGCCTGGAGAGATGGAGTGAAATCCTTTCATCCCTAGTGACTTATAACTGAATTACAAGATAAAGCTTTGACTTTCTATAATATGGATAGACATTGCCCATTAGAATCAGGAGGAACTGAACTTGAATCCTGGCTATGCACTTACTAGTTGAGTGAATCTGGGTAAGTCATTTTGCCTAATCTGTAAAATGAGGAAGTAGAGTTCGATGGACTCCAGGGTCCATTCCAGTTCTGAAAACCCAATCTTAAGTCATTGAACCTTTTGTTCCTAAGTATAATTCTCATAGTTATCATCATGGAAAAATGTCGTTCCTATATTTTCCCCCTACAACATCTACCAACCCAGGCATTTCTTGGTGATCTCATTAAAATATCTTTGTTATTCTGAGGTTAAAGTTATAGTACTTACTCATTTATTTAAAAAAAAGCATCAAATCACTTTGAAGGCTTAAGGAGCATACTGGAAAGAGAATCAACAAAGAAAAATGAAACAGACCTACTGAATGTTAATCCATGGGCAGCAGGAAAAGGAGAGACTACACTTGGGCTGCATATGACCTTCAAGTTCAGCCTAAGGTCATATGGATTGAGAATATAAAACGTGAAACTTAGGTAAATCACATCTTGATGCCCTTTCCATTTTGGTTAATATTCTGATGCATAAGGGAGAAAACTGGGAAGATGTGTCTCTGTGCTTGGTTCTTGTATTTTGATTTCAAGGAAGTAGCCTTAAGGGACAATGGTGAAGATATTTGTAGAGATTAAAATATTTCGTGGAGCCGTTTTTAAGCTATAATTTAAAGAATGTATTTCAAAGGGCTTTTAAAGAACATTGAAAAGGCAATGCTTGTGTTTTTTCAAAGTGTGATTTCTACATTTATCCTGTAGAGATATTGCTTTGCTATAAAACTGTTTGCCAACTAATTTGAATATGTCAGAACTCTGCACTTATTTAAAAACATTTACAAAGCATTTAATCAGTAATATTCCATGCAGTGAATAAAAACTGGTGAAATATAGGTTATCTATATTCCTGCTGTACTTTCTTCTGTGGGAAAAGAAGTTTGTTTAATGAAATTAAAAACTGAAGTCAATAGGGAAGTATTCCCTCATTGATAGGGGAATTATATTTTATGACTAATCTAATATACATATGTGGGTATTACACATACATGTATACACATATAGGCATATACGTATACACAATATATATAAAAGTATATGTGTGTATTAAACACACACATGCACAATACAGGTATGTATTTACAGAATACTTTATAGTTGCTCCTTTCATATAGAAAATACATCATTGTCAAAATAATCAGAGACCTATGCCTTTAAGACTTCAGATTCTTTTACAATTTCACTTTCATGGTAATTAACCAAGATTATTCAAATAGTTTTGACATTTATGTTATACTAGACTCATTGGATAGGTTAAAAAGCCAAGCTATATCTTGTTCCCCAGCACAAGGCAAGAAGCAATTTGCTATCTTTGGGATTCAAGAATCTTTTTAACTACTGTCACCAGCCTAGCCTATGACTCATCTCCCCAGGCCTATGTTATTTCAATAACAATTCCACAAGTTTCCTTATCTCCAGTCATCACGCCCTGTTACAATATATGCTCTTCATGACTGCCAGATTTATCCTCCTAAAACAGTTTTCATCAAAATAAATCCATGCCCAAGAACCTATAAAAGCTTCCTAATGCATATCAGATGTAGTTCACACTCTTAGTCTACAGTTAAAGGAAGGGATAAGGACTACTTTCCTTATAACTTCTAAATTTATCATCCTAAAATACAGTTTTCATTATAATAATCCCTTGCTTAAGAATCTGAAGTGACTCTCTAATGCATATTACTCCAAGTTCAAATCCTCATTCTCTAGTGAAAAGAAATCCCTCCACAAATCTGACCCAAGATATCTATCCAGCATTACTCCATTACTTCTTTACTACATTCCTTCTTTCTTCCCTCTCCCTCCTTTCTTTTTGACTTATTATCCAAAATAACAATGGGAAGAGGAAAGGAATACTCCACTGGTCAGCATTATATGAGAATTTGTTGGAAAAAGTTGAGGGTGGGGTATATTATTATCCCTTTGAACATCCTTGTTCTACTGTGCTGACTTAATTATTTTGTTATTTTTGATTCCATCCTCAAAGCAAATTGTCCCAAGAAATTATTTAGTAATAGGCTTCCTTCTATAGTATCCTTAGTCAAGTTGAAGGGTATATATGGAAACTTTGAAATCAGAAGAAATAATACTTTCTTTGAATTAAACAATTCCATGATTTTAATGTTTATTAAATTAAATTGATTCATGTTTATCCAATTCTGTTTCCCATAATGTCTGGGTCTAGGTAGAAATCATTCAATGGAAGATGGTAACAGAGAGTCTGTTTGCAGGAGACTGTTCCCTTGATGAAGGAGCATTGCTTTTGGGGACACAGACTTTGATTGTAGGAGGGAGAACCTGGTGGGAGGAGGAGAGGCCAGTTTAAAATAGGGGAAGGGGTAAAGGGGAGCCATCTGTGAAGCCTGATTGCTAGCTGCTGATAATAAACTAAGGGAGCTAAAGCCGAGGCAACCTCCTGCTATGAGTAGGATGACTGATTGCTGGCTTGCTGAGAATGAGATAAAAGGTATGGCATGATTCAGTTTTCTGCACCCCATCAGGTGGCCCAAGTGCCAGTCTCTCAGCCTGGATTGTGAATCTTCCTGGAGATCATATTTCCCTGGGAATATTTATCTGTTTGCTTGAGGAGGAGACCTAAATCCTCTCAGTGTTTTCTCTATGTCTTTGTTAATTAATACCCATAACTTCTAAAATGCATGCTCTTTTTATGGAGTGGTACAGTAGCTTGATGGAAATGAAGTTTAGGACATTTTTGAATGTGCCTAAATGAATTTGAATATCAGTTGATCTGGGCTAGTAGTTTGAGCCAAATGCAGTATACTCATCTCAAAATATTCCACATTTAACTCCCAAGTGAAAAAGGAGGGCTACATTAATCACATACTACCTGCAGAGTATTGCCAGATGCCAGGGAAAATACAGAGTTTAGATATAACATATTTCCACTCTTCATGGAGGGTATCATACTGATCATTGAAAGTAGTTTTATTTTGAAAATTGAAATACGGAAACAGAGCTGTAATCTTATCAATGTTGATATTCTACCCAACTCTGCAGATCATGATCTATCCATGACTACCAATCCCTTGGAATTCTCCATTTCTTTCCCTAAATTTGCCACAAAGGGTCCCCCCAGAGTACCAGGGGCCTTCCTAATTTTCTCTTGACATCACAAAGATGCTAACGCAGCATAAGGGCAGATGACTACTTATTCCTTGTTCTATAGGCACATGACAAGAACATCTTTTTTCAATCATACTTTTTTATGACATCCTATATTGTTATTCTTTGTATTTCTTCATTTATGTGTTGCTGCCTGCTCACTATTATCACATATCTATTGCTGACCAAGTAATATTAATGTTTAATTCTTCTGTGACTGAACAGTTTCATTACTTCCAGTCATGTAACACTAGTAGAAAGATGGGCATGAGTTTCAATAAAAAAATTTGGTTTCATTAGAAAAGCATTACAATTTCCCAAAGGCAATTCAGTCATATATCCCATTCCTATTTAACTCTGGGCCCAAATCACCATAAATTTTCATTGGCCATTCAAGAAAAATTTATTGATGAATGAGCTTTATAGGCTGTCTAATTGCAAGTCATAATCTGAATAAAAAGCATTCTTCCTACTTTTTGTTGTTGTTTTCACATGGATAGTTACAACAAACTTTTTTGAGTGACTATGGACATTGCCACTGGAATTTGCATTGTTCTGGGGCTTGATGCAATTAGCATAATGTCATCCACAAATAACATTTGGAGAACCTCATCATCTATGCAGGAGGCCTCCTCAACCTAGACTTCTTCCTGAATTTCTTTCTTGTCAAGTACCTTAGAGAAGCATACATCTTATTCTGTTCCTCACATGGTATTACTGATCAGAAGGTTTGTAAAAATAAAAGTTTTTCTCTTTTGTTTTATATATCTTTCAAGAAATCTTACATGATATTGATGTATCAATGGAGGATACCTCTCTGGAAGAGAACAGTGTAATAATGCCATTCTTTACCAAATTAAATGTTTTTATTTCAAAGAATAATAAGTACAGTTGCTTTGTATATTCTCTATATCTTTCAGTCAATTGTACAATGGCAATGGTGAAGTTTACTCAGGGTTATTGTTTACAAAATCCTGCTCCCATTAACAAATTCATCAGGGATGTCCTTGGAAAAGGCGCTGATAATTCTCATGAAAAGTTATATAGACTAGGCAAATACGGTGATAGTTGATGACTTTCTATTGTTCACCTTTTTTGATATAAAGTACAAGATTCCCCCCCACTATCACCCCCCACAATAGTTTTGGTATCTCCTCCTTCCAATGCCTTATGAAACTATCTGCCACACTCTTGCAATTGTGTTGTTTCCCAAATGGGTCTTCTTTATTTATACTTGGCATAGTTCAGCTATTTTTCCTCTCTTTGTTCTCTGTAATGTCCTGTCTACTTACCTACCTTAGGGCCTATATAGTTGAATATAAGAGTGCTATTTGGTAAGTAAGTCAAGCTGATTTAGGTGCTGGTTAGGCTCTTTTGCTTTCTGTATTAGGTAGGCAATTTATTTATATCATTTAAATTCCCATATGAAATTGGTATTTCTATCATTTCTTCTATCCTTACTTTCCTTTTCATCATCAATAATAATTAAGTTGAAGTTCTTTTAATTCCATGCCATGTATCTGTAATTTTTATTCCTTCTTTTAGCTTTGTACTAATTTTGATTTTTCCTCTATAGAGTACTACTCTGGTGTTTCATTGTCACATGCAGATAAGCTTGGATTCTCAAAGACTGAACAAGCAGAGTATAATGTCTGGTAGGGTCTACCATTACAGAAAGGATTGAGTAGGTTGCTTTTCAAGTACTGGTCTTGATGAGCACAGAGAGGATTAAAGTTGGTTGACTGGCCATTGGGTTACAATTTCTTTGGAAATGGCAATTCATAAAACAAGAGGGAATACACATGGCTCTCAGTCATATATAACCCCACTTCTACTTCTTCAGTAATGATATCAGAATAGTGGAAAAGGGGGTATAAACTGTTAGGAGCCATGTGGTCTTAAGATGACTTAGGAATGTCTATTTAACTAAGCGTTCTTAATTAGACATGCTATTGGAGGAAATGAATGATACTGATATTGGCATTCTTGTTCCAAATACAACTAGAATAGAGAAGAAGATTGCAACTAAATGAAAACTCAATTCAGTTTGGACCTAAAAGGTTTTCCTTGGAGAAGCAAATGAAGGAGTTTGTAAAGGTGGTTTTTTATCATGCATCCAAGGTCAACAAGAGATGTAATTTCATGGAATATGTGAATATATTGTTTTGCAGCAGTCATGATAAATATTTGCAAGGAGACCACAATTACAAAACCCAAAAGTTTTGTGTGAGCATATTTTGCAGAGGAGAAAAAGGTAGAAAAATTGTACAAAGAATTTTAAAAGATTATATAGATTAAATTAAGGCATACTTTATTTTATTCGGTGACTTCAATACAAAGAAAGAAATCGGCAAAAATGTTGAAAAGTATGTTGGAAAATAAGGAATGGTAATAAAAAATGAGAAAGGCCAAATGATTTCAACCTACACAGAAGCCTCATGAGAGTATAGTACAAACATTTATTCAGGGAAAAAAACAAAAACAACAAACAGAGGCACTGTAATTGACCAATACTGAATCAAATCAAAACTGAAATTGATCATGTTTTAATATATTAAAAATGACTCTTTACTTATTTTGGTCCCCAGTCCTGAATGAGCTATTTGTAATTTGTAATAATCAGCCTATCAATATTATTTGAATAATAATCATAATTTTATAGCTGATATTTATATAGCACTTTACATTACGTATAGCTAATATGTCATAGTAAATGGAGACCTAGCTCTTGAAGCCAGAGAGAAATGAGTTTAAATCCCCTTTCTGACATATATATTCTGTGTCTTCCTTAGCAAGTCATTTAACCTCTCAGCTGCCTAGGAAACTCATCAATATCAAAACTTGCAGAGAAGGTCAACCTGAATTAATAGATAGTTTCCTCAATTGGGAGTATTCTAACAATGAAATCAGACTTCCACTCCCTAGCCACTCTAATACTTTCACATTATACATGATTTACATTCATTATTTCATTTGATTCTGTAAATATCTAAGATCTATATAGCACTGGAAAGGATCATCTAATCCAACAACCTCTTTTTAACAGATAACGCAACTTGAGACCGAGGGAGTTCAAGTCACTATCCCAAGATCACACAGAGAGTCTGCGACAGAGCCAGGATTCAAATCACCTGGTTTGTCACCTGATTCCTAATCCAAGATGCTCTCGATTAAATCATGTTTTCCACATTCATGATAAAGATGAATGTGTCAAGACTGGTGGAGAAACTGGATTCAAATCCAGTGTTTAATCTTTTCCTGATGACCTTGGATAAGTCATATGAACAAGCGTTTATTAAGAACCTATTATGTGCCCAGCATTGTGAATCACAACTTCCTTGAGCCTCAATTTCTTCATCTTTAAAATGAGCAAATTAGACTAGATGGTTTCTGAGGGCCCTTCCAGCTTTAGTTCCTATGATTTCATTTTAATGTTACAATTACTCTGTGGGATGTAGAATTAAAGTTATTTTTGATAGATGAGACAGCAAACTCAGAGAAGTTACTCAAGGGCACACAGATAATAAGTGGCAGAGTCAGGAATTGAGCTGAGGTGATTTGACTACAAATCTGGGGTTTATTCCTACATATAGCACTGTTATTTTAAATGTTGTCTTCAGCTCTTTTACTGAAGAAAAGTCCTAGGACACAATTAGGTTCTATAGTTTGGGGAGACTTTGAAGTTGTGGTGTTTACTCTAAAAGAAGCTACACATCATCATTTTCATTCAAATATTTTAAACATCTTTCTTCATTATGAATACATTTTCTAAATCATTAAAAGGTTTTTATTTGAAATTTTGTATCCTCAAATAATATAAAGAACTCTGACATTGTTTCTATTTGAATCACAAAAAAGTGAGGTTTTAAAAAGTCATTTAGGTTAAAATATAAGCTTTCTTGTTTTAAAAATACACAGCAATTCAGTTATAATCGAAATCCCCATTGTATATAGGTTAATGAATTTCATATTATTGATTGGGGACCTTAGTCTTAATGATGAAGGACAGTTTGTTCCCATTGCAAAATTGATGAAAAGAAATGTGACCTCTGTGACTATTCATCTCCAGAATCATATAGTTTAGGTTTTAGATAACATCTTGTTCATTTGCCCCAATTCACTTTGAAACTGGGAACTTCTAGCTTACTCAGGTTGAGATAGTTTTTTTTTTAATATAAAGTTCCTGCATCCAATTAGAATTAAGTAGAGAGATTGCATAGATTGCATAGATGGCATATAAAGGATGATACAGTATAGATGTATGAAGGATGTAGCATGAGAGTTTCCCTCCATTTACCAGGACCACTTAAGCACCCAGAAAAGCATCCTCAAAGCACTTCATAGAAAAGCATCATGGCTGAGATTACAATTCAGAGTTCTTGTCTCTTAGTCTTGTCCTTGATTTATTCACAGACCAAGAGATATAAGAAGCTAAAGTGATATTGGGATCATTTGCCATTGCCCTTTGTGGCCCTGTTTATGAAATCGTAATGACAAAAAGCTCCTCTAAGACTCAGTGAAATGTGAAGTTTGGCCTGTTTGGGTTTTTATGTGCTAAATATTTTACCTTCCTCTATCTTTCATTATGTTATATTTATGGATCTATTATGATGTGCTAAGCGCTATTTTGAAATGATGCTGTTATTTCTATGAAATACTCCTTTTGTCAGATACCCAAAGAAAACAGACTGTATTTTTTCTACTTTCTTTATGAAAGCCAGGAATAAGTCTTCTAATATCTAAATGCTTTGTTGAAATATCTGAGAGTGATATGGGCTAGATTTATTTGTTTTTATTGGCATGAGGAGGGGCTATGTGCATGTAGGCCAACAGCAACTGTGGCTATCAGGAAAATAGGAACTGGGTAGACCCCTAATGCCTTTCTGAGGGGGTGCCAATAAAGTGGAGAGGGAAAAAATGAAACTGCAAGGGTAATGAGAATTACTCCATCTTTCCCCTACTACGTAGAATCTCAATTGTCACTTAAATGCACATTCTGGCTATTATGAAATATAATCATGGTTTTTAATAGCATTAATCCTTCCAAATCATTTATTAGCATAATTAGCATGGAGCTCTTGAAACTATTGTCTTGCCTTGGGCTTCATTATAGGCCTAACTAGCAAACCAACCATTAACTGCTGATAGCGACCTATTCTGCAGGGACTCAGAAGCATAATATAAATGAAGCCTAGAATTAGAGCTATTAATCGGGGGAAAGAAGAAGGCTTGCTGTTCTAATTTATCCCTACTCTTCAACTGAAAGATTGTTTTGCCTCATTTTGGGGTGACTTAAGAGTATCCTAATGATTTGTTAGCTTATAACTGAATACATTTTCAATTCTATAGGAATGACTTTCCTTAAAAGTCACCAGCCCAAAGTAATAATAGCATTTATATTGAGATTTAAGGTTGGCAAATGATTTTAAATAGATATTAACTCATTTGATATTACAATATAATCTATATCTATAGTTATATCTACAGCCTTATTGGGAATTTAATAACACATTGTAACTAAATTTCCATAGAGTTGGAAAAAATAACACTAATATAAGATGAAGTCCATCCTTCTGTCAGGGCATGCATGTTCTTTAATGAACTACAAAATTTCGCACAATATAATTTTCAGTCTCTAAAATGATGTTTTCATGATTTTCATGAATCATTTCTTTTACTGAGGAAACTTTACTCCTTGATGTTTGAATGGATTCTTTTTTATTTTAAATATTATAATAAAGCTACTTGTTACCTTACTTTTCATCACAGTTCATTCTCCTATGAGTCAAGGTTTAGATCTCTTGTGTTTGGGTTTTTTCTTTCCCCATCATAATACTAAGGATTTGATATATTGAATCTGCTCATATTGGGATAGTTTAGGTGTCATTTGGACCTGAAAATGAGATTTTTTAATTGTTATTTTGTATTTGTTATCTCTTCAATAATTAAAAGCACTACAGGATTTCCTGGCTACTGAGAAATTAGGTGACTTAACTATGCACCTACAACTAATATGTTTCAGAAATAGGACTTGAACTGAGGTCTTTCTGTCTGTGAAGTTGACATTCTCTTCTTGTCCATGTTGCCTGAATGAAAGGAGGAATGATAAGGAAAGATTTATTTCTGTGTTCTCCTTCAGTATGATGATTCCATACATTCATTTTCTTAGTAATTTATTTCATTTACTATAGCATAATGTTTTATATTTACATAGTGTTTTCCAGTTTATAAAAATTCTCAAGCTATCCCTTGAGAAAATTAGTAGAAATGATAAATTCCCAGCAAGCCTTTCCTGATCCTCTTGAATGCTAATGTCTCCCTTCTATTGATTGGCTACAATTTACCATATATACATATACATATTTTATATATACTACATATCAATATTATATGGGCATATATATGTACGATGTGTATATTGTTACTTGTACACATGTTGTATACACCATTTTACACATTAACTAATTTGATATCACAAGATATTCTGTATCTATATTTATATCTATACCCCTATTTGGGAATGAAAATATAACACCTAACTAAATTTACATAGATTTGGAAAAAATATATATGTGTACACACAGGTGTATGTATATGTATACGCACATATATACATATTATATAAAACATTACATATACAAGTATATATGTATCTGTATGCAGAAACAATATACATATATGTGTAGATACATATACATACATATACACACATATATAAGAGAGAGAGTTTATACATAGTTTTCTATGTGGCTCCCCTACTTCCAATTAAAGATCTTTGAGAAGAGGTATTACCATTTTTTACTTTTCTTTGTCTCCTCAGCACTTAGCACAGTTCCTGGAACACACTCAATATTTAATAAGCACTTATTGACTTACTATTAACCAATTGTACAGATGAAAAATTGAAGCCTAGGTAGATTAGTTGTGACACACTTACATAGTTACCTGGCTTAGAAGCGGCAAAGTTATGATACAAACTAGAAGTCTCTAGTTGCAAATTCAGTGATTTTTCCCTGGCACCATTGCTTTTGTCATTTTTCCATCTGCTTTCATAAAATAGAAGCAGCAACATATAGTGCATAGATAACTAGGTCTGAAATCATCCAGACCTAATTTTAAATTCTGTCTCTGACGTATACTAGTCATATGACCCTGAAAAAAATCACTTAGCTTCTCTGTACTCTAGGCAACTCTTTAAGATTGTAAGCTGCAGAAAAGATACTGACCTGCATTGGTAAAGGGAGTTTCCTTGGGTGAGAGCTTCATATAGCAATGAAATCCCAAGTGCAGACCATATCCCTATTAAAAAGAAACACTGACTGTTTTTAAATCCACCTTGCCTTCTGCATTCTGTTATGAGTTGTTTTCTTTAAGAATTAACTGATTATTTTTTTCTGGAATTTATTTTCATTCTCCTGATAAATGGATAAATTCAAGGACCTAGTACATTTTTACTTATCAACAGGCACTCAGTAAATACATGTAGAGTGCTTGACTCAACTGGGAGAATATAAGTTTATGAGGTAATGGGCCATTTGTATGTTTGGCTTTTTTGGCCCTGACAGCAAAGTTTCATTGGAGAGACTGAATAAATGCTCCTTGAATTGAATAGACTTCCTGACATAGGCCACAAAAGCTAGTTAGAGAAGAATAAATCTTTCCATGTCTCTTGGTCATCATACTAATTTAATAATATTCACATTAACATGATCCATAACCTACTAAGGTACCCTCAGATGAAAGATATGATCAGAAGGCATACTTCTTCTCTGGAAGATTGATTATCATCCTTGGTAGGTAGATACTGAAATTGTTGGGTATGCTGCAAGAGGATATTATAGAATTATGCATCATTAGGACTAAAGGGAACCATGATTCATCAGAAGCAATCATTTTATCTAACTACTTTCATTTTGCAGGTGAGGAAATTGAGGCCCAGGATCACCATGGATGATCTGTCCACTTTTTCTTTCTTGCCCTTTTCCCCTATTAACTTTCCTTTCTCTTCCTTAGAAGGATGTATAGGAAAAAGACAAATTTACAGAACCAAGCAAATTCTTTTATTTATCAGAGTTCCCAGAGATTAAAGAATGTGAATGAATACAATAGTAGCACCAGTTGTTTATGTTGATAAACTACATGGGAACATACACATATCAATTAGCTTAAATTATATATTGTTGTAATTTCTAAGCCATGATCTAAAGATAACTGCAAATTTAAAATATCTCAGCTAAATGATACAAATTTATCAAAAGTCCATGATATTATTGACTTTCTTTGAGAACTTGGCAAGAATCTCAAAGGCTATAGAAGGTTGTTGATTTTACAATTGGTAGGTATCTGATTCAGCTCAGGATTGTATCCTAGGCCTGATTCACTGGACACATGAAGAAAATCAATTACAAAGAATGTCTGAAATGATCAGTTATACCAGGATGTTAGATTGAGTCAGGCAAGCTAAAGGCTGAAAGCAATAGTTCATAGTAAAGATGGCGGTTTGGATGCAAGGTGAAGTAAAAGAAACAACATCAAGATAGAGCTGTGTTGGTCCTCAGAAACCATAGGTTACACAGAAGTATTAAAAGCTTATACTTGTGTTATATATGTAAAATGTCTCAAAGCCTTGGAGTTTTGCAAACAAAAATCAGGAATGTGGAATAAAAGATTTGAAAGGGAAGGCAATTGCCTTTGCAGTGGTCTCCTCTAGATTTTTGTCGCTTTTGTTTTTGTCTTGCCCTATTCATTCATTTCCATGGTGAGATATAATGGGTCTCAAACTACTGAGGGAAACAGTGGTGTCTCAGTCACCTAAGTCTCTAAGGAGTTTCCCTGTCAGAGTCACTTGAAATATGCAATCTTCTTTTTTATTATACTATGTTATGGAAATGCTTGTTTTATTCTGTGAATTAAGCATACAATGATTAAAAAAAGAAATAGATTGGTGGGTGGGGGGAAATAGCATCCCTACAGAAGGCTGAATAGAAATTCCAAGGACTTTCTAAACCTAAGTCAGATTTCAACTTAGAACAGAGAAGTAGATCTGGCTATCAGGAGGGAGAGAGTTAAGCAAAAGACTAAATTCCTGCATACCCCAACTGGTTGATTATTCTGTGTGCTAAAAGAGCTTGACCCCTGAAGCCAGTTTCTTGGAGCTGACAGACCTCTTACTTCCTGTGGAGATGCAGTCAGTTTTTCATAGATTGATGTGTGGCTATGTAAAAGCCTTGCCTTTACATAACAGCTGAACTTAATGTCTGGGTTTCATGCTCCAGGAGATGTTGAGATCTCCAGTGCTGAACAGATCCAGCCATGAGCAACAACAATCAGGGAACAGACCCAACAAGAACATAGTAATGCCTTCACCAAAAAGCACAGGCAGCCCTACAGAAGTAGAAGCATGGTTTGCCACTCCACATATGAACCCTGGAGACATTTGTGTGGCTATCCATACATATGTCCAGATAATACATACTCGTGTCAACTCCTGAATATGCATATTCAGACCACACATTTCCCTATACGTGTGCTTCTTCACATATGCACTCTGGCCATGTGTGATCCCTACACCCCATATTTCCCACACACACCTTTGATTCCTAATGATCTCCGACTTTTCCTACTTAAGATTTGTGTGCCTCAGGTTCTAGAGTGTGGAAAATATGTTCAATTGCTGCTTTTCTTACTATGCTATTGCATTAAATGCCATTGTTTTTGGTGAATTTTATGCTCTAGATGACTAATAAAATAAAACCCACTGGTGGGGACTCATGAGCTTAACTTTGAGTGGATGAGAACCCTCAGAGGAACTTGAATTTGGAATATTTTTTCTAGGGGGAATATGTAAGATAGGGTGCCTCAGTTGCCACATAAAGTACTTTACATATATGATTTCATTTGACCTTCAAAAGAACTCTGTATGGAAGTAAAGTAATATGAGGCTGAGGCAGTATGCTGTAGTAGGTAGAGATTGGCCCTTGAAATAAAGAATAGCTATTTCAAGCCTTGCCTCTAACAGATATCATCTATATGACCTTGAGCCAGTGGATTAACCTCTCAGTACCCTCGGCAATTTTCTGATACTAATAGTCACTAAGTAAACATGTAGAAGTGCCTTCTAGGTGCCAGACAGTGTACTAGTTTTAAAGAATAAACTGGACTGCTTTGGTAGATGGAATTTCCTCATTTGTGAGTTGCATATTTCAATGAAAGCATGAGCAAGAGATCCTTTACCTTAGATTACAGAAGAACAAATTAAGGCTCACAGTAGAAAAGTATCTTGTCCTTGTTCATGCAGCCTGATGTAGTGGTTAGAACATTGGACTTGGAGTCAAAAAGACCTAGGTTGACATCTCTTCTCAGACAGTAGTTATATGACCCTGGACAAGGGGAAATGCCCAGTCTGGAAATGAATTGTTTTATATGAGGAACAGCAACTGCAGAGTGCATGGAGTTGAATGCTAGAAGACGGGAAGAGGGTCAGGTTGAGAAGAAATTGATTTAGCTTTATCATGGATCACCATTCAGCATTAAATATTTATGCAAACAAAATTTAAGAAACAGACATGCTGCACTCTCTTCCAGATGGGGAGAGATAGGATAATGGACAGATGACCATCTGGTATCAATTTTCTCACATGGCAGTTTCAACAATAATCAGTCTGCCACCAGATCTACCTTTCCTCAAGGCCACAGTGGCAACAGTGACTAATTCCAGGGAGTTCCTTAAAGCCACCCCCCACACCTTGCTTATAATCTTCTGCCTCCCCCATTTCTTTTTCAAAATCACCCACCACACATCTCAGTTCAAATTAGATCATATCTTACTTTATATGAGATTTTCCTTGCAGAGCAAGGGGAAAACAACACTATCTCTTTAATTATGTCTAGATTCAATGTTCCCAGGAGTGAGTGTACACAGGCATTGAGGACTTTATCTCTGCCAGCATAAACTGGTCTCCAATACCTTACTATATTACATTTCATATATTTTGTTTTCTAAATTGCTTCCCATTTTTTATAGGATTTATGTTGCTAATATCCCTGAAAAGGTGTGGTTTTTTTTGATTTATACAGGAAATGTGAAAGATGACAGGAATTCTCATACGGCAATTATCTCTTCCAATCACCTGAGTTGTGCTGTTCTCTTCACGTGGAATGAAGAAGAAAGGGCACATAGTGACCAATATGAAATATCAACTGACTTTTTACATACTAAATAGGCTATGACTGACTAGACCAGAGGTGTAAATACGTGACCTGCAACATTCCCTAGTGTGGCCTAAATCAGACTAAAATGTAATTGGCGAATATTTAACAAAATAAGTGAAATACAATTAAAATAGGTAATTTTAATGTGTGGTTTTCCTAAGCCAATATGTAGGGGACTATAGCGGTTAGAGCACCAGGCCTGGAGTCAGGAAGACTCATCTTCCTGATTTCACATCTGGCCTCAGATACTTACTAGCTTTGTAACTCTGGGCAAATCACTTAACTCTGTTTGCTTCAGTTTCTTTGTCTGCAAACAAGCTGGAGAAGGAAGTGGCAAACCAGCCATTTTTGCCAACCATCGTTTGCCAAGCATCTCTAGCATCTTTGCCAAGAAAACCTCAAATGGGGTCGTAAACAGTCAAACATGACCGAAAAACAACTGAACAATAATAAAGTCAATAAGTGGCCTGGAGAGATCCTTAGTTTAGTGGCCTTCATTTCTATGTGAGTTTGATATCACTGGACCAGACCATAAGATTTTAGGAACATAGAACTAAAATATATCTTTAATCATCTAGTTTTATTCCACTATTTTAGAGATTAGGGAATAGAAAAATGCCACTACTTCAATCATATTACAAGCATGTATTGAAGAACTGCTAAGTGTTTGGTATTATTCTAAGTTCTGGGAATAAAAAGGCAAAAAAATGAAATAATCACTGCTCTCAAGGATCTTAACGTTCTCAAGAGAAAGACAAGAAGTTCACATACAGAATAAATGTAAAAAAAAATCAACAGAGTACAAAACAGTTGTGTTGACTTGCTCAGATTGACCCAGGAGCAGAGCTTGGACTCCAACCTCCATGTTCTAACTTCTGATCCAGGGCTTGGTTCGAAGTAACCATCACTGGATCATTTTCACTCTCATAAATGATAGAAGTAGATTGCATGTTGACACAAGGATGAGGGATTTTGCTCTTTTCATTTACTTAATGAGACAATGTTGGTTTTCTCACATTTATTTAGGGTTCTTCATTACAGCACTGTATTTTTCAAAATACTTAACTCCATTTATTAGAAGACTGGACAGTACCATAACAAAGACAACTAAACCAATGTGCTTTCACAAATATATTCTAAGTCTTTGGGGGAGGATTCATCTACCCTTGCTTAAGTAATCTTTTCGGGCTTAATAGTTATTGTTATTATTAACTATCATCATTATCATTATTATCATCATCATATATGTAGGGACATGTAATTTCATTGGCTCAGAAAGATCACTATAGGGAAGGTCTTTTCATTAATATAGTTTAGTACTTGTTCTGAAATAGTCTTAGAAAGTTGCCTGGGGAACTGAAAAGTTGAGTCACTTGAACTTGAGTCAGGTTGACCCAGGGTCACACAGGCTGTACATGTCAGAGACAGGACTTGGATTAGGATTGTTCTAACATTAAGATCTGCTTTCTTTTCATGACCTTATGCTGTATGTCATTTTCTTACATTCAGTTAAACTCAAATATTTATTAATTTATTATGTATTACATTCTTATGTGATATAGTATTATAATTACATGATATACAATTTATTAATATGATAGTGGTTAGGCATTGTGTTGGGCAGCTGTAATACATAGACAAAGCTGCAATTATTTATCATTATTATTATTATTTATTATACTGAGATGATACTAAATATATGCAATTAACTACATACAAGGTAAAGCAAAGTACTTTTAAGTGAGAAGTAGTGCTTACAATTGAGCAGATCCGGGAAGACCTCAAGGAGGAAATGGCACTTGGACTGTGCTTTAAAGGAGGCTAGAAATTCTGTGCAAAAGGGATGAGGAGGATTTTATTCTAGATGGGGGGACCATTTGTACAAAAGCAATCAATCAATATGCAGGAATTTTAAAGTGATTACTAGATACCAACTAGGGATTAGGGATACAAAAAATGGCAAAAATAATCCCTTCCTACAATGAGTTTACATTCTTATGAGAGAGACAACATGTACAGATATAGGTACGTAAAAAGATATGTACATAGTAGATGGAAGGGAACCTTAGAAGTGAAAGTTCTAAAAGCTGGAGAACTACAAAAGTCCTTCTGTAGGAAGTACTTCAGGTGAGTCTTGTAGGAGGTCAAAGAAGCAAGGTGAATGTTGTATAGATAGCATAATGATCAAGGCAGTTAAGCTGGAATAGAATTTAGAATACAAAGTAATCTGAAGTATGTTACATTCAATAAATTTATTCATTCAGATTTATTCATTCTTTCATTTAACAAAACAAATTCCTAATTGATTATTATTCATACAGTGGTGGCAGTGTGACAGTGAAGAGTGCTGGTTTAGAGTCAGCCAAGTTTCAAGTAGTTACTAAGCTGTATGATCATGGACAGATCACTTGACTTCCAAGTTCCTCAGATAAAATCTCTGGGAATTTTTTTAAAACTAAGTCAGAATTGGTGAGATCTGCCTGATCAATTCCCACAAAGGTTGCAGCTGCCCAAATTATAAATCCTTTCTATTTCCTTATAGATACAATGCAATAGGCCAGACTTTGAGTCACATAAAATGATAAATAAAATAATGTACTCACCCTTGTTTGTAACCTAAATCTTTTCTATAGCAGAAGATAGTTTTCTCCTTACACTCTGCCTAGAGATTAGGCTTAATAACAAAACTTATGATTTCTTGAAAAGGAGTCCTATTTACATAGACTATTCCCTTCAGTCTCATTCCATTCTTTATCACCATAGATAATTTGATCACTGCCTAAAAATACTCTTTACAATAATTACCAGTACTATCCATCTATGTAGCCCTTCTTATTTTAGTCTAGTCTTCCAACTGCCATTAAGTGGTTAATGAGGTCATTAAGTTGTGTATGACCAATTAGGCACATTTTTCCCTCCTAGTTTTGTAAGAAAGACTCAATGAAAGGTTGGAATTTAGCTACTCACATGTCACAGAACCTCATTGATTTTCTTGCCCTTTCTACTTAGTAAACTCATTTTCTCACTATCATTTCTTCCCCATGATGGAGTTCATTACTGAGGAAACTTTTACTTTTCATTTGGATAGCATTGTCTCACCTTGCTGCTATAGTATATTCTCTGTAAATTTTAGTAATAAATTAGATATATTTATATTAGGTTCTCTTTTTTCTTTCTGAATTTTAAACTGTTTTATGAGGATAAATTTGTATATTTCTTCATCAGAAATTTTATCTTCTCAAAAATAATTTCCTCTGCATTAAATTTAAATATTTTCTCAATTAATGGCAGATTTGATATGACTTCTCATTGAATACTTTACTTTTTGCAGCATAAATTTGTTTAATATGGATTCTTGGAGCACTCTCATCTATTTCACATTTATATGTTAAAATATTTTATTTACAACTTTATTTGGAATGTCAATACAACTAAATAAACTTCCTTACAGAAAAAGAAGGGAATGAGCATTTGTATTATACCTAGCATACACCAGGAACTGTGCTATGCCCTTTTTTCATATATCTCATTTGATGCTTGTAAAACCCTATGAAATAGATACTATTATTATCTCTATTTCACAAGAAACCAAAGCAGATAGAGGTTAAGTAATTTGCCTATGGTAATATAGCTAGTAGGTGTCTGAGGCCAAATTTGAACTCAAGTCTTCCCAGCTCTTGGCCCAGTGCTCTATCCATTTCACCACCTAGCTATCTAGCAACTATGTACCCTTCAACTGATTAATTTCCAGCCATAATACATCACAAATATTTTTAGGTTATTACCTCTCAGTTATAATCAGGATTCTTTTTTGTTTGTCCATTACAATTCCATTTTTCTTTTTATATGGTTATAGTTAGTGTGAATTCTATTCTACTTTTTTCAATGATATAATTATTTACCCTTCATTGTTTCATAATGATCTTTCCAGATTTTAATATGTCCCTTGTACTTGCCAGTTTAAACTATATTATAATATTCAAATATATTAATACACTAAAATCTACTTAAGCATCCTGTTTGGTGGTGGTCTTTTAGGTGTTTTTGTGCAGTATGTTTAATGTTGCTATATATTTTTATAAGTCTCTGAATAAATAACTCAATACCTCTTTTTATCATTTTCTGGTTATATTCTAAAAAAATTCTTGAATCAAAAGGTATGAATATTTTTATAATTTTTTAAATACACTAAGATTGTTTTCAAAATTGGCCTTCAAGTTTGTAGTTCCAACACCATTGGAATTGGATGGACCATTTCTCTTATCCCATCACCATTGAGTTTCATTGCTTTTTAATTCAATATTTGATGACATTGAGGTGGTTCATAAAAGTTACTTAAACTTATAACTTCTTGATAACATGGTTGAACATTTAAAAATGATTAATATTGTCTTCTCTTTTCAAAACCATAATATACTTTTACCATTGGTCTGTCATGTGATTTTCAATGTGTAAATTGGCTTTGGTAGTTAGCATTATCATTCTCCACCCACCTCAACATACACCAATTAATAACAATTATGTTCTCTCCCTCCTTCCTCCATTGTAGTATTTCAGTCAGAATTCGTGGGATGTTGATATAGTGGAGCACATAAGGTAAGCTGTTATTTACTGTTATCAGCCTTGTCTCTCTTTTTCCTTTGTTCTTTCCTTAGGTGGCTTCTGAAAACCAACATTTTCTTTGCTATCTTCTGACCTAACCACTCCTCTATCAAACTTTCAAATGGACATACTCCTCAATGGTCTATTCTTGGCTTTCTTAATTCATTCCCATGGGTTCAACTATTGCCTATGTGAAGATGATCTCTAATTATATATCTCAAACACAGGTCATTCTCCAGAGCTAGAGATGCCCAGAGGACATTTCGACCTGGATATCCCATTGGTATTTCAAATCACACTTGAATGAAATTGAACTCATTATTTTTCAGCCTAAGCCTGCTCTTTTTTTCTAATCTTACCTATTTTCTTTGTGATACTACCATTCATACAATCTTCTAAATTCATAATCTTGGGTTTATCTTTGATTCTTCCTTCTCCTTTATCTCTCATGTCGAATATCGATGTCTCTCCCACATCTTTCTTAAACAATGTCCTTTTTTCCTTTAAAATTAATTTTTTATTGATAAAATTCAATACATTAAAAAAGAAGAAAACAAACAATTCATGTTTTCACTGGTAGTCCTGGATCTCCAAGATAATAACTCAGGTCATAAGTGCAGCCCCACAACAAAAATCCATAAACTTCCAAGAATCAATAAAATCTAAGTCAAAATCTTCAGAAAGTGAGAACCCTGAGAAATCTCTTCATTAAAGTCAATCTGTTCTCTTAAATCCTGTCCTTTTTTTTATCAGGAAAGGGACATTACACATAGGAACCAAATTGACAGATAATTATTTGAGCTTTACCTTGTAGACTATGGGCAATTTGAAGAAGGAGGTTGATTTGAGAAGAGTAATTTCTTTATAAATTTATGAGAAAGCAAGTGGATCCTGCTCAGAGGTATGCTAGCTCCAGTTCTATAATCAATACTATAAGGTATAATCAGTAATCAATAAATATTTATTAAGCACCTACTATATGATAAACACTGTACCAAATACATGGAAGACAAAGAGAAATATACAGTCCTTTCCCTCAAAGAGTTATAATCTAATGAGGTAAGACAATACACAAAGGGAAGCTGAAAGGTGGTGTGTTGTTAAGCAAAATTGTCTCATTAGCATGGCTTTTGTTTCTTTTGAGTGGAAGTACTTTCAGCTGTTAAGTGCTAAGCCCCAGGCCCAGAGCCCTGTCAGGTGTGAAACCTGTGTGGGTGTGGATTGGTGACTTAGGAGGGGCCAGCTCAGGAATCAATGGTCTCTGGTCCTTGAGGCGGGGCTTGAGAACCCCGGAAGCTGGGCTGTGAGGAGGGGTGAGCCGGGAGACAACTTCAGTGGAGGCAGAAGGTGTGGAAGCCGGAAGCTGCGGAAGCAGGGCTTACCCAAGTGCGAGCAGGAACTTGAGGCCAGTGAAAATGATTTGGCTAAATACTATCTTGGTTTTTCTGTGGCCTCCTGGTTGCTCTTGTGAGATGGGCTTTCTGGGCCTGGAGTCTTTTTGTCAAGATGTTGGAATGGGGCGGCTGGTTCAAGGTTCTTCTGTGGTGGGGCCTAAATAAATTTCTTGTTGTTTTCTCCTTAGAGAATCTCTCATACCTTGCGATTTCAGACCATTCAAACACATACATGATTATATTTGAGATCATAAATTCGGCCTTCCTACTACAGGTGGGGACGTGGTTACAAGAGGGTATCCAGCACCAGGGCATAATATTCATGGAGTCCAAACCAAGCAGAGCAGCTGATAGAAAATACAGTTTAGCTGGAAAGTTCTGAGCCCTTTATAAAGGAAGGTTTTGAGAGAGGTTATTTATAACACCTTCCAACCCTCCAATAATGGGGAGTTAAATATCAAAGCTGGATCAATCTCCATGATTTTGCAATTTCAGGTGATGAGGTTATCCCAGGGGAAGAGATGATGCTTATAGCATCAAAATCAAACGTAAATATTCAGTGTGAGCTTCTACATCTCAGAAATCAACAGTCACTACAAATCAGGGCTTGATTTATTGTTTAGTTGTATGTCTAGACTTTAAAAAGTAATAGAGAAAAGTGATAATTATATAGATTAAATTTAAAAGTGTGTATTCTTTTTCTGGAGGGATGATTGTAAAATATTTACAAGCATGCCACTAATCTTGTCCTTGAAAAAATAATTAAACAAGAGGATCAATACAACAAAAAAGAATCCTAAAAGAATTACAGGTTCTAACTACTAGAAAACAGGAGTGATCTGACCAGGCAACTGCATTTGAATAGGATTCTACAGCACAAGAATTTAAATGTGTAATATCTCCTTTTGAAGCTAGACAGACTTGAGTGAGGAGCAAATTTGGCTGAAGTCTCAGACAGATAGCAAAATCCTGTCCTTGAGGAAGATGAAGTCAAAATAAACAAATAAATGATGTGGGGCAGGTAACAGCTAGGTAACAGGTTGATTGTCTCCCTCTTCTTTTAGACAGCAGTACAAAAAAGGTAGAAAGAGAGGCTTAAAAACAAGTTTTGACTCCTGTTTTTATTATTGTTTTATTTTCTCTTTAAAGTAGTCTGAGATGGCTAAGATACCTCATAATCCAAGGCCAGAATCTTTTGGAGCTGGTAGTGTTTGGTAGGAGAGTGGGTTGTAAAGAGCAGTAAAAGGGAGAAAGGTTCTTAGTTTTCATGTGGTCTTAAGTGGAAAAGATGAACCACACTCTTTGTAAAGTCCAGAGTTGAGTAGGAGAGGAATAAAGAAGGAAAACAGGGGTGGAGAAAAGGAAATAGCCTCTGTCCTCAGCTATGTTCTCTTCTACTGTTTCTTTGTTGTTAGTATTTTCTGCAATGTTCTTATTGATCAGGCATACATCAGAACACAGATGACATAATCTCCTTGCTATTATTTTATTTAAAAAATTACACAAATATTCATTAGGGAAATTGGTCTATAGTTTTCTTCCTCTGTTTTTGTTCTTCCTGATTTAGGCAACAGTACCAGATGTATGTCATAAAAGGAATTTGGTAAGAATATTTCTTTGCATATTTTTCAAAATAGTTTATATAGTATCGGACTTAATTATTTTTAAAATAATTGGTAGAATTCACTTGTGAATCCATCTGTTCCTGGGGAATTTTTTTAGGGTGCTCAATGATAGCTTATTAAATTTCTGTTTCTAGTATGAAATCATCTATTATATTTTCTCTCCTGTTAATCTGGGAAATCTATATTTTTATAAACACTCATCTGTTTCTCTTAGATTGTCAGATTTATTGGCATATAATTAAGGAAAATAGCTTCTAATAATTGTTTTAATTTCCTCTTCCTTGGTGGTGAGTTCACCCTTGCTATTTTTGATAGTAGTAATTTGTTTTTTTTGTAATCAAAATAACAAATAGTGTATCTAGTTTGTTGTTTTTTTCATAAATCCAGCTCCCACTTTATTTTTAATGGGTTTCTCATTCTCAATTTTATTAATTTCTCCTTTGATTTTCAGGATTTTCAATTTGGTGTTTAATTGGGCATTTTTCTGTTTCTTCTTTTTCAAGTTTTTTTTTTTAGTTACATGCTTAATTTATTGACAAGCTCTTTCTCTATATAATTTAAGTAAACACTTAGAGATAAAATATTTTATGATTGTCTCCCATAGATTTTGGTAAGTTGTTTCATTGTTATCATTCTCTTTAATTACATTTTTGATTGTTTTATGATTTGTTCCTGGATAGACATATTTTAGGATTAGGTTCTTGAGTTTCTAATTAATTTTAATCTGTTTCCATGGCACTTTATTGAATGTTATTTTATCGCATTATGGTCTGAAGAGGACCATTTAGTATTTCTGTATTTGGTTGTAAAATTTTAACAACAATGCTACTTGCAGCTACTGTAGAGGTGTAAGGCCAATAACACCAGCACACAAAAGGGCTGCTAGCACAGGTTCTTTCATCTGCTTTTCTAAGAAAAGCAACTTTAAGGGGTTTACAATCTCACTTTAATTAAACATACATATATCATTCACTTAGCTCAGGAATTACAAGTAGCAATTATATAAACAGAGCAAATAACACAAATCAGCAGACAGAACTTTTAACTGTCTCTCTATAGCAATACATATGTACTTACCAGAGAGAGAGAAGCACCAACATCTGAGTTTTCAAAGCTGGAGCTACTTAATGGCTACCCAGAGTCTCATCTGGTCAAATCACACAGAACACTTGTCTGATAAGTGAGCACCCAGAAAAAAGTCCCACTTTGCTTGCCATTACAATGCCCCAACACATGGTCAGTTTTTGTAAAGGTGTCACATATAATTGAAAAATAAAGATATACCATTTACTATTTCTATTCAATTTTCCCCAGAGGTTTATCATATCACTTTTCTAAACTTCTATTCATCTTCTTGACTTTTTTCACTTTATTTTATGTTTAGCTTTATGTAGTTTTGTGAGCAGAAAATTGAGGTCCCCCTATACTATCTATTTCATCCTGTAATTCATTTAATGTTTCCTTCAAGAATTTGAGTGATTTACCATTTGGTGCGTATATGTTTAGTATTGATATTACTTCATTATCTACAGTAAATTTTAGCAAAATATAGTTTCACTATTCAACTCTTTTAATTAGGTCAATTTTTGCTTTTGCTTTGTGAGAGATCGTGATTGTACCTATGCTTTTTTTAACCACAGCTGAAGTATAATCTATTCTCCCCCTGCTCCTTAATTTTACTTTATGTTTGTCTTTCTCTGTCAAGTGTTTTTCTTATAAACACCATGTTGTTTATAATATTTTTAATCCATTTCTAATCCATTCTACTCTTTACTACTGTTTTGGGCAGTTCCTCCCATTCACAGTCACAGTTATGATTATTGACTGCATATGTCTTTCCATCCTGTTTTTCCCCTGTTAATCTTTCTCTTTCTCTTTTTACCCTGTCCTTTTTCAAAAGATTGTTTTGCTTCTGACCACTATCTCTGTTAGCCCACCCTCTCTTCTCTCAGTCATTCCTCCCCACTTTCTTAACCCCTTCATTTTTACTTGGCTGTAGAGCAAGATAAATTTCTATACCCAACTGGGTGTATATATTATTCTCTCTTTGACCCAATTCCAATGAGATCAAGATCTAAGCATTGTCTACCACCATCACCACCATTTCTCCCTCTATTTTAAAAGCTCACCCTTTTGTGGCTCTTTTATGTGAGATAATTTTCTCTATTCTTTCTCTTCCTTCCCCCTAATCTCCATGCATCCCTCTTTCTCACCCCTTAATTTTATTTTTTAATCATCTCATTATAGTCAACTCATACCCATGCTCTCTATGTGTACTCCTTTTAACTGCTCTAATGATGATAAAATTCACAGAAGTTACAAGAGTTATCTTCCCATACAGGAATGTAAAAGTTTAATTTTATTGAAAACATTATGATTTTTCTTTCCTTATAGCTTTTTATGCTCCTGAGTTTTGTATTTGAAAGTTAAATTTTCCATGTAGCTCTGACCTTTTCATCAGGAATGATTGAAAGTCCTCTATTTCATTAATTACCCATTTTTCCCCTGAAGGATTATACTCATTTTCTGGGTAAGTTATTCTTAGTTGTATTCCAACCTCCTTTGCCTTCCAGAATATCATATTCTAAGGTTCTGGTCCTTTCATTTAGAAGCTGACAAATCTTGTGTAAATCTGACTATAGTTCCATGATATTTAATTGTTTTTGGCTGCTTGTGATACTATCTCCTTGACCTGGAAGCTCTAGGATTTGGCTATAATGTACTTGAAAGTTTATATTTTGGGATTTCTTTCAGGAAGTGAATGGCAGATTGTTTCAATTTCTATTTTGCCCTCTGGTTCTAGAATATCAGGACAGGTCTCCTTGGTGATTTCTTGAAATATGATGTGCAAGCTCTTTATTTTAATTGTGGTTTTTAGATAGTCTAACAATTACTGAGGTATATTTAGTGGACCTATTTTCTAGGTAGATTGTTTTTCCAATATTTCACATTTTCTTTTTTTTCATGCTTTTCATTTTCTTTTATTGTTACCTGATGTTTCATGGAGTCATTAGTTTCTACTGGCCCCAATCTAATTTTTAAGGAATTGTCTTCTTCGATGAGTTTCGTACCTCTTTTCTCATTTGGCTAATTTTCCTTTTTAAGGAGATATTTTCATTAGTGAATTTTATGCCTTTTTATCATTTGTACAATTCTGTTTTTTAAGGTTATTTTGGTGGCTTTTTGTGCCACTTTTACCAAGCTTTTTACATTCTTTTCCTAATTTTCTTGACTCAGGCTCCTTTTTTTACCCATTTTTTCCTCTATATTTCTTTTTGATTTTTAAAAACTCCTTTGAATCCTTCCAGGAATTCTTGTTTGGCTTGCGTCTACTTCACATTTTCTTTGAGGCATTACTTGTAGCATTGTCTTCTTCGGAGGTTGTGTCTTGATCTTCCCTGTTACCAGAACAACTTTTTGTGGTCAGGTTCTTTTTTGTTTGTTTTCTCATTTTCCCCATCATTTTCTTGACTTTCTGTTTTGTTTTTTCTAAATTTACTAATTTATTTAATTTTGTTTTCAACATTCACTTCAGTGAGATTTTTGAGTTCCAAATTTTCTCCCTATTCCTCACCTCCACACCAATACACCATGAAATTTTATATAGACTTTATATGTACATTAAAATTAACCCTATTTTCACATTAGTAATTTCGTAAAAATGAATTAGAACCAATGGGAGAAGCCACAAAAAAAGGAGAAACAAAAAAAAGTAAATAGAGAGAGAGAAAGTACAAATAATATGCTTTGATCTTCATTCAGACTCCATAGTACTTTTACTGGATGTGGACAGTATTTTTCATCATGGAAACTTTTGGAGTTGTTTTTGATCCTTGCATTGCTAAAAAGAGATAAGTCAATGAAAGCTAGTCATTGCACAATGTGGCTGTTTCTATGTACAATGTCCTCCTGGTTTTGCTTACTTCACTCAACACCCAGTTCATGTAAGTAATTTCAGGTTTTTCTGAGACTGCCTGCTCATCATTTCTTATAGTGCAGTAGTATTCCATTAAATTCATATAACCACAACTTGTTCAGCCATTCCCCAATTGAGAGGCATCCCCTCAATCTCCAATTCTTGGCCACTGCAAAAGAGCTGCTATTTTTGTATATGTGGGTCCTTTTCCCATTTGTATGATCTCTTTGGGATACAGACCTAGAAGTGGTATTTCTGGGTCAAAGGGTGTGTACAGTTTTATAGCCCTTTGGGCTTATTTCCAAATTGCTCTCTAGAATAAATGGATCAGTTCACAACCCCACCAACAATGTATTAGTGTTCCAATTTTCCCATATATTCTCCAGCATTTATAATTTTCCTGTTTTGTCATGTTTGCCAATCTGATAGGTGTAATGTGATGCCTTAGAATTGTTTTGATTTGCATTTTTCTAATCAATGGTGATTTAGAGCATTTTTTCATGTGACTATAGATAGCTTTAATTTCTTCATCTGAAAATTGCCTGTTCATATCCTTTGACCAATTATCAATTGGGAAAATTTGTATTTGTACAAATTTGACTCAGTTTTCTATATATTTTAGACATGAGGCCTTTATCAGAGACATTGGCTGTAAAAATTATTTCCCAATTTTCTGCTTTCCTGCTAATCTTGGTTGAATTGGTTTTGTTTGCACAAAACCTTTTTAATTTAATGTCGTCAAAATTATCCATTTTGCATTTCATAATGTTCTTTATCTCTTGTTTTATTATAAATTCTTTCATTCTCCATAAATTTTAGAGGTAAACTATTCCTTGCTCTCCTAGTTTGCTTATAGTATCAGCCTTTATATCTAAATCATGTATCATTTTAACTTTATTTTGGAATATGATGTAAGATATTGGTCTAAGCCTAATTTCTGCCGTACTATTTGTACCAATTGTCCCAGTCATTTTTGTCAATATCATGAGTTCTTCTCCTAGAAGCT
>CM053622.1:696268481-696291845 GCA_028646595.1 Phalanger gymnotis | reverse complement strand
TGTATATGTATATTCCCTTCAATTACCCTAATACTGAGAAAGGTCTCATAAATTACACATGTCATCTTTTCATGTAGGAATGTAAGCAAAACAACTAAACTTTAGTAAGTCCCTTGTGATTTCTCTTTCTTGTTTACCTTTTCATCTTCTCTTGATTCTTGTACTTAAAGTCAAATTTTCTATTCAGCTCTGGTCATTTCACTGAGAAAGCTTGAAAGTCCTCTATCTTATTGAAAATCCATATCTTGCCTTAGAGCATTATACTCAGTTTTGCTGGTAGGTGATTCTTGGTTTTAATCCTACCTCCTTTGACCTCCAGAATATACTATTCCAAGCCCTTTGACCCCTTAAGGGTCAGAAGCTGCTAGTAGAAGCTGCTAGACCTTGTGTTATCCTGATTGTGTTTCCACAATACTCAAATTGTTTCTTTTCAGCTGCTTGTAGTATTTTCTCCTTGACCTCAGAATTCTGGAATTTGGTGACAATATTCCTAGGAGTCTTCTTTTGGGGATCTTTTTTAGGGGATGTTCGGTGGATTCTTTTAATTTCTATTTTACCCTCAGGGCAATTTTCCTCAACAATTTCTTGAAAGATGATATCTAGGCTTTTTTTTTTTTTGATCATGGCTTTCAGGTAGTCCAATAACTTTTAAATTACTTCTCTTCGATCTATTTTCCAGGTCAATGGTTTTTCCAATGAGGTATTTCACATTGTCTTCCATTTTTTCATTCCTTTGGTTCTGTTTTATAATGCCTTGATTTCTTATAGTCACTAGCTTCCACTTGCTCCAATCTAATTTTTAAGGTAGTTTTTTCTTCAGTGGTCCTTTGAACTTCCTTTTCCATTTGGCTAATTCTACCTTTCAAGACACTCTTCTCCTCATTGGCTCTTTGGAGCTCTTTTGTTATTTAAGTTAGTCTATTTTTTCAGGTGTTATTTCCTTCAGTATTTTTTGGTTCTCCTTTAGCAAGTCATTGACTTGTTTTTCATAATTTTCTTGCATCACCCTCATTTATCTTCCCAATTTTTCCTCTGCTTTTCTTACTAGCTTTTCCAAATCCTTTTTGAGCTCTTTCATAACCTGAGACCAATTCACATTTTTCTTGGAGGCCTTTGATGTAGGGTCTTTGACTTTGTTGACTTCATCTGACTGTATGTTTTGCTCTTCTTTGTCACCAAAAAACGATTCCAAAGTTTGAGTCTGAATCCGAGTGCACTTTTTGGCTGCCTGTTTGTGTTCCCAGCCAACTACTTGACCCTTGAGCTTTTTGTCAAGGATGACTGATTGTAGAGAGTACTTTGTCCCAAGCTTTAGGGGCTGTGCTGCTGTCTTCAGAGCTACTTCTACATAGCAAGCTCTGCCACACCAGTGTTCCTCCTCCCCCCAAGAACTGCCAACCCAGGACCACAACTCAGATCCAAGCATGCTCTGCACTCCCTCTCTGATCCATTGCTTAATTCCTCCCACCAGGTGGGCCTGGGGCTGGAAGCAACTGCAGCTGTAGCTCTGGAAGGAGCCCCAGAGCTGCACCACTTCCTTGTCCATGGGGCTGAGGCTTACCAGGTTTTGCTGCTGTGGGGGTGTAAAACAAACAACAAACAGCACACAGAATGCTGGATACCTAGGTTCATTTGATCTGCTTTCCTAAGGAAAACAACATTAAGGGGTTAATAATCCCAATTTAATCGAACATACATGTATCATTCACTCAGTTCAGGGGGAAAAGCAAGCAACCTGAGCTTCAGAGCAAATACAAACAAATTACAAACATCAACAGACAGACCTTGACTGATTCAAACCTCAATTCATAGTTACCAGAATTTAACAAAGTCTAAACATCCAGGTTTACAAGCTAGAGGGCTGTTAACTACAGCTGTCCAGAGTCTCCACATCAGCTCACCGCCAAGAGTGAGAGCCCTAAGCAAATAGCTCTGTTCTCTCTTTTTATGCACTCCTTAGCCATCATCAAACATCATCTGAGTGACCAGAACTTAAGCTCTTACTATTGGCTCAGGTCTTAGCAACTCCCCTTAGGACCTTGGGGTCTTCATGCCCACATCAGCTTAACACCTGGTAGATAGGGGTTTGGGCCTGGGGTTTAGCACTTAGTAAGACTCAATCAAAGATACCCAACATATTTATTTAAAAACTGCAATAAAGTCCCATCTTAATTGATATTACACCAGGCACTCCTTTCACTCTGTTCCAGAAGTTTCTGCCACTAACCTTCTCTGTTGTTTTTGGTATTTGTGGGTTGAGAAGTCTGGTAACTGCCACAGCTCAATGATTCAGGGTGTGGCCCATGCTGGGCTGTGTTCTGCTCTGCTTCCAGCTCCATGCAATAGACCCTTCCCAGCAACCATCCTGGCTTTCCTGAGCTGGAGCCTTGCTTCACTCTGCTATTTCATGGATTCTGCAGCTCCAGAATTTGTTCAGAGCCATTTTTTACAGGTGTTTGGAGGCATCTGGGAGAGAGTTTAAGTAAGTCCCTGCTTTCCATCCACCATCTTGGCTCCACCAGAAAACACATTTTCTAATGACAGACATACATAGAGTAAAATTAAAGGACTAGAGTAGAATTTATTATGGTGCAGTTTGTTTTTAAAAAAGCAGAGGTAGTAATTGTGATCCAGGCAAGGTTAAAATAAATTTATTTAAAAAGAAGAAAGCAGGGAAACTATATTATATTAAAAGGTACCACAGAAAATGAAGTAATCATATTTCAGTACTAAACATATACGTACCAAATGTAAAAAACATCTAAAATAATAAAGGAAAAAGGTAAATGAATTACAGGTGAAAATAGTTAGCAAAACTACAATAGTTTTAATAACCACCCCCTCTGAGAATCTAACCAAAAATAAATAAGTAGGAAGTAAATGAGATGAATAGAATTTTAGGTAAGCTAAGTATGGTAAACATCTGGAGAGAATTGAATTGGATTAAGAAGTATTATACACTTTTTTTTCTCAGCAGTACATGGCACCATTACAAATTAGGGCAGAAAAACAGAAATATTAAATACATCAATGTCAGATCATAATGCAATTAAAACTACATTTAATAAGAACTATAGAAGCACCAGTTTAAATTAATTGTAGTCAAAATAGCCTAATCTTAAAGAAAGAGTGGGTCAAAGAACAAATCATAGAAACAAATAATTTTATTAAAAAGAATGATAATAAGACAACATACCAAAATACATTGGATGCAACAAAAACAGTAATCAATGGAAACTTTATATATCTAAACACATCAATAAAATAGAGAAAAAGCAGATCAGTGAATTGGATATGCAATTAAAAAATAAAAAAGAACAAATTAAAAATCCCCAATTAAACATCAAATTGGAAATCCTGAAAATTAAAGTTGAGGTTAATAAAATCAAATGTATGAAAATCATTGAATTAATAAATAAAAGTGGGGGCTTATTTTAGGGGGGGAAAACTATTAACAACCATTGGTTAATATACTTTAAAAAAGAGAGAAAACCAAATCATTAGTATCAAAAATGAAAAGGATGAAAACACCACTAGTGAAGATGAAATTAAAGCAATTATTAGGAGTTATTGTACCCACTTATATGTCAACAAATATAATAATTAAGTAAAATGGAACAATAACTACACAATACAAACTCCCCAAATTAAAAGAGAGGAAACATAAAATTTAAATATGTCTAGTAAAATAAATTGAAAAGGCAATGAACAAGCTTCTATTTTAAAGTTTTATTTTAAATTTATGGAATAAAATAATCATGTCCATAACATAATACAATAATAAAGATGATTTTACAGGAAACTGCAAATCTACCATGCACAACTTTCTATTCCTTTCAAATAAACAACAAAAATATCATGTAAATTCTTTTTTTTCCTTTCCTTCTCCCCACCCGCTCTCCTGGAGATGGCTACCATTAGACACAAATAGGTGTGTGTGTATGTGTGTGTGTGTGTTTGTGTGTGTGTGTGTGTGTGTGTAAAATTATTCTGCACATGCTTCAATTTATCACCTTTTTCTCTGGATACATATCGCATCTTTCTTCATATGTCCTTTACAGTTACTTTGGGTATTTATAATAGTTAAAATAACTCATTCACTCAAAGTCATTCTTAAAACAATATTAATGTTATAGTATACAATGTTCTGTTGTTTCTGCTCATTTTTCTCTTCATTATTTCATGAAAGTCTTTGCATGCTTTTTTTTTCCAAAATCATTGAGTTCACCATTTCTTATAGCTCAGTAGTATTCCATCACAATCATATACCACAACTTGTTAGCCATTCCCCAATTGATGACCATCCCTGAAATTACCAGTTCTTTACCACCACAAAGAAAGCTGCTATAAATATTTTAGAACACGTAGGTTCTTTTCCTTTTTTCCTAATTATCTTTGGAAATAGACCAAGTAGTGGTATTGCTGGGTCAAAAGGTAATAGGTAGTTTTATAACTCTTTGGGCATAAATCCAGATTCCTCTCCAAAATGGTTGGGTCAGTTCATAATTCCACCAACAACCAATTAATGTCTCAATTTTTTCACATCCCCTCCAACATTTGTCACTTTTCCTTCTATCATTTCAGTCAGTCTGGTAGATGTTAAATGATATCTCAAGGTTATTTTAATTTGCATTTCTCTAGTCAATGCTGATTTACAGCACTTTTTTCTCCACCTGTTCAAATCCAATAAGCATTTTTCAATTGGGAAAGACTCATATTCTTATAGATTTGACAAATCTCTTTATATATTTTGGCCATGAGACTTTTCTCTGATAAACTGTCTATAGAAATTTTTCTCCAGTTTTCTGTTTATTTCTGATCTCAGCTACATTTGTTTTACTTGTACAAGCCCTTTTTAATTTGATGGAATTGAAATTATTTTACACCTATATTTCCTCTCTCTCTTCTTTATCCATGAATTATTTGCCTATCCATAAATCTGATAAATAATATGCTCCATGTTCTAATTTTCTTATTAAATCTCTATATCCAGGTCATGTATGCATTTTGACCTTATTGTGGTAAATGGTGTAAGATACTGGTCTGTGCCCAGTTTCTGCCATACTGCTTTCCAGGTTCCTCAACAATTTATAGCACATAATGAATTCTTATCCCCAAATCTTAAATCTTTACCTTTTCAAATACAAAATTATTGTCTTTATTTGCTGCCATAAATTGTAAGTCTACTCTATTCCACTGATCTACATTTCTATTTTTTAGCCAGTACCAGATAGTTTTGATAATTACTGCCTTATAATACAATTTAGGATCTGGTACTGCTAAACCTCCTTTCTTTGTACTTTTTTTCCATTATTTTCTTTGATATCCTTGACTTTTTGTTTTTCCAAATGAATTTTCTTATTATTTTTTTCTTATTCACAAAGTTATAATTACTATTTGTGAATTTTCCTCCATCTTATTTTTACTCACTATTGTCCTTCTTATTATCTCTTTTCACCTCATCCTTATTATCTTATCTTCTCTCCTTCCCTCTTATTCCTTATTTTAGCCACCCCTCTCTAAAAGTCCTTCCCTAATCTATTCACCCCACCCTCCTAATCTTAATCTATATGTCCTTCTAAAAGTCCCTTTCTCATCCTATCCTGGAGTTTTATCACCTCTCTAGAAGTTTAGAAGACTTGTAAGCCTTTTTAGATGTATGCCTTGTTTCCTCTTCAACCCAGATGAGTAAGATTCCTCTATTACCAACCTTCCACCCTCCCTTCTTTCTCTATATCAGTTCTTCCTTTCATGCCCTGTTTTCATGACACCAACTTCTCCTTTTAACCTATTTCTACCCAGTTTTGTTTTTTGGAATAACTCATCATACACAACAGCCTCAACCTTTTGTTCAAATTTAGTAATAATAAGTTTTAAGAATACTATTTCTAATAATTGCTAATACCAGTAACATTTCCATATATCATTAGTAAATTGTTTCCAATGAGGTTTGGTCTTTTTGTTACACATAGCTAAAAGTCTTACAGTTCATTGAATATCCATTTTTTTTTTCCATTCAGGATTATACTCAACTTTGCTGGATAAATTATTCTTGGATACAACCTCAGCTCCTTTGCTCTTCAAAACAGAATGTTCTAAGACCCACGGTCATTTAATGTAAAAGCTGCTAGGTCTTCTGAAGTCCTGATTGTTTTTCCACAGTATTTTTTTTTTCTTGTTGTTTACAATATTTTCTCTTTAATCTGAGAATTTTGAAACTTGACTGTGACATTCCTGTAAGGTTTTTTTTTGTTTGTTTTGTTTTCCTGGTATCTCTTTCAGGTAGGGATACCTACGGATTTTTTCTATTTCTACTTTACCTTCTTGTTCTAGAACTTCAGGATAATTTTCTTTAATAATTTCTTGTAATATTGTGTACAGATTCTTTTTTTGCTCATAACTTTTAGGTAAATTGATAATTCCTACGTTGTCTTTCCTTGATCTGTTCTCCAAATCAATTGTTTTCCTAATGTGGTATTTCAAAGTCTCTTCCATTTTTTCTAGTTTTATTATATCTTGGTGTCTTATAATGTCTTTCTATTCCACTTGCCCAATTCTAGTTTTCAAGGAGTTATTTTCTTCCTTAAGATTTTGTATCTCTTTTTCTAATTGATTAACTTTCTTTTCATATTTTTTTTGGATTGCTTTTATTTTTTCTAATTTTTTTTGCTCTCTCTTATTAGATTTTTATATTCCTTTTTAAGTTCTTCCAAGATTTGTTTTTGGGATTTTGACCATTTGACATTACTCTTTAGGGTAGGAGTGGCTTTTTTCACCTCACTTTCTTCCTCTCAATATTAACCCAGATAGTCTTTTATACCAAAATAATTATCTATGATTGAGTTCTTTTCCCTTTGTTTACTCCCTTTCATTTTTCATTTGTCTTATTTAATTTTTAGCAGATTAATATTATTATAATCAAATTTTAATCCTAAATTGTGGGTAATGTTGCTCAAGGCCTCAGGTCCTCCTTACTGTTATTTGCTGAATTCTATCTTGGGGCTCAACCTCAGGGACTTCTCTCCTCTCCTAAGCTGCAATTAGGTCCCCCAACCACACTGTCCTGAAAATGTTCTTGCTCCCTGTGGTACTCACCTCCTGTGTGTTCATTCTTCCTCTTCCACAGCCACAGTGGGAGATTACGTCTGGTCAGCACTGTTAGGCCTGACTTCCAGAAACATCAGGGGCTCCTTAAATTTTCCCTCAGCTTCTGCAGTTCTTTGGATGAAAGTTGGTGGGGTGAAAGTTCCTGAGGTTTTTGGAGGCCTAGAATGATGTGAAATTTGAGGTAAAATTTCTTGAGGCCTAGTCTGCTTGGCCTACTGTTTGTTGATTCAGTGGAGTCAGCCTGGGAATGTTTATACTTCATTCAGATCAAACCTCAGCCTCTGGAGTCTTCTCTGAAGTCCTCTCAAGATGTCCTAGGAAGACAACTGCTTTACCCCTTTATTTTTGCTGCTCTATGTACATTTCGTGGTGATTTTCTGTCTGTGGAAAAAATCTGGAGAGCCTGGAAAATTCTGACCTACTCTATCATCTCCCCAGAATGCACCTTTTTTTTTTTTTTAAATAGATGGAAACAAGTTAATTTAGTGCTCATGGAAAATATGCTTTGGTGGTGCGGCAGAGAAAGGTAGGCAACTGGAGATCTCTCACACACTTCAGGCTACAACAGTCACAGGTTATTTCAGTGTTTGAAGTTCCCCAACCAATTCTTAGTGTGAGTCATGACTAACATTTCCTCAGATAAATGGTTATTCTGTTCCTCTGCTGCCATTGTCTTCATTAGGCCTGCCTTGGAGTAAATGGTTGGCTTAAAAGGTAAGTCTTTCACTTTCCCAAACTTCTCTTTGTCAGACGTTTGACTTAAATGACCAGAACTTGTTTTGTAATTGTTCGTCAGCACTGATAATTAAATGTCAAGACTTCCAGTCACAGAGCTCTCAGCAATTTCTGAAGCAGATTTTACTTGGCTGTTTCTCAGCATGAAGGCTTTCACCTCAGTGAAAGAAGGCTTCACCTCAGTAAAGAAGGCTTCAGCTCTTTTGGGAGCCCCCTAGTGGTCATGTAGACTCCAGAGGGGTGGGCCACTTAGGGGCTGCTCCTTGTTCAAGACATAAAGATAGGAAGGCAACACAAGAGAGTCATTGTGTTCACCTCAGATGTTTCTCACTCTAATGGGATACTTTCTTTTCCTATAGGCTTCTCAAAATCTTTTTTATAGAAACTAGTCTTGTTTTTTCTCCTCTGTTAGCCTGAAGGGACATCTGGACATCCACAGTCCCTTCTCCACACTCCTCAGTCTCTTGTTCCTCATTCTCATCTTCTCCACTCCCATAATTTGTTAAAGCTTGTGTTTCCACTCTGGACAAATTAATGGACAAGGAGAATCCTTCACTCTCTTCATGTTCCTTCTGATCAGACACATTGAACCTCATGTTCATAGGTGCCTCAATCACAAATGAGCTTCTTAAGAAAAAAGCATCAAGACCAGATGGATTTATAAGTGGCTTCCGCCAAACATTCAAAGAGCAGCTAATTCAGTATTAAATAAATTATTTGGAATAGGCAAAGAAGGAATCCTGCCAAATTGCTTTTATGAAACAAATACGATGCTGATACCCAAACTAGGGAGAGCAAAAACAGAGACAGAAAAGTATAGATCACTTTCATTAATGAATATTGACACAAAAAAATCTACATAAAATAAGACACTACTTAGGAGATCGCAACAATATATCACAAAAATCATACGTTGTGGCCAAATGAGATTTGTACCAGGAACGCAGCATTGGTTCAATATAAGGAAAACTATTAACATAATTGATTATATAAATAACAAAATCAACAAAAATTATATGATTACCTCAATAGATGCAGAAAAGTGTTTACAACACTCTTTCCTATTAAAAACACTTGAAAGCCTAGCTCTAAATGGATTTTTTTCAATAAAATGATAAGAAGCAGCTACCTAAAACCATCAGCAAACATTATCTGTAATGGGGATAGATAAGCTAGAAGTTTTCCCAGTAAGATCAGCAGTGAAAGAAGGATATCAATTATCATCAAAATTATTCAATATTGTACTAGACTTGCTAGTAATAGCAATAAGAAAAGAAAAAGAAATTAAAAGATCAGAATGGACGATGAGGAAATAAAAGTATCTCTTTTTGCAGACAATATAATGATGTGCTTGGAAAATCTTAGTGATTCAAATAAAAAAATAGTTGAAATAATTTTAGCAAAATAGCAGCATATAAAATAAAGGCATGCAAATCATTAGCATTTGTATACAGTACTGTTGGGATTTAGTCTCTGCCCACCAAGGGATGCCAAAAATTTTTGTGGTTTCACAATGTTTTGTGTTGGAACTGTGTCAAAGAATTTGGAGTCAGACCACCTCTAATCCAAGTACAGGCATTTATTGAGATTGGCACCTCTCATGAAGTAGGCTTGGAACTTAAGTTCCTCTAAGTTCCAAAAACTTGAAAGAAAGCAAGATGGATTTTTATAGGGTAAAGATGCTGATTACACAATCAAAATTTGCATAGAATATCTGATTATGGAATCAAAATTTACATAGAATATAGGAAGATGATTAATATTAAAAAGGTAGGAAGGGTTTGTTAAGGTATTAGGTAATAGGAGAGAGGTCACAGCCATAGTGGAATTGCACATAGGATTACCTACAATGCATACAGAAAAACCCATTGGGGGGGTACATATGTATGATAATGACATTATAAAAGCCTGTCTACATCATAAGTTTACTCTAGGTCAGTTCTTTACTATTATTGTGCGGGTGCCTACTTAGGGAAAGTCCCTTCTATTGCTTTGGGGTCCACGTCCTGCTTGGACATCCTGGTGGTGCTGCTTTCTGATCGGCTGACTATTGTAGTCCTGTCTAAAGCTAGATGGATGTGGTTGTGGTTGGATGCATGGACACAGTTGTTTCTGTGGGAAATATGAGGAATGGGTCTAAGGGCAGTGCCTAGCTAGAAGCAGTGGCTGGGATCCCATCACACGGACATGCCTGCTGTTCTATGAGAAATGTAAGTTCATGGACACACCTACTGTTCTAGTGAGCAATGAGGCATATATCAAGAAGTTAGGCTATTGAGTGTGTGTGTGGGGGTGGTGAGTGGCTAGATATGGGCAGTGGGCCTGCTGTTCAATGGGGCCTATACAGAATTTAGTATATTGGGGCTGGGGGCAGCTTTATTAGGATTCTCTCAGTACCAACAAAGCTCTATAAGAAGTCATAGTTAGAGATATTTCACTTAAAATGACTGGAGAACATATAAAATACTAGAGACTATATCTGCCATGACAAACTCAAGAACTATAGGAACATAATTATAAAATACTGTTCATACAAATAAAGTCAACTTTAAATAATTAGAGAAATATTAATTGTTCACGGGTGAGCCAAGCTAATACAGCAAAATTGACAATTCTACCTAAGCTAATATATTCATCATGCCAGTTAAACTCCAAAAAAATATTTTGTTGACCTAGAAAAATAATAAATTCATTTTGAGGAAACAAAAATTTTAAAATATCAAATGAATTAATAAAAATGTAAAAGAAGGAGGTCTAGCAATATCAGATCCTAAACTGTATTATAAGGCAGTAATTATCAAAATTATTTTATACTGGCTAAGATAAAATGGTAGATCATAGAGAAGAGTAGGTATTCTCTCTCTCTCTCTCTCTCTCTCTCTCTCTCTCTCTCTCTCTCTCCATATATATCAGTAAATTATTATATTAAATTTATTTCAGATAAATGAAAGATCTAAGCTTTTGGGATAAGAATTCACTATATGATAAAAATTGCTGGGAAAACAGCCTGGCAGAAAGTAGATATAGACCAACATCTTAGACCATTTATAAAGAAAAGTTCAAAGTGGATACAGGACCTAGACATAAAGGTAGATACAATAATATATCAATAAGGCAAGATTCATGACCTGGAGGATGACCATGAACATGCCTGTATGGTTTAGAATCACAAAGTATGAAAAACGTTCTAGGTAGAAGGCAGAGGAAGTATAACATTTATTTAGGCACCAAAGAATCATATCCCAGAACCAATAATTCCAATCAGATATAGCAGTAATTGTATTCCAGAACCAGTAAGCCCATGCCAATATAGCCACAAGGAGATTAACACACAGTATTACAGCAAAGAGCCAAGTCATTCTGTAACCCCCCCCCCCCCCCCCGCTAGGGCCTTCCCATAAACAATCACTCAGGAATCCCAACTGTTTGCTTGCCTGTGTCCTCTCCCCCATCAGTCCTCTTGTCTGCAGCTCTCTGGTCTCCACTCTCCTTTCTCCATTCTCAATAGCTGCCTTCTGAGTGTATATGTTCTGTTTAGGGCTCAGGGCTTCAAGCATAATAGGCAAAAGAATGTGGGAAAGATCTTTAAACACTGATTGGTATCACAAAGGTATGGGCCTGCTTCTCTTAACTGGACCCACCCAAGGCCTATTGAATGGGTGGGAAACATCTTCAATCACATTATCACCACAAATAAGTAAATTAGAAGAATATGGAACATGTTGTCCTTCAATCATTTCAATCATTACTGATCCCATTTGGGTTTTGTTTTTTGGCAAAGATATTAAAGTTGTCTGCCATTTCCTTCTCCAGCTCATTTTACAGATGAGGTACTGAGGCAAATAGAATTAAGTGACTTGACCAGGGTCACACTGCTAGTAAGTATCTGAGGCCAGATTTGAAATCAGAAAGAGAAATATTTCTGACTCCAGGCCCATCATCCTATCCACTGTGTCGCCTAGCTGCCCATGGAACATTTTATATATTAGATTTATGGAAAAGAGAATTCATAAATAAGAGATAAAGAACATTGTGAATGGATAATTTTGATTATATTTAAATTTCAAAGGTCTTGCATAAATAAAACCAATGTAACCAATATTAAAAGGAAAGCAGAAAATTGGGGGAAAATATACATATAATTTCTTAGATAAAGACTTTGCTTCTCAAATACACAGAGAACTTTTCAAATTTATGACAACATGAGTCATTTCCAAGTTTATGAAAAGTCAAAGGATATGAACAGTTTTGGGAATAAAAAATCAAAGCTACATATAGTCATATAAAATGCTCTAACTTATTGTTAAAGAATGCAAACTAAAACAACTTCGAAGTACCATCTCACACCTATTAGATTGGTTACAATGAATGACAGAAGTGGGGAATGACAAATGTTGGAGGGGATGAAGAAAAGTTAAGACACTAATACAAGGGTGGTAGAACTGTGAACTGATCCAACCATTCTGGAGAACAATCTGGAGCTATCCTCAAAGAGTTATAGAACTGTTTAGACCCTTTGACCCAGAAATACCTCTATTAGGTCTGTTTCCCAAAGAGATAAAAAAAAGGAAAAGAACCTATATATTCTAAAATGTTTATAGCAGCTCTCTTTGTGGTGGCAAAGAATTGGAAATGGAGAGGATTCTCATCAATTGGGGAATGTCTGAACAAGTTGTGGTATATAATTGTGATGGAATACTATTGTACTATAAGAAATGATAAGCAGGTTGATTTTAGGGAAAAAAAAACATAGAAAGACTTACATGAAATAATGAAGAGTGAAATTAGCAGAACTAAGAGAATGTTGTTCACAGTAACAGCAATATTGTTCTAAAAGCAAATTTGAACAACTAAGTCATTTTAAGTATTATACTCAAATAAACTGCAAAGGACCTCTGAAGGAAGATGCTATCCACATGGAGAGAAAGAACTGATAAATAGAAGTATATGGTATGGTACCTCTTAGTTGCCAAATATAATGAACTTTTCTAAAACTTTTCTTCTTCATCTTTCCACTGCATTTGACACTGTTGCTCTCTTCCTAGTTATTCTTTCCTCTCTGGCATGTTGTAATGCTTCTCTCCTGCTATCTATATAACTACTCCTGCATTACCTTTGCAGGTTCTTCATCCCTGTCATGCCTCCTAACTGTAGGTGTTCCACTACAGGCATTTCCTGAGGCCTTTTCCCTTTTCTTTTTGTACTACCTTACTTGGTGGTCTCCAATGGATTTAGTTTTCCTCTCTGTGGTTATGACTCACAGATCTATATAACCAAAAATAGTCTCTCTCCTTTGCTCATCTTATATCATGAACTGCCTATTTAACATTTGAAACCAAATGTCCTGTAGGTTTCTCAAATTCAATATCTAAAACAGAAAATATTATCTGCCTTACCCTTAGATCTTCCCATTTTTCTGAATCTCTACTTTACTGTTAAAGGTACCATCACCACTTCCTCCTATTCATTCAGGTTCACAACTTCAGTAGCACTCTTTATTCTTCATACTCACTCACCCTCCATATCCAACATTTTGCCATGCTTTATCATGTATGCTTTCACAAAATCTCTCATATATTTCCCCTTAACTCCATTCACACAGCCATCAATTGAGTTCAAGCTCTCTTTAGCTCTCATCCAAACTACTGTAAAGCCTTCTGATTGGTCTCGCTGACCCATCTCTCATTACTAACCATCTCATTTTCCATGCAGCTGCCAACATGGTTTACCTAAAGTGTAGATCTGAAAATGCCACCTCTGGGGATGAAATATGAAGTCCTCTTTTGGGCATTTTAGGATCTTACAATTGGGCATCTTACTGGATTTCTAACCTATTCACACTTGACTCTGCTCCATAAATTATATAATCTAGTAATGCTGGGTCTGTTTGCTTTTCCTTGACAACATTCTACCTCCTGTTTCTTTGCCTTTACACTGACTTCCCCCAATCTAGAATTCACTCTTTCTGCATCTCCAGCTCTTAACCTCCTGAGATTCATTCAATATTTAGTTCAGATAAAGCCTTCTATAAGAGGCCATTCTTGATGTTCCCATCTACCTGACCACTCTCTCACTAATGGCACCTTCCATTTCCTCTCTATGTATTTTGTCTGTATATTATTTACATGTAATCTCACTAATTAATATGTGAGCTCTTTAAGATTGGGGATTTTGTTAATGTTGTTGTTTTGTCTTTGCATTTCCTGCACTCATAGTGTTTGGTAGTATGGTCAATGTTTAATAAATGTATGTTAATTGATTGATTGGTTGATGACATATGTAGTCACAGACAAATATTGAGTTCTTTGTTACTTGTTTTATCGTTGTAAGTAAGCACTGGCAACATGATAGTGGATTGGGGATTGAGTGAAGGGAAGAATTTTGTACCCAATATAGTGAGGTCAGTTGGATGTTAGCTGAGTAGGAAGGAATATTGTGATGAGTGTCCTTAGTTTGTTTAACATGAAACTGATTCCTATTCAACATTGACATGGCCTCGTGAATATAATGGGGTAGTCTGTATAGTAAAGAATGACAGCATAAAAACCTTTTCACGAGCAACTGACAGGCACAAAACCATTTTCAAATGTATTGACAACTATTTTCAACTTCCTAGTAATCACTTCCTTTTTGCTTTAAATTGTATTTACAATTTTCATATTACCATATAATTAGTTTTAAATACAATTTATGAAGAATCATTAACCTGTCTGAGGGTAGTAAAGTTAAATAATTGTGAAAATTTAAAATGCAGTTTCAATTTTCGTGTTATTCCAAGGAAATCATATAATTCCACCTACCTAACATAGATCCCAGTTATACCTGATTCAGTTTAGTACCCTGAAAATCTTTCCCTCCTAGGGTATCTAATAGCTTTTTTTTGTAGGGTAGGTGAACCTTTCCTTTGTACCTAGATACCACTGTATATTATAGTTATTTATATGAATGTCTTACCTGTCTTACTAAACTGTATTGAGGGAAGAAATCATATATAATTCACCTTTCTAATCCACCGTACCTCGCTGAGTGTTTTTTGTATGGTAAGAGCTAAATACATATTTGTTCAACTGAAAGGAATCAAATTTTTATAAAGTGATAGATTCACTTTTTAAAGGGTAGTGTACATAGTAAAGCTGAAATATTTGGTTACTTTAAAAAATCTCTGCAGCATACATTAGATGCCCAGGATATTGGTGAAAAGACATGAATGATTTAGGATAAGAGTATGTATATGGATTGGGGTTTGCAAATGAAAAGGAAGTGTCCATACTGGTGACATAAAATATCCACTGAAGTATCAATAATCAAGAAAATCTTATATATCTTGTAACTGCCCAACAAACCTCTACGCTATTCCTTGTTCCATCAAAAGTAATAAAATATATCTTTTCAGTCTTCAAAGTTTGTGATAAAGATATCTAATATTTCAACTTTCTAATATAAATTCCATTATCAATAACAAAAAACACAACCAAATTCTTTGAGGGTCTCTGCTCTGTCTTTACCAGTTTGTTCTATAGCCAGTGATTTAGGATCACAGCAAGGACTCATAAACCTACCCTGTCGAATTTACTATTTGTTAGTTCTGTTGTATCCTTGCTGTAACTCCAGGTATGGACAGCACACTTGGGCTGCCTTATACCTTTGAAAAAAATATATATCCCACTGACATTACTACCTGCACAGTTTCATGAGTCATGCTCTGGAGACATTTTGGGTTGCTTCCTGCTACAAAATAATTGTGACAGAATTGTGAAGTCATTGATTAAAGATAGCTCTTCTTCCCAGAAATCACAGAAATCTGTACTGAATTGCACAAAAAGGAAGCAGCAAATGTACTCTTACTACCAAAATTTCAGTTCTAGAAATGTGTCACATTAGAATAATATTAAAATAGGAAACCCTATAATACTTCATCCATTGTTCATCAAACAAGTATAGTGACCCTATTCAAATGAATAAAACCTATAACACAATGTATCCCTAAAATTCAAGTGGTATTTGCTAACAGTACATGCATGTATATAGAGAAAGTAAAATTAATTTGCCTACCAGCAAGCATTTATTAAGTACCTATTATGTTCAGTCTCCAAAAATTTATTCAGTTCTTACTATATCCCAGGTTTAATGCTAGGTACTGAAGATACAGAGGCCAAAATAAAATAGTCTGCACTCTAGGGTCTTATGAGAGGGAGAAAAATAAGGAAAGGGAGGTGGAAAGGGTAAAATGGGATGGCAGGAAGAGGAAGAGAGAACAAAAAAGGAAAGAGGAAGAGAAAATGAGATAAGAGAAGGAACGAGAGGAAGACAGAAAACACAAGTATGTAGCCATACACTTAGAGGTGGTTCCTCTAACAAAATGTATGTGTTTGTCAAAGTAGGTAAAGCATTATTTCCAGCTCACATCTACATAGCATTATGTTGCAACACTAATGAGATATATTCATCCAATTAATATTGTCCAATCTGAATAAACAGTGAGTAGGAAAGACAAGAGCTCAGAGGTTGAAGGAAATCTGTTATGACAGAGAGCAAGAATTGTTACCCTAAAGATCCTTTTCTCATGTGAAAGGCTCCAGAAGTCATAAAAAAGAGACTAAAATGAGTTAGGCTCCCTGTATTATACAGGGGAGACTGAAACTGTGTTATAAGGGTTAAGGTTTAGATACTCCTTTACTGACAGATATAAGTAATGGAATGGGGAAAATGAGTTCTCTCCAAGATGATTGAGCAGAAGCTAAAAAACATACATTGAAGCCTGAAACAATATCTGAACAGCATCACACACTAAAGAAAAAAGAATAGAAACAAATAGAGGTGAGAACAATTTCAGGTGAAGGACATCTTGAAGACTAACAAAATTAAAGTAGTAGCAAACTCTTCAGGTTTCAAAAGAGAGAAAGAGAAATAAATTGTATTTCTGTCAAAACAAAGGCCAAAATGGTACGTTCAAACCCGGTTCCAGCAAAGACAGGAGACTGAAGAATCATCATTTTCTAGGACTTTGGGATTTCCTGTACCTTGTAATAATGGAATCTGTATCAAATTGCACATTTCACTGATATTGCAGTGGTCATCAACAGTATCAAATCCCACAAGTTTAGAATGAATGGGAGGAATATCTCTTTTGTGAGAAGCAACATACATATTTTTAAAGGACAGATTCTTTTTTAAAATCTGATAGTAAATGATTCTACAAATCTTGAGAGGCAATGTGATGCAGAGGGAAGAGTAGTGGATTTCAAATAAGGAAAGACCTTAGTTCAAATCTTGCCTCTGATGCTTACTAGGTGTGTAAATAAAACATGTAAAAGAGACAGCGGAAAGAGAGAAACATTATATAGGGGATATGCATTAGAACAGTGATTTGGTGGGGTGGGGTGGGTGTGTGCATGCATGTGTGTAAGTGGAATTTCCAGGAAAAAGAGCTGACATTTAGAAAGATATGCAGAAAACTTAACAGTTTTAGTCTTGTCATGAGGTCATATGACTAGTACATTCAGAAGAGGTACTTGAACCCAGATCTTTCTGGTTTTGAGACTGGCTTTTTATTGTTGATATCATGATTTCTTTGAGCACAATGTGTTATGAAGATATTCCTGTGAGAAAATTCACTCCCTTAGGCAGGGGCAGGGGAGAAGGGTAGAAGCAAGTAGAGAAAATTTAAGATCAACTGAGATTAAAACAGAAATTGTATTACCTGAACATATCGATCTCCTGATCAGAATGAGAGAATAGATGAATAATGGAAGCAGTTCACAAGTTTGACATGTAAGCATGATAGTAGTAATAAGGGACTTCAATTGTCCATTTTCCCTATGAAAAACAGAAGAGGGGGCAGAGCCAAGATGGCAGCATGAAAGCACAGACCCACAAACTCCTTCAAACACCTCTAAAAAGTAAATCTGAATAAATTCTAGAGTGGCAGAATCCACAAAGAGACAGAGTGTGGCAGATTTCCAGCCAAGATAACCTACAAGGTCAACAGAAAGGATCTGTTGCACTGGACTGGGAGAGGAACACAGTCTAGTGCACAGTCTGCACCAGCGCAGACACTACTATAGCAATGCTGAAGCAGACCCCAGAAGACTGAATCGCTGGCAGCAATGGCAATTCCCAGAACTCTCAGAACACGGGGCAGGGAGGGGTCTGTTGGAATTGGGTGAGATAGAAGCGTAATCCTGCACAGGGCCAGTGGCAGCTTCAGCAGCTACTCCTGGGGCTATCGGTCCACAAACTGAATGTTTGAAAGTTACCTATTTAAACTTCCTGGAACCAAGATGGTAGAGTAAGCAGTAAGCTGCTTTCACCCTCCCTTGCTGACCTTGAAAAACCCAGAAAATATTGCCCCAGGAAAAATCTTAGAATAGTGAGCCAGCAGAAAGACTGGTACAGAAGTCTTTTAGCTCATGAGGCTAGGGGAATTAATGGCAAAGGTCCCTCTTGCTGTGGCTGAAGGGGACTAGTACAAGATAGACGGTATCTCAGTAAGCCAGCAGCAAGCCCCACCTCAGCACACCAGCAGGAAATCCTGACCAGGGTGGAGTAGCAGGCAAGCTCCACCACCAGGCACTGCCTCCAGCTCAGCACTAAGTAAACTACCAGACCACTACAATATCCAACTGCTAGAACCTGAGGCTCCAGCACAGAAAACCAGTAACCAGGCTGCTAGCCCTCAGAACAAAAAGTCTGGGACAGTGCCCCCTAGGCCCCAGAAGAAGAGATCAAATTCATAAACCAGGAAAAAAGGCAAACATGAGCAAAAAGAATAAAAAAAAAAGTGATCATAGAGAAATATCTTGGTGACAGTGAAGATCAAAACACAAATTCAAGAGAAAACAACATGGTGAATATACCTACATCCAAAACCTCAAAGGGGAATATGAACTGGTCTCAAGCCCAAAAAACCTTCTTGGAAGAGCTCAAGAAGGATTTTAAAATCAAATAAGAGAAGCAGATGAAAAATTTAAAAACACAATTGACAAAATGGAAATAAGGTACACCAAAGAAAACAACTCCTAAAAAAATAAAATTGACCAAAAGGAAGAGGAAGTATAACAAAAAAGCTAACTGAAGAAAACAATTCATTAAAAACTAGAATTGGGCAAGTAGAAGCTAATGACTATATGAGACATCAAGAATCAGTCAAAAAAATTGAAAGAATGAAAAAAGAGAAGAAAATATAAAATACCTCATCAGAAAAACAACTGACCTGGAAAACAGATCCAGGAGAGATAACTTAGGAATCTTTGGTCTATCTGAGGATCATGATGAAAAAAAAGAGCCTGTACAGCATCTTTCAAGAAATCATCAAGGAGAACTTCACTGAGGTCCTAGAACTAGAGGGTAAAATAGTCATCACAAGAATGCACAGATCACCTCCTAAAAGAGATGTCAAATTGAAAATGCCAAGGAATATTGTAGCCAAATTCCAGAATTATCAGATCAAGGAGAAAATACTGCAAGCAGCCAAAAAGAAACAATTCAAATTTCATGGAACCATAGTCAGGACCCACAGGACCTTGCAGCTTCTATGTTAAAAGATCAGAAGGCTAGGAACATGATATTCTATAGGCAAAAAAGCTTGGATTACAACCAAGGATTAACTACCAAGCAAAACTGAGCATAATCTTTCAGGGGAGGAGATGGACATTCAATGAAATAGGGGACTTCCGGAGTTTTCTGATGAAAAGACCAGAGCTCAACAGAAAATTAGATCTTCAAATACAAGATTCAAGGAGGTATAAAAAGGTAAACAGAAAATGGTATAAAAATATTACTCAATAAGGACAAATTGTGTACATCCCTACATGGGAAGATGATACTTATAAGTCTTGAGAACTGTATCTTTACTACATTATATAAAAGGGAAATATATGAACAGAGAGGTGGGTTTAAGTTGATTTTGATGTGATGATTAAAAAAAACCTAATTAAGTGCTAAAAAAAGATTGTAATGGGAGAAGAGAAAAGGAGGAGGCAGAAAAGGGTAAATTACATCACATGGAGAGGCACAAAGACATATTATGGTAGAGGGAAAGAAGAGAGAATTATGAGCATTTTTTGAATTTTACTCTCATTGCATCTGGATCAAGGAGGGAATAATATACTCATTTAGGTATAGAAATCTAATTTGCCCTATATGCAGTTGGCGAGGGGGGGGGAAGAGGAAAGAAATGGGAGGGAGGAATAGAAGGGAAGGAAGAAGCAGTAAGGGAAAAGAAAAAGAAAAGGGAGAGGGTCTGATAGAAGGGAGGGCAGATTGAGAGGAGGTGGTCAAAGAAAACAAACAACAGAAGAGCTAATATATCTTCGCTTGCCTTAATGAAAATTTAATTCTTTTAACAGTTGAACAAGCCACAAGGGAAACTTCTATATGATTCTCACCAATAAGGGAGACTTTTCTGAAGTGAAAATGATATGAACATTAGGAAGAAATGAACATTCCATCTGTATTGTTTAGAAATGTTTTGTTGCTGCTTTTTGTTGTTTCCTACGTTGCTGTCACTTCTTAATACTGCCCTTCCTCCATATTTTGGAGAAATAATCATGTAACAAAGGAGTAGAGTTAACCAGTATAGACATAGTGAACATATCTGATCATACATTCCAAACCAATATACATCCACCTCCATACCGAGGAGGAAGTCATGCTCAGAAAGCTACTTATGTCTACCTCCTTTCTTACTTCAAGTTCCAGCTAAAATTCTACCTTCTATAGGAAACCTTTCCTGATCTACCTTAATTCTAATGCCTTCACTAGTTAGTTGCTGTTTGCATGTTTTCTTCCATTTAGACTATGAACTCCTTGAAAGCAGGGGATTATCTTTTGACTTTCTCTTTATAAAGGGTTTAGAATAATGTATAGTACGTACTAAGCCCTTAAAAATGTTTATTGACTGATAGAGAATCATGATTGGGCATTGAATGCATCAGAATTCTGGCACTTGCTATCTTCAACATTAGTGATGAATTACTATATTTTAGAATCTGGGATAGAGCTTAGTTTGGGGGACAAGAGATTTCAAAGTCTTCTCAAAAAGAATATACGGGATCCTATGGACCTTCCTAAAATTTAGGTCTCACCATGTCATTCTCATCCCATTCAATATATTCCAATGGCTCCTTATTGCCTCCAGAATAAAATATAAAATCCCGTTTGGCTTTAAAGTCCTTCAAAACTTGGACCCTTCCTACCTTTCCAGGCTTCCTCCATCTTTCTCCCTTTCCACATGTACCAGTAAACTGTCATCCTTTTTGTTTCTCAAATTATCCACTTTATGTTCCTTTGCTATGCATTTTCTTGGCTATCTTCCATGTCTGAAATTCCTGCCTTCTTCATTCCCACCTCTTGACTTCCCTGGCTCCCTTGAAGCCTCAGGTAAAATCTCCCCTTCTCCAAGAAGCCTTTCCTGGCTGTCCTTAATGTTAGTCTCTTTCCTTTGAGATTACTTTCAATTTATCCTGCATATATCTTTTTAATGTAGTTTTCTTGTTGCCAATCCTATTAGAATGGGAGTTTTTTGAGGACAGGAACAGTTTCTTCATTTGTTTGTTCTCCAGTGATTATCACAGTGACCGGAAAATAATAACTACTTAAAAAAAAACTGGTATATGGATGCAATAGAATGTTATTGTGCTTTTAAAAAAATGACAAAGAATATTAACAATTCAGAGAAACAACCACAGTAAATTAAAAATAGTTACTCTCTTGCTTGTTTATGATTTTGTTTTCTTGTATATTAAAAGGAAATAAATTAATTAGATTTCCATTGCATAAAAACTATGTTAAAAACCATGGCTTTGGTTTTGGTTTATTTCTCTAATGTGATCAATGAGATCACAGATACAGCTGAGTAGCCTCTCCAAATTGCACAATTATTTTACAATTCATTGTATATTGATTTAATCTTTCTTGCCCTGAAACCTTGAAGAAATAGGTCATCCTATCCAACATTCCGAATAGTCAGAACGCATTGTACCATATCTTGAACTAATCTAACCTTTTAAACTAAAAAAACAAAAACTAAACAAACCCAGAAAGAAAATGACAAAGAGAAATTTTTATATTTAATATTTTGTGATAACTTATTAACAATTCAACTTAGTTCAGCAAATATTAAGCAACTATTATGTCTAGGATGGCAATATGCTTTTGGTAAAGATTGTGGGCTGAGTTGTATTCTGGGCTCTACTAAAATAGATGTGTTGGATAGAGTGTGTCTTTTATTAAATTTCTAACATTTAAAAATGAATCTATTTAAGGATAGGTTTTATTATTTTTAAATGAAGATTTATTATTTTATTGTACTTCAATTAATCAGCAAGCAACTGCTAATGGCCCACTATATTCCAGATACTCTTCCAGAAGCAGGAGATTGAAATACAAAAGCAAGACATTCCCTGTTTTGAAGGAGCTTATACTCTCCCCTCTGTGTATGGGAGTAGGGGTGGGGTTTGGGGTATATGTAGCATTACAATATGGTAACCTATAAATAAGTACTATAAATATATAAAATTAAATGTTAATGGATTTAAGGAGACACTAATAAGAGGGGCGAGAGTGGAGAGCAAAATCATGAAAATTTACGTGATGCACTTGGCACTTGAGCTGAGCACTGAAGACAGAGAGCTAAGGCTTCCAAAAGAAGGGAAGGAGGGAGGAAAAAAAAATTCCAGGTAGATTCTTCTAGGAAAAGGCAGAGAGGCAGGTGAGAGAATACAGTGCTTAGGGAACAACAGATAGGCCAGTTTGAGTGGCACATTGAAGTTGTGTAGAGGCAGGAGGAGTAAAGAATAATCAGCTTAGAAAGAAAAGCAAGAGCCAAACAGTAAAGTACTTCGAAAATGTACAAATGACATTTCCAACATGAAGTCTTTCCTTATCCCCTAAGCTAATAATTTACTCACTACAAAAGCTTTTCCTTTTATTTATTTGGTAAGGCTTTCATATATACATATATATATATATATATATATATATTTTATATATGTATATACACACATACACACACATACATATACATATCTATATATATACATATATATGTGTATATATATATATACATGTATACTAATTTATGTATATATTGTCTTCCATGATGGAATATAAGCTCTAAGGGAGCAAAGATTATCTTAGTTTTATTTTTGTATCTCTAGAGTTAAGCTCAATCCATGGCACTTAGTAGGACTTAAGATGTGCTTGTTGGCTAATTGATGCTTTGACTTAAGTGTCAAATAGATGAGCTTATATATTTTCCTAGAAGCAATAAGGAGCCACACAAGATTTTTGATCACGGTAGTGAGGAGGCAAGAGCTATGCCTTAAAAATATCAGTTTTGTTGTTACATGGAAGGGAAGAAAGAGAACGTATGTGGGTAGATCAGTCAGAAGTTGTGATAGTGCAAGAGAGAGAGAATGAGTGCCTTAAATATTATCCTTGGAATATGAGTAGAGAAAAGGTGAAGTGTGAGATACATTTTTTTACTTTTATTTTAATTTATTTTTGACATGTTTGGTTTTC
>CM053622.1:696232296-696267981 GCA_028646595.1 Phalanger gymnotis | reverse complement strand
TTTTCGCTGCCCGGCCATGTTCCCAGCCAACTTACTTGACCCTTGAGTTTTTCAGCGGGTTTGACTGCTTGTAGACTAAAGAGTTCTATGTTCCACACTTGGGCAGATGTGCTGCCATACCAGTACTCCTCCTTCCCCAAGAACCTCCAACCAGGACTGGGCTTAGATCTTCAGCAGGCTCTTCACTCCTGCTCTGATCAGCCACTTAATTCCTCCCATCAGGTGGGCCTGGGGCCAGAAGCAACTGCAGCTGTAGTTCTGAAGCTGCCCCACCTTTGCTGCCCCAGGGGCGGTAGCTGAACCACAAACTCCATCCCCGCAGTTTTTCCCACTAACCTCTGTTTTCTTTGCTGTTTGTGGGTTGAGAGGTCTGGTAAATGCCACAGCTCACTGATTCAGGGCGCTAGGGCATGCTCTGCCCGGCTCCTGGTCTGGTTCGTCCGCGGTCTGGTCAGTCTGCGCTGCCCACGCTGGGCTCCGCTTGGCTCAGCTCCGCCCCCCTCAGCTCCCATCTCCATGTGGGGTAAACCTTACCCAGAGACCATCCAGGCTGTCCTGGGCTGGAGCCCTGCTTCCCTCCGCCACTTTGTGTGTTCTGCTGCTCTAGAATTGGTTGAGAGCCATTTTTTGTAGGTTTTTGGAGTGACTTGGTGGGGAGGTCACGGTAGTCCCTGCTTTCCTGCCACCATCTTGTCTCCGCCCTCCAATACATGTAACTCTTAAAAATTGTAGCATTAATAGTACAGTTAGAAGGAAAATACACAGAGGGTACAAAGTGAATTTGATTGAATGACATCAAAAATAACTGAAAGAGAAGCACACTGGGTGTTTAAAGAAGGGAGAGATAGAATCAGGTAAATTATTTCACATGGAGAGGTACAAAAAACATATTACAATGGAGGGGAAATGGGAAAGTGGGCAAAATGCATCACTTGAATCTTACCCTCTCAGTATTGTCTCAGAGAGGGAATAATGTACACAAAGAGTTGAATTTAGAAATCTATCTTACTAGATGGGAAGTACTAAGGGGAAGATTAAATAAAAGATGGGGGGAGAAGTAGCAGAAGAGAGGGAAGATCAGGGAAGGTGGTAGACAGAAGCAAAACATTGGTGAGGAGGGAAAGGGTGAAAGGAGAGAAAGGAGAAACAGGAGGAAAAATAAGATGGAGGCAAATACACAGTTGGTAATTATAAGTGTGAATGTGAATGGTACGAATTCTCCCATAAAAAAGAATTAGATAACAGAGTAGATTAAAAAACCAGAATCCTACACTATGTTGTTTACAAGCAACACACTCAAAGCAGAGAGACACAAGGACAGTAAAGGTAAAGGGCTGGAGCAGAATCTATTATGCTTCAGCTGAAGTAATAAACAAAAACAAGGGCAGCAATCCTGATCTCAGACAAAGCAAAAGCAAACATAGAACTAATTAAAAGTGATAAGCAAGCAAAGTATATCTTGCTAAATGGTACCATAGACATTGAAGTAATATCAATACTAAACATATATGCACCAAGTGTGTTATAGCATCCAAATTCTTTTTTTTAAATTTCTTTTACCAGAACACAAATGCAGAATAGAGAAAAGAAACAAAAAAACATATCATAAATCTAAATATTGAAACTTAAATACAAAGAAAAAAAAACATGTCATGTGCATAGCAGAACATAAGAGAGGGTACAAAATATGTAACAATAAATTTTCATTTCAAGAAAGCCTGTTTGATAAATAATGTAACTTGTGTTGATAATTGTCCATCTTTTCTTTGTTTCCTTATGTTTTCTTTTGTTCTCTGCTATGCACTTTTTAATTTTGTTCTTTTTTCTCTTCCCCCCACCCTCCCAGAAGGCTACAATATATTTCAGATATGTTTCTTGATATATACATACAAATATACCTACAGATATATACATACAGTTATACATATATACAGGCATATATAGACATATGCTTTCCCAAACATACTCTACTCCTGATCTTTGTTTTTATGTTTGTACATATCTCTTGTTTCCTATCCCTCCTGCCTCCTCTACTTACTTCTCCCCTCTACCTTGCCCTCCTATTACTTGCCTACCCACCTCTTCTACCAACTACTTTACCCTCTTATTACTTACCTTCCCCCCTCCAAAGATCCCTCCCCTATCCTTCCATTCCCATTAATCTAAATCTAAACACCTTTCTATCCCCACTTTTACCTATTTCATTCTCCCCTCTAAAAATCCCTCCCTTGTCCACTTCCCCATCTCTATGCCCCTACCATTTTATTTCTTCTAAATTTAGAAGACGTTCATATATATATATACATATATATATATATACATATATATTGTTCCCTCTTAGACCCATTACAAATAAAAGCATGATAGAGAACTATCAGCACTCCTCCCTCATCTAATTCCTCTATGTGCTTTCTTCCTCTTGCACCTCTGTTATATAAAAGTTACTCTTTTTAGCTGTTTCTAAATAGTTTTACTTTTTAAATTTATATGAGCTTGTAATTATTAACTATACATCAATTTTACATTTTACATTATAGAGGTAAACAGTCTGACCTTATGCATCCCTTTTAGTCAGTCATTGGTATATACCTTATGTTTCTCTTGGTTCTTGTATGTTGAATTTTCTATTAAGTCCGGGATTTTTTAAAACAAAGTCTTGAAAGTCTGAGAGTTTATTAAACATCCACTTTTTCATTCAAGATAACCCTTAAATTTGCAAGGTGTGATATTTTTGGCCAGAGCTCCAGGTCTTTTGCTCTTTGATATATTGTGTTCCAAGACCTGTGGTCCTTTAATGTCTCTGCTGATAGGTCTCGTGTAATTCTAATTGTGACACCATCATATTTAAATTGTTTTAATCTTGATGCTTTTAATATTTTTTCCTTGATCTGGGGGTTTTGGAATTTGACTATGATATTTCTGTTTGTTTTCCTTGTAATTCTTTCTCTGGATATAGATAGCTCTTTCCATCATGAGTCCATTGGAGTTGTCTTAGAACCTTGTATTGCTGAGAAGAGCCAAGTCTATCAAAGTTAGTCATCACAGAAGCAACATGACTATGGTTTTGTACAATGTTCTCCTGGAAATCAAGAGATTGCCCATCAGTTGGGGAATGACTAAACAAGTTGTGGTATATAAATGTAATGAAATACTATTGTGCTATAAGAAATGGGAAAGATATGGACTTCATAAAAACCTGGAAAGACCTTCATGATCTGATGCTGAGTGAGGAGAGAAAAACTTCTTAAAGAACATCTAACAGAATCCTTAACTTGGGGTCTGTGAATGTTTCAAATATATAGATACCTACATACCTACACACAAATATACAATAGTTATATACATACATACATACATACATACATACATACATACATACATATATATATGTGTAGGGGGGAGGGATGGATAGCTAAATTTCAATATGATTGATTTTCTTTCTAATCCTATACATTTTATTTTATGAATCTAAAATCATTATTCTTAGAATAATATGTTTACCATACTTCCAAAGAGGTCTATGACCAAAAAAACATTTAAAATTCCCTAATTACCTATCTTTGCAATTTCCCGCCAGAAATTTGGAATTTTTTTAAAAAGCCATTTCTTTAGAGAGTTTTGTTCTTAGTATTTCTGACAGAACAAAGTTTTTGGCCTCTTCTCCAAGGGTTCCACATAATTTTCTCATAAGCTTTTTATTCTTTGTGTTTTTAGTAAGGATTTTAATTAGCAATATACTTTGGTAAATATCATTGGTTCATATTTTTGGGGGGTCATCTCCAAAGTTTTATTTTTTGGAAAAAAACATGTCTTGTCTGTAAATCAGAAATAACTTCTTGTTAAAACTGGCAAAGTATTTGCTTCATAAAACTAATTCCTTTGAGGGGACTTAGGCACATTTATTTACAGATCACTCTGGGCCTGTAACTTCATCCCTAAATGGGAAATATACTTAGCTAGCTTCACTTTTTTGAGTGTGTGCGCATGAATGCTTCTAAAAATCTACTAATTTTTCAAAAGTATGGATGTGTTATTATTTTTACACACAAAAACCTGACTAATGTCACAAGATTTAGGGCTTGAGGGAACACTGATATAATCAAATCCAATCTGCTATTTTTTTCTGTACTAAGACACAGATAAATGGATATGGTATATGATTGTTCCATTTTACAAAGGTCCTTCATTTTTGCAAAGACCTTCAATAGCAATTTCCTTTAAATAATACACCCCACTATCACATGTAAAATATGATTATTGGTGACTTTCTTAGAACCTATTGGATATAAACCAACTCTTATGAGAACCATTCTCTACTCTCCATAGTTGTGTTCCTTTCTTCCTCAAATTATTTTGTATGTAATTTATCATTTTACATCTTGGATCTTCCATAAAAATTCAAGGTCCTTGAGATTAAGGACTATTTTTCCTTTTTTTAGCAAGGTTCCTGGAACATAGAATAGTGCCTGGAAAATAGTAAGTGCTTAACAGAAAGCTGGTTGAATTGAATTTAACTCTATGGCATAAGGTGTGTTTGTTACAAGGTTTTTCATCTTTTGGAAATTTCTTCATTTGACTAAATTTTCTTGTATGATGTCCAGACCTGGATGTCTATTTCTTACACAAAGATAATGGTGACATTCCTAGAATTTTTCACAAGATTAAACCAGCAAAAACTGTATACAAAATTCAAATCAAAATGCCAATTGTTCACTTGTAGGAGGGAGTCCCAAAATTCCTTTTCTTGATGTGATTAAAAGATATTCCTAAATCTATGTTTTATTTTAATGGAAATTTGAAGCATATGACACAAATGACCTTATCATCATCCTAGGTCTTGTGATTGCTTTTTTAGCCTTAGCAGTGTTTTATAATGGTTTAAATCTGTCATTGCTATTTAATTCAAACACTATAAAAACACTTAACCAAAGGACTTTTTGGATCACCAGTGGGTGTGCTATTAGTTCTTCTATTCCTCTTAAAAAAAAAAAAAGAATCTTTGGACAATGGACAGGGTTGAGATTTGTTATTTGAAAAACCTCTGTTTTGTGGTTTCCTTGGCCATTGAGATAGCATCTACGAATACTAACAAATGAGACTATCAGGGATCAAACAGCATAACAATACTGAAGAAACCAATAGTAGCCTTTTGACATGTGTACTTACCTCCTCAAAATAAATCCATCCCTTAAAAAAATAGAAATCAACAACTCCCAGAACCTACTTAAAGAATATTCTGGTGCACAGAGGTAGTAATTAAAGGTTGAAATAAAAAGAGCTAAAATAGCACCTTTCCAAAGCCTCTGATTTAAAGGACCATGTAATGAGCAAAGTCTTTCTATATAAGAAAGCTGTATTCATTCCCCTACCCACCTCCTACCCCTTCTTTTCCAGTTGTAAAAAAGAAAGATTATTATGTTCTAGATATCAACTAAAACATCACTTAAATGTGTGGATTTGTGAAGAACTGACTGTTGTGCCCTCCAAATTAAGTTATTGGTGCTTCTGCTGAAATGATCACAGTTGTAGGATAATATATAATAAATATCTTACAGTTTTAGTGATAGGCTAACATAGATTCACAAAAGAATACAAGAGTGTATTAATCTTCCAAATGGTTTCTCACCACCCACCACCAGCCTTTCAGTAACAATAAAATAAAGAAAATCTTTGTGGTTATGTGTGTTTGTCTGTATGTCAAATCTGCTATTTTTATGGCTGTTTGCATAGCTCAAATCATTAATTTGAAAACTGTTAAACACCTATTATGTATGAGATCCTTGGAATATGAAGACTAAAATTAGATAATCTCTTCCCCCAAAGACTTTATACTGTAATGGGTGATGTTTAATTTCTTCCTTTTGAAACTCTCACCTTTCCAATCTAAATTCTAACTCTGTCTATGCCTTTCTGTCTCTCTGTGTCTGTGTCTCTGTGTCTCTCTGTCTCTGTGTCTCTGTCTCTCTCTGTCTCTCTCTGTCTCTCTCTCTCTCTCTTTCTCTGTCTCTTTTTCTCTCTGCCCATCCCTCTCTCCCTCCCTCCCATCCTCCATTTGCTTTTTAAAACTGAACTTTCTTTTTGATTGATGATGCTTCCACATGAGTAGTGATTTTGGGGGATAGGGAGTTTCTCTGCAATTCCACAATATTTCATTCATTCACAGAAGTAAACAGACATGTGCAAAGTAATTATCAGGGTTAGAAATAGGCAGCATAAAAGAGGAGAGAAATGGGTAGAACAAAGAGGGAAGAGGTTGTAATTAAAAAAAAAATACAGTCCTCCCTTTCCATCTGGGAGTATGTGTGTGTACATGTGCACTCCCACACAGTAGGTTGTTTCAATTCTGGGGGAAATTAAAAGGACTAAGGTGGTTTAGGAAGTCCAGAAAACTTTGGGCAAGGTTGAGGGAGGTGTGCATGGGCAAAGGGCAGTTTGGCAAATTAATAAAGGACCACCCTTTTCTTTCCCCTCTGGTCTGCCAGCCTTCTCTTGCTACCGGGCTTGCGTGGGTCAGGTTGAACTGAAGCTAACAGGAAAGGGCTGGAAATGGTTGCCTATGACTTAGATCACTATGTTGTCTTTCAGTTTCTCTGCCTGGGTATAGTCAGTTGTCCTTCAATTCCTCATAATCCTTTTGTTGTAATTTGTTCTTCACCTTGTCAGTTTCTTCCTTGTGTCATCCTTGGAGCTATGTTAGATCTTTTTGCTCGTGAGGGACATATACGTGGAAACCTTGCAGTTCAACACTAGGTCCACTTTCTTGTTTTCTTTGGATTCATAGGTGGCATTATGGAAAGCAGAGTGCCAGTCCTTGTCTGGCAGCATCTTGACAAAGGTGGCTCAGGGGTTGCCCAGTGTGAGACGTGCTGCGCAGGTGGAATGAATGCTCTGCCCTCCTCTAGCCTAATGACGTAGTCTTCTCAGGCTTCTTCACCACCTCTGGCGCTGGAGACTTTTGCACCTTTATGAAGGTGAACATCTAGTTTGTGCCACTTGATGCAGTCACAGCAGAGATCATGGCTCAGAAATCCCAAAAGGAAGTGAGTTAAAGAGAGCCACAAGAAACAAGGGAGGCACTTCGTTTGCCACTGCTGTTAGGAGACAAATCACATCAACGGGCATTTACTGAGTGCTCATGATGTTCCAGTATTGTACTAAACACTGGGAATGCAAATACAAGCAGGAAGAATATAAATCCCTGCCCTTCAAAGGAGATGTCATCAAATAACACAAAAAGGGAAGCTGAAAAGAGGGAGTAGGGAAGGAAAGGAAGAAAAGCAGGTGCTCAGAATGGGGGTATGGCAATCTCAAGAAGAATGATGACATGGTTGGTCTGGTCTTTCTCCTTAAAATGGAGGTTCTGGGAGGAACCAACCAACCAGAGAGAGAGGCTTCAGGGGCAGGGGGTACTTCTTACAATTTGAGAAGTGATTTTTAAAGATGAAGAAGTTTCTATGGCTTAGCAGAGAAAGTTTGGAGAGTCAAGAGTTCAGGGAGCCAACTGAATCATCCAATCCATATTCTACACAAAGAAAAACAAGCTTCCTGTAGCACAGGTCTGAAAACATCACCCCTCTGTTCAAAAGCCTTTAGTGGATTCCATTCACTCATTGAACAATATACAAACTCATTATCTTGGCAATTAAGGTCTTCTACAATCAGTCCGTTATGTACCATCTACATTTTTTCATCATCATTCACACCAAACTTGGTTACTAGTAGCTTCCTGAACTTGATAATTTCCTACATCCCCAAGTTTTTCCCCATGCCTGGAATGATTTCTTCTGTCCTTGAAGGAACTGGGCATGTTTAGCCTGGAGAAAAGCATCCTCAGAGAATCACGATGGTAGCCTTTCAGTGTTTGAAAGACTATCAAATGGAGACAAGGTTAAACTAGGTTTGTTTGGGTCAAGAACTATAAAAATTGCTTCAAGTTGCAAGTAGGACAATTCAGGCTTAATGTAAAGAAAAAATCCGGTTCCTAACAATTAGATATGTCTAAAAATGGACTGAACTGCCTCAAGGGGTTAAGGGTTCCCCCTCCTTAGAAGTTTTCCAATTGAGGCAGAAGGACTACTTGTCAAGGATATTAGAGTGGGAATTCCATTCAGGGATGAGATGGACTAAGCTGGGGAAGTCCCTACAAGCTCTCAAATTATTTGATTATAGAATTCTTGTCTTTCTCTAAGGTTCAACTTGGCTTCTTCCTCATCTCAAAGGCCTTTCCAGATGTCTCATTTGGCAATGTTCTCCGTTTTTACTGTTTTCCAGTCCTGTATTTGCCTTCGTGGTGGTGTCATCCCCTCCTATCTTCCCCATTAGGATATGGGCTCCTGAAGAACAGGGATTATTTTGATTTTTGGTACCCCCTCAAGGCCTAACACAATGCCTTACTCATGACAGGCACACCAGACTCATTGTGGTAAATACTTGTCAAATGGATGACATATACACAATAACTTTAGCAGAAATTAGAAAAAGATAAAATATTTAGGAGGTATAAAATAGAAAATCTCAAGAGAATTTTGGAAGAATGATGAGGAATAAGGAAAGTCTTTTATAGGGAGGCAAATCTGAGCTGATCTTTAGAAGAAGAGAAGGATTTTACCAGATGGTGATGTGAGAGGAAATGTAAGACTCCTCTCATGGAGAGTCACAATGCTGTGGTAGATTCCAGAAGATCTGGGTTCAGATCTCATCAGACACGTGTGTGAACATGGAAAATTTATTTAATCTCTCTGGGTCTCAGTTTCCTCATCTTCAAAATGCAGGGTTTGGACTCAGTTGCCTTCAAGTCCTTTTCCAATATTAAATCTATAATCCAATGAATTTCAGGTGCAGTGTTTCATATGAGCAAATGGGTAGAAGCAGAAGGGGTAGGGTATCATTGTAGAAAGGCAAGAAGTCCAGTTTGCCAGAAGTGGAAGTTATGATCAAGGGACTAGAATACCATAAGACTAGAAAGCCAATTAGGAAACACACTATAGAGGTTGGTGAAGGCCAGGCAAAAAATTTATATTTTGCATCATGTTCAGTGGCAATATCTTTTTGTGTTTGAGACTATGCTTTCTTCAATGAGTGTTTCTATGTGTACAATTTTAGCTAAGTTTCTTGGAGGAAATATGTCTTTCACACACTCTAAGTTTCATACAACATTCATCCAACATTGTACAAGCATTTACTAGATGCCTACTAAGTGCCATGCATTGTATTAGACACTGGGGATATAGAAACAAATAAAACAGTCCCTGCCCTCCAGCAGCTGCCATTCTACATGTGGAAAAGCAACATATACATAGAACATTAAGAACAAAAGACTTACAAAGAAATTTTGACAAATGAATGGGAAGATATAAACATCTGGAATAGATTTGCTATAGGTGGAAATCACTTTGAAGGAAGCTAGGGATTCTGTAAGACAGAAGTGAGATAGAGTTATGTTTTGTGAAAAATGTAACTTGGTGTTTTTTCCTGCCTTTGGAGTAGTTTGGTATCCACAAAAAATTTAACTGGGGAAATGTATATATATAGGTATATATGTACATATAAATATATATATATATATTATATGTATATGTGTGTTTGTATGTATATTTATATATATAGCATGTGTTATGTAGAATGTATGGAAGATCTAGGACAAAATATCCATGAAGTATAAGTGTATTTGGGTTGCCATGTGCACTGATTGAGGGAAAACCTTTATCACTGAAATCACAAATGCACCACTCTACTGAGTATAGTAGTTGACAGCATCGTAAGTTTTCTTCCCTAGATCCTTAGAGTGTACTACTCTATGTAGGAGTCAGTGACGAAACCTGTCTTAATGCATTTTGAATGTAACATCTAAGCTACATGGTTCTACAAGACAACACATTGTTTAGTCTCCTGTAAAAAAAAAGACCATATAAAAATGGGCCAAGAAAGTTCTCCTTTCATCCTCTTCTCATCTGGTTTAAGAGTGATAATTGTAAATTAAAGCAATTACTCAAACTTTTATAGCATTGAAACTTGGCAAAGCACTTTTTTCACAAGTGTACTGTAAAGAAGATAGCATATAATCTTTTGCCTATTTTATAGACGATTAAACTGAAACTCAAATAGGTGATAGAATTAGATCAGAATTACACATTTAGCAAATGTTTGAAAAGTGGAAGGACTGTTATTTCTAGGCCTCTTTGTGGGCCTTTACTACATGGATGAACCACTGTGGACTGAATGAACAGCATTTTCAGGCACTATCTGATTCAGCTCTAGACCAGCAACCCTCCTAAAAAGGGATTTTTTTTTTACAAACTCAGATTCTACAATTCATTATACAATACAGAAATAAATTGAGGAAACAGAAATATAGGAGCATCCCTGCTGGGAAATGAAAACAGTTCTATTTAGTAAAAAAAGAAAAAAAATCTGACAATAGGTTTCCTTTGTGTCCTCATAAATTATATGCTTTTTTCATCCTCATATATTTCTTATACATTCCATTGTTTATGAAATTTTTATGTCAAACTGATGTTGATTATTTTCCCAAATATTTCTCCTGATGTGAAAGCACCAAACCATGGCTATTTGTTTAATAAACATATATTAAATCCAAACCAACCAATGTGTGGATCTTAAAGAGTCAGTCTCTTCAAAGGACAAAATGTTAAACCCTGGATCTCTAACTTGGGAAAGCACCATTTAAATTCTGCCACTTACCAGCTAGTCTAAAATCACCTCTGTGTTTAAGGGGCAAGATTATATCTTTCCTTTATACACAAAGGAATTCTCTCAGGATCCAGTCTAAGTATGCCAAAGGAAAGCAAAGCTGCCTTTCCATCGATCCATTCTCATTGAAATGACTGATAGGAGAATGTGAAAAGTCCTTCAGTCTCAAGTAGGCAATTTCATGGCACTTCAAAGGTCCAACAGTCCATCGTTTTTAAGCAGAAAAATCAAAGCCTCAAAAAGGGTAACATAGAGAATGTCAACATTGAAGCACTGGGGCTGAACTGCTCCCAGTAAAGGGGCGAATGCCCCTTTCTTTGGGGTTTAAGATTTATAAGGATGGCATTTTATCATTCTCTGTGAAATGCTCACTTATTTTGTTAAAAAAAATAGGTAGGGGGGATTCTTGGAAAAAAGAAAAAGACAAGGTAGAACAAAATTTTTTTTTGGTGATGGAGCTAGAGCTCAATATGATCAAATGAGTTGATTAGAGTTTTTGGTTTTGTTTTGGCTTAAATTATAATAGTGCCCTGGTGCCATGACAGAATTCTGGGCTTGGAATCAGGAAGACTTGAGTTCAAATTTTTGCCTCAGGTACTTACCAGCTGTATTACCCTGAGAACGTTGCTTAACCTCTATCTCCCTCAGTTTCTTTAACTATAAAATGGGTATCATAATAGCGCCTGACTCTCAGGGTTATTGTGCGACTCAATTGAGATATTTGTAAGGAACTTAGCGCAGTGCCTAACACATAGTAGGTGCTATATAAAAGCTTATTTCCTTCCTCATTCCCCTTCTACCATGAACACAAGAATGAATATCCTAATAGCTTAAAAAAATCTAACACAGCAACTTTTTAGTTATCCAAAATAGACAGAGAACATGTTTTCCAGAAAGGGTCATTCCCAAATAACCAAAGCATAGGTGGTTAATGTATTTATTGAATCTCACCATTGGTAAATTGTCCATCATACTCCTACAATCAGCCTATCAATGGAGTGACAGGCTATTTTGAATGATTAGTTACTGATAATATTTCAGGCACATTTACATTTGGAAGAAGCTAAATAATACGCTGGATAGAACAGAAGTGGGGAACTTGTGAGCTCGAGGCCACATGTGACCCTCTAGGTCCTCAAGTATAGCCCTTTGACTGAATCCAAACTTCACAGACCAAATCCCCTTAATAAAAGGATTTGTTTTGTAAAACTTGGACCTTGAGTCAAGAAGACTTGAGTTCAAATCCCACCTCAGAAAGTGACCGTCTATATAACAATGAGCAGATCACTTAACCTTTGTCTACCTCAGGTGTCTCACCTGTAAATGGAGATAATACTACCTACTTCTTAGGATTATTGTGAGGATAAAATTACATAACATTTGTAAAGTGCTTTTCAAACCATAAAGAGCTATATAAACGCCAGCCGTTGTTATTATTATTATCTACTACATGCCAGTAGAGGCAAAGAAATAAAAGAGAGTCTATCTCTCCTAAAATCTTCATCTCTTCATCATTACCTTGCATTTATTTGCATTGTTTGAATTTATTCCATATATACTTCCTTATTGTACTTCTCCATTAAAATGTAAGACTCCCAAGGGCAAAAGATGTTTCATTTTTTGCCTTTGCATTCGTAGTGGTTGGCGAAGTACCTGGCACATGGTATTAATAAATATCTATTGATTGACTAATTGGTACCTAACAGAGGCAACACATATGGATAAAGAGGTTAAAACAAAACAGGGAGGCCTGTGCTAAGTTCTAAAGGAGTTGTAGAGATGCAGCTTCTCTGAGTGCTGAAGATGACTTTGCCTTGAAGCGTCCAGTGCTTTGGGGCAGAAGCTCCAAACTTCATGGAGGAAGCAAGTTTTCAGTTTTTCCTTGAAAAACTAGTAAGTTCATAAATATGGAGGAGAGTGGAGAGAACATTCCTAACAATTCCCCTTTTTCTCAAATTACCTTATATTTAATTGCTTTGTATGCATTCATTTTCTATTTGTTCTGTATATGTCCTTATGACCCCTCTCCATCAGAATATAGTTTTGTTATAAGTAAGGATTGTTTCATTCATTTGGATTGGTATTTACAATTCTTGGAGTTTAATATATGCTTTGTGATTGATCAACATGGGGAAGAGTTGCAACAAAGGTATGTATGTGGAAAAGCACAAGGCATACTAAGGAAACAGCATGAAAATCAGTTGGGCTGGAATAGCAAGTTTGTGTCTGGGTAAAGAATGCAGTGATAATAGGTAGGTCAATTTAGGGTAGGTTGTTGAAAGCTTTGAGTTCTAAGCTGAGGAATATGGACTTTATTCTGCTGCCACACAATTCTACCATCTGAAAAGTTCTCAGTTGCTGACTTTTTTTTGAACAAGGGAATGATGTGATGAAACTATGACAATGGTATTTTAGGAAAATTAATAAATTAATTTGGGTAGAGTTTGTCTCATTTATTGAAGAGAGGAAAGTCTGGAAGCAGGCAAAACATTTAATAGTGTATGAAGCTCTAGAGGGCTGCCCTAAGGTGGTGGCAAGGGATACCCTGAGAAGGAAGTATTAATAAGAATAAGAGCTAATTAAAATTAGATGTAAAGGATAGAGGCATATTATATTTGGAGGTTTTAGGTTACAAGTTCCAGAACAATTAGATAGTCAATGGAGGAATTCCAAAGTGAAAAGAGCAGAAGGCTAAAGACTGAACTCTAGGGATACACATATTTGAGAGACAGTAAGAATAGGAATCCTTGGATAAGGCAAAGAAGAGCAGACTAAAAAGTAACAGGAACATTATGGTAGTACAGGGTAACAGAAACTGGGGTAAGCTTCATTTAAAGAAGGAGGCATTCAGCATTGTCACATCCTGCACAAAAGTCAAGGAAAATGAAAATGGATTAAGATGGCTTTGGACTTTGTAAGACAAAGGTCATTGCAGAATACAGATTCACAGAGTACTAGGAAATGAGGAACATTATAAAGCGTCAGGAAGCAAATGGGTAGTGAGGCAATGGAAACATCAAGTACAGACACATGTTTTATTCTACCAAACAAGAAATACAACAGTAGTCAAGAGGGCATCAAGAGAAGGATATTTTTTCTTTTCAAATATAATGAGGATGGTACATTTGGAAGCAGAGAGGACAAGGGTAGTAGAAAGTTCTAGGAGTTACTAGAGAGAAGGAGGCATAAGTACCACAGCAATATTCTTGGGGATGGCAGTAATAAAAGAATGAAATAAAATAGAAAGATATAACACTTATCTTGGCAAAACTAGAGATCCATTTTCTCCCCAGATATAAAATATAAAGATGAAAGGATGAGGGTGGAAACATTTTTAGGGTGCTAAGGGGATAAATATAGGAGCTTGCTGCATATGGCTTCAATATTAATAAAATATGTGGAAACTTCATCTGTGAGGAAGGGAAGTGTAGGTAGGTCATAGGATTGGTCATTTAAAGTTAATTATAAAGTTTATGAAACAGATACTGAGGAATTAGCTAGGAGATTTTTTTAATAGGGGTCACTACTTAGTCATTTGAGAAATTTTCTTTGAATTTTAGCTTGTTGAGTGTAATAATTTAAATATGTTAATTAGTATCTGGAAAAAAAAACCCTTCCATTATTGTATGACACACTTGCCTTGTTAAATACGATATAGTCAATATAAGTCAACCTTTTCTTAATGACTCATGGTTATCAGTAGGGGCATCAATTATCTTGCTATGCTCACACAATGACGCCTTCTGGGGATACTAGAGCAGGTGCAGGTGTTTGTCCTCACACTCCTGTGCTGTTTCTGCTCTTATCTCATCTTTCCCTTCTATCTTCCACTTAGTTTTTACTTTCTGGTCATTCCTGTTTTCTATAGTTTTTTTTTTCCCTTTTTACATTCTGCATTTCTTCTTTTTCCTTTCCCAACTATGTCTCCTATGCTTCTGTACTCTAACACCGGTAAGAATTTTTTTTAGCCACTACCAACCAATAACAATCTATTCTGTTGGTGAAACAAAGGATCAATAGCATCTTGTCATTAATCTTTGCACCTTTGCATTTTTAAACACTTTTTATGCCTTCTTGGGCTAATTAGTCTTGTTCATATTTTTAGGTTCTCAGTTAATTGGAATGACATTCATTAATTCAATATTTAATACAATACCTAGAATTCAGAAAAAAAACAGGATACAAATTTGATAAGGTCCTTACATTTAATGATCCTAAAATTTATTATGAGAAAAAAATACATGCAAAGATTATTAAATACAAGACAGGATATGATCATTGGATGACCTCTGAGTCTGTAAATATCATGAAAATAGAACATCTTCTTTATAGAGGTGTTCAAAGGGAGGAGAAATCCCTGTGGATAAAATATCCAGGAAGGGCTTCATAGAGAAAGGAGTATTTTTCACATTTTTACATATATCACTACTTCATGTGAGACTTGAGGAATAATTCATAAACTAATTTCATACATAGCTTAATTTTCTATATAACAAATATAATTTCTTCCACTAAGGAGTTATATGGCTCTGGCATGTCATTTTAAGTCTCTGGGCCTTAGTTTCCTTATCTTTAAAATGAGAGGAAGTGTGGCATTGCGGCTGGAAATTCAGCTTTGCAGCTAGGAAGTCCTGGATTCAAATCTTGCCTCTGACACAGAATAGCAGCATACCCATAGGCAAAGCACTTGCCCTCAGTATCCATAGGAAATCTTCTAGGACTATAAGTTACATAGGAGATGCTGTTCTATATCAGTAAAGTAGGGAAAGACAGGAGGAATTTGATTGTCTTTAAGATTCCTTTCCATTTCTAGGAATTTACTAAATCAAACTGACAGAGGTTAATAAAATGGGTGATCTTACAGAAAAGGATTTGAATTATCAATTTGCAGCCTTTACAACTGATTCATTATCTAGTTTTCTAGTTACTTAGATTATGTCTCTTCTTTGATACAAAAAACATTTTTGTACCAAGTTCTTTTTGATAAAGAGGTCAATTTTAACATTCTGGGAGATGCTTTGTTTTCTAGGCAAAATTAAACTTAACATTATTTGAGTCAATATCTCAGAAACTAAAGAGAAAAAAGTGTACACATGTGCACGCATGTGTGTGTGTGTGTGAGAGAGGGGGGGGGAAGAGAGAGAGGGAGAGAGAGAGAGAGAGAATTTGTTGTATTTTTATTTTAAAATAAGGAAGATGTTCTGACACATCCCCACTGTTTTCTCTGTCTGCTGACCCAGATTATTACATACTTGCCAGAATAGTTTAAGACTACAGATGACTTAACTTGAATTTACGGTATACAGCTTCTTCAGTACTACTTACGTCATACAGTCTGTGTGCTCAGTGGGAAATAAGAGGGGTCCAGCTAATGGAAGCATTTAATCATAGATCCACGGATGAACAATTAGCTAATTGCTGCATTGTTGTGGCAGGTGTTGGGTATGATTGTTATCTTTCCAGTAAAAACCCACAAAACATTTTTCAGGAAGGTTGCCCAAGGCTCTGTGTGTGTTTTTGTTTGAGAAGGAAAGATTCTTGAGAGAAAAATGCATGAGAGAAAAATATAGGAAAAATAAAACTTTGGAAGAAAACTTTATTTTCCCCAATATTTATCACCATCATCATCATCATCACCACTGTCATCATCATCATCACCATCATCATCTAATATGCTATAACTGGGGTCTTTACTCATTGGCTTATAAGTGTATAGGTAAAATATCCTACACATTTCTAACATTCTTTGTTTTCATTTCTAACATTCTGTCATTACAAATACTATGAGGAGAATTACGGATTATATTCCCCGCTGGCAAAGTGGGAAGGTAGAGAATTCTCACTCTCTAGTGGTTCAGTGTGGAAAGTGAGAAGAGTCATAGTAAGAAAGCAAGTAATCTTGACAGCTGTAAACACGGGAGAGTGAGTAGACTTCTACTTGACTATTTGACAGATGGAATTAAATAGGTAGACAGATGTGCTAATGACTTAGTCAGTAGGAAATAGGTTTTCAGTTATTTTCCCAGTGATGGTAATAGATTTGTAGCAAAATACACCCAATCTTGCATAGTCTCCTCTTGTGATCCTTTGTGAGATGGCTGTCCAGAATTACTTAGATTGGAAGGATATAAAAATCTGAGCCAGATGAAATATATTATGAATAAACATAATCTCCTGCACTGATTTTTTTTAAATCACCTGCATAGGTACAAGATCAATCTGTCAATCCATAAGGAATTATTAAGTAGCTAATATGTGCCAGACACGGTGCTAGAGCTTAAGAATACAAAAATAAAAACAAAACATTTTCTGCCCAGGAGGAGCTGCATTCTATAGAATGGGGAGAACATGGCTTGCTAGAAGCTTATGTGACTAAAAATAATAATTGGGCACGTTTAATTGACTTGAGATTATAGGTGTCAAAAACATGCCCCCCAAATACCCAGATGATCATTCATTGAGCACATTGTACAGAGGAGTTATGTTTCTGATGGTTGACTTCTTTTGTCATTTCAAACTCCAGGATTCAAGAATGGAAGGTTTAGGATTGTTCAAGTACAGGACAGAGCAAAACAATTTAACCTCTATAGGGAACAAACACAAGGTTGTAAAGGATGAAGTTATTCCATTTCAATCTCACTGTCTTTGGCCACACATAGTTCTTTGGATGAGACAATCATGTCACTCCTGGTGATCCCCTTTATTTCATATGTGAGTATTTCAACAAAGAACCACATTCTCCCATTGAGCCTGTGAACTTACAAAAACAAATCATTGATGGATGGCTGCTGCCAGTAGTTATTTATTAAGCTTCTTCTACTTAGTAATTGGAAGAAAAGAAATCATTTATTGCTGTGCCTACTCTAACCCAGGTGCTGCACTAAGCACTTTTATCATCTTATTTGATCCTCACAACAACCCTGGGAGGTAGGTGCAATATAATTCCCATTTTACAGCTGAGTAAACTGAGGCAGACAGAATTTAAATGACTTGCCCAGGGTCACATAGTGAGTAAATGTCTGAGATCAGATCTGAACTCAGGTCTTCCTGATTCCAGCTCTCTATCTATTGCACTACCTACCTGCCGTGAAGACATTAATTTCTTTTGAAACTTTTACTCCTAGAAAGTAACCTCTTTTATTTCTACATTCCAGTATGATTTGTCTGCCACGTGGTTATGATGTACTATTTGAAACTGTTTTTAATGTGTCTGAATTTATACAGTTTGTTATATGATACTTTGCACTTTGTTTCCTAACATTTTTTTTCAGTTTTTGTTAAAATATTTCAACTGCCACAATCTACACTAGAGAAAACATACTTTGAAACACTGCTTCTTGTGCTTCTTATTCTCATATAATACGCTGGAAGTTTTCTCAGGAAATCACATTGGATTTGACAATGGCCTTGTGGGTTAAAGCAGGTCCTTGTGCTTCTAGTTGAATAACATTTTATAATTAAATCTTTTCCTCAAACAGCATGCAAATGTTTTCTCAAGCTTTGAGTTAAAATATTTTTGCCTGGCATTCTGAGCTTCTCATGAACTGATGGTCTGTTGTGAGCAAGAATACTTGATCTTCCTGCCCTTGAGTTTTGATTATAAACTTTTCAAATAGAATCTCAGTTTTTTAGAAGTGAGGAGGAAGGAGCTGAAAACAGAAAGAGGGAAGAGGTGTACCGTAGAGGACCAAGGCATCCAGCAAGTACAGAATCCACATACCATACAGTATATTGCAAGAGAAGTATGAGGACTGATTTTTCACTATATGTATATTTTTATAATACTAAGTCCATCTGCCTATCCACTCATTCATTGATTCATTCATTTGTATTCATCTTTGTTTATTGCGGATCTCACAAATGCCAGAATAGATGATATTTTCCCCTCTCCACTTCTGACTTCTTGGTCATCTGTGGCCCCACTGTTTCCAATCTGTATGTCAAATTGGCTTATTTATTGATTTTCCTCCTTGCTAAAGGACCCACCCAATGTTTATACAATAAATTGCTTCCAGTACATTTGCCATCTCTGACCTTCTGTAAGTCTCTTTGTTCTGATGGAAGATTGTGTACGTTGTCCTTTCCATTACATTCTGAGTGAGTTCAGTCTCCTGATTTTTGTTTTCTCTCAAGGACTAACATTCTAATGCATATATCATTGCAGGAAGCTCTTTGGAATTTATAATTTCTGTTTTGAGCTTTGTGGGAACCTCATCACCATTTGGCATTGTGCAGGAAGCTGAAAATATTCCAGGCCTTTTTGTGTCCTCTAAGCTGTTCCCTATCTATCCATGCTGTTATCATGAAGAGTGGATAGCTAAAATAATCTTATTCCAGTAACTCCCCAGTTGCCAGTAATGGAGTAGGAGATGGATGATGGTCCAAAAAAGAATAACAACTAAAGCGAAGCTGGCAAAGTTTGCCTTGAACATCACATCCTCCATTCTTGCTCCTTCTTGTTCACTTTTAGCATTGCTCACCTTGGTGTATATTCCATTCATGCCATCCTGCTGTGAAGGAAAAATATGCTGATGACATTCTAACCTAGGATAGTAGAGACAAATGTTTTACAGCTTGGCAGTATTTTTTAGAATGCTTTAAAAATCATTAGGATAAAGGGATGACACCAAAAGGGTAGCATTTCAGACACTGAGTAGGAATTAGATATTTTGGAGGAAGAGGGATACTGTTATTCTATCTATAGAAATGTGGGATAATCTATCTATATAAAAGGCCAGGAATATCACATTTTATTTTTCCTTTTGGAATCATGGTAGACCAAATATCTGTATCAGCTGCATAATTTCAGGGGTCTTAGACATTCAGGAACATATAGTGTAAATACAAATGGCAGTGATAATTTTGACAAGACTTTGCTTTTCTTGCTATGAACCAGTACAAATGATGACTACTATCTCTGTCATCCATTTTTCCTCTAAGTAAATGAGAAATACTTTCTTTTCCCCCCTCCTCCATAAAAGCAGACTTGGATAACACTCTCTAAAAGAAGACATTACTTGTTGGCTGTGGTCTCTTGATTCCATTAAATAACAAGGGTGTTGTTTTCATTTCTGTGCAAAAAATGGAACACTTTGGAATTAGTGTGAAGGCTAGAAAATGGAGCTTTAAAGGGGATAGACAGGTTAGTCAAACCGAAGGGTTTTTTAAAGTGTATGATCTATGAGGAAATCTGAGCAACAAACTGTCACTTCAGTTGGCATTAATAATAACAGAGCATTAAAATCAATTACCTATACCAAAATGTTTAATAGGTCATTGTTTAAACTTTTTTCTCTTGGTCTCCTGCAGATGTATAATTTGGTTTTAATTCATTTTATTCTCTCTGCCTTCCGATGTTGTAGTTAGTACATTTTAATCCTAAATATATCCGTCAGTGATAGACTGTATCCATCAGACAGATGGATTATGTATTCATTTATGTCAGGCTATCAGACAATGTTTCCAAGGGTAAAATTCATGCATACATGTATTCATTAATTCAATATTTAACTCAATATCTAGTGTATACAAATAATGTAACTTGACATGGAGATAAAAAAATATGGCAGCATCCTTACCCTCAAGGAGCTTAAAACTTCTTAGGGAAATATGACACACATGAAACAAATTAATAAAATATAAGACAGTATCTGACAACTAGATAGATGACTTTCCTGAGTTAATATGGAAATACCATGAAAGGAGTACAAGGTATTTATATGGGAGTTCAAAGGAAGTGAGGCTCACTAATGAGTAGAATTTCAGAAAGGTCTTCATGGAAATGCAAATATTTTTGCATTTTTGACATAAGCTACCTGGTTTAGTGGATAGAACACTGGACTTGGATTCAGTAAGACCAAGGTTTAAATCTCACTTCTGAAACTTCCTAGTTATGTGACTATAGACAAGTTACTTAGCATTTCTCAGCATCAGTTCCTTATACTTAAAATGTGTAATACTAATATTTTTAGCACTTAACACTTATTTCAAATAGTAGTTTGGAAACAATGCACTAATATATGTTAAGCGGTATTGGATTTCTTTCTATAACAAGCATGAAGTGTGGGTTCAGGTATTAGGTTTGATGGTTTTATGAGTCTGTCCATTCTATCTAAACCCAGATATGTCTCAGGAAGGTAAGATGCCCCTGAAAGCTTCATATCTTTCTAAGATATGAATGAGTCAAAGACAGAAACACAGGCCTAATATATATTATATTATAATAATAATAATAAACATTATTATTATTATTATTATGTATTTGTAGCAACGCTCTTTATTTTACCACCCCAAGTTCCTACCCTGGAACCCTAGGCTTCTAGTTGGTAAGCATTTACCATATACAGCTAAGATACAAAACTGCCCCACAGTACTTCTTGACTGTCTTCATGTTGCTGTGTTTCTGAGCTACTTGGAACTCCAAGTGGGTAGGGAAAAAAAGACCATCTGTAGAGATCATGGAACATCAAGGACAAGAAGCTTAAGATGGAGCTGGAAATGATAAAAAAAAAGACGTCTAGTCCAACCCCCTTATTTTAGCACTGATGAAACCAAGGCCCAGAGGGGTTAAATTACTTGGCCAATTTCACAAGTTAACGGGTATGAGAGACAGGATTTACACACTGGTTCTCTCCTTCTTGTAGACTTTCATCAGTGATACTGAAGGTAGGAGCTTCAGCAGAGAAAGGCACAAATGGGAAATGAAGAAGTGATTCAAAGGATAAAGGAAGAGATAACAAGTAGTTTGGGTTTCTGGGCCAGGGCCTATGATACAGGAATAATGGAAATTTGGCCAAGGACAGAGGTCAAGAAAAAAAGGGTTCAAGAAAACTTTATTTTGCGTGAAGATCCATAAATCCAATCAAGAATGTTTAAACTGAAAATAGTTATGAGACAGGGCAAAAGACAAAATTGTTTACTTACTTCCACCAGGGCAGATGTCACAAAAAATAATAGGCATGATATAAGAAATAGAGTGGCAGCTAGGGGCTACAACAAATAGAGTAGTGGTCCTTAAGTTGGGAAGACTTTTCTTTCTGAGTTCAAACCTGGCCTCAAATACTTACTAGCTATGTGAACCTGGGCAAGTCACTTAATACTGTTTGCCTCAGTTTCTTTTTCTGTAAAATGAGCTGGAGGAGGCAATGGCAAACCACTGCAGTAACTTCGACAATAAAACCCCAAATAGAGGTTACAAAAAGTCTCATATCACTGAACAACAACAACAAAAAGAAGTACGCTAGAGGTAAACCCTAGAAGATATTATCCAGTGAAAGGCACAGGGGATCAAACACTGGGCTTCAAGCGAAGAAGATCTGAGTTCAAATATTAACTAATACTTACTAGCTGTGTGACTTTGGGCAAGTTAGTGAACCTCACTTAGCCATTTACTCCTCATTTGTAAAATAATGGTGTTGGTCTCATTTGTTTATATGGTCCCTTCAAATTATGATCTATGATCCTTAAATATTAATATGTGAGATCTAGAATCAGACAGGACAATGAAGGTCATCTTTTTCTACTCCTTTTTAAATAGGAAGAAAATAGACTTGGGTTGGGTTTCATGACTAGAATATGGCTATGGATGGGTATATCTACTTGAAAAGAAAAGATTAGATAAAGGTGGCATTTGAGTGGGCTTGCTCTTTAATCTTGACTGGGACCAAGTGCTTTTTCCCCAGGAGGTTGAGCGCCATTTATTGTCTTTAATCACTTCTAGAACTAGTACCCTTTTGCACTTAACCTTGGAAAAGGCACTTAATGTTTTCTTCAAATAAGTTTCTTTGCCTTACACTATAATATGGGAGAAACTGTCCAATTTGTTTTCTATCTTTGGAAAGATGAGAAACAGTCTTATTTCCTAGGGATATTTTGAAGATTGGAAAATGGACATTAAGAATGATGTATACTTAAGGCAATGCAATTTTGTAAGGCTGTATATTCTGTTACCTAGTTCCTTTGAGTCCCAGAGCAAGTGTTTTCCTTACTCTTTTATGGAGACTAATTTTGAGAAGTTGTTTTTGTTGTTTTATTTTATATTCTCTGAGATTTAATGTTAAACTGTTCACAATAACATTTTTATTGGGGAGTCCATTTTGTGTTTCAACATGTTTTGATGTACAGTGGCATGGGGGCTAATGTGGGACTTGGAATCAGGAGATCTTGGTTGAAGTCCCAATTCCCATTTACACTGTGACCTTTGACAAGTCATTTTTTACTTCTCTGGGCCAAGGGTTTCTCACCTGCAAAATGAGGAGGTCTAAAATGATAATCTCTAAGACCCCTTCTTGTGTAAACAATCTATGAATTGAAAGGAAAAAGAAGTTGAATGTTGATTCAATAAATAAAGCTATGAATGCATTCAAATCCATTTGCCCCCAAACTCCTCAATAGATTGAGATGGGACAGTCTTATCACAATCCAAACAAAACAAAATTATTTTTTCTGCTGATGGCCACAGCACTCGACTCTGTAAACAAGCACAGCTTTCAGCTTTACAGGTAATGGTTCTGTGTAGTCATCTATCTTGCCTAGAGGCATAAGACTGAAACTCTAGATTCTTTCACTAGTAAGAGAGAGGACCTCCCAGGGTGTCTAGCACAATGTTAATTGTTCATGAACCTTTTCTCCCTGGGTATACTCACAAATCTGTGCCAAGGTGGCTTGAGGCTGCATGGAATGGTGGAAAGTATATTGGATTTGGAGTCAGAAGACCTGCGTTGAAACTTTGGCTCAGTTATTACTTATGCGAGTAGGGTCAAACTACTTCTCCTCTTTTGGCCTCATTTTCCTCATTTGTAAAATGAAAAGATTTGACTAGATGATCTCTAAGATCCTCTGTAGGGGTGTGTGTGTGTGTGTGTGTGTGTGTGTGTGTGTGTGTGTGTGTGTGTGTGTGTGTGTGTGTGTGTGTATCTCCCTCTTGATTTGAAATTGCCAACTATTGGGTTAAACTACTCAGAAATAAGAAATTATGGTAGGATATGTTGCCTCTCGACTCCAAATCAGCATTTTTAGAGTGTAGTCTGATCCTCATGGATCAAATTTGAAAAGGTTGGCTATACTTGTCTTTAATAAATTGATATGAGCAAAGTTAGTCAAAAAAAACTCTCGATACTGATCCAGTAATGCTTTCAAACTGAGTACCTTCTTAACATGTCTTTGGTCAGAGCTATCTTTATGGAAGTCCCTCTACAATCTCCAGAACTGCTTTATGACAGCTCAAGGTGTGATGGTAGGAAACCCCTGTGCCTGGCAACGTAGGCCCAAGCTTCACTCAGACTTAATGTTTTCCACTAGTTTATTCATGATTACAGGTAAGGAAATCATGATAGCAACTGCTCTTCACCTGTCCCCAGTCTGACATTGTTATATGTGAAACTCATAGACTATTTCTGACCTTAGCAACATAACTTCCACATTTTTAAGTATCATGGGTCCTAATTTTAGTGGACTCAAAGGCTTCAAAAATCAATAAGGATTCAGCCCTTGCTCAAGAAAAGTCAGTGCCCCTGAAACCTGGTGGCTGTCTGGTGGCAGTGAAAACAGTAGAGAGAAATTTGCTTCACTCTAGATTTATGATTCTGAAAAACAAACTTATGTGTCTAAATGGGGAGGGATTGTGAAGGATTCAAATTACTTATGGGCTAATCTGTTGTTTTTTTTATTTTAAAAAATCCCTAATTTTATTCATTTAGTGAGGCTTTTTTTTTCTAAATTTCCAAGTTTACTTATTTCTACTTTGATTTTAAAGAACTATTTTGATGTTTAGTGCTTCTGGCCTCTGATCCTTTTTAGTTCTTCCCTGTGACCTTTAACCCAAGCCAGGACCTCCAGCCTCCTGAATTAAGTGCCCACAGCCAGTGGCTCCCCTGCCCCACTGCTTTGGTATTCACCGGGCATGTGCTGGTTCCTTCTCCCCCCTGCCACTCTTCCAAGCACAGCTGGGCCTGAGATTCCTTGTCAGCAGAGGTTCCCTCTATCTTCCCCTGCTCAGATGCCCAACTCTCGTTACAGTCCCGGGGGTAAAATTTCCTAAGACTAGGGCCAGAAGCAGACTCTCAAACCAAATGATCCCAGGGATTGCCGCTTCTTGTTTAAGCAGCTTGCAGCTAGTTGTTAAAGTGAACCCTAGCCTGGAGGTGTTTACTCTTCACAGCAAGGAAATCTCATCCTAGGATTTTTCTTCAGGTCTTCACTGACTGTCTCAAGAGAGCCGCTGTTCTGCCCTTACTCTTATTTGTTTCATTGTTCTATGTTCGTCCAGAGGCACTATTTTATCTCTTTTGTGGAGGAAAATCTTGAGACCTTGAAGTTTTTTACGTACTCGGCCATCTTCCCAGAATCCTCTTGTATCTGCTGTTAAACCCAGTATTTAGTGTTAGGTTCCTAGATGTAAAATCTCATGGAAAAACTGGAAGACTTGTTGCAATCCTACCAACTCCCTTTGATCCTTGGAAATCTGTAACACAGGATTTCATCATAAAATTGTTGCTGTTCCAGGGATACAGAACCATTCTGAAAGTAGAGTATACTTTTATTAAGATGGCTTACTTCCCCACCTCTGCTAGACTTCCTAGGCTGCTGAGCTTGCCTGCCTGTGTTAGAAGAATTATCCAACTCTATGGTCTTTCTGCTAGCACTGTCTCTGATAATTGTCACCCATTTGTAACTCCAATTCCTAGTTCATCTCTATATTCACTAATCTCCAAGTAAAGATATCCTTTTGTCAGGATGTCACCCTTAGTTCAATGGGAAGAAAGAGCACCAGAATGAGATACTTAAATGTTTTTTTTTATCAGATGCTATGTGCTTGCCATCATCATGACAAAGTTATTCTACTGTCTACTGCAGAGAAATCTTTTACAACAGTAGCGTTTATTTGTCTGCCCCAAAACATCCTTTTTATGTGATTTATGCCTTTCAGCTCATTTTCTCCCTGTGCTCACCCTGCACACTCCAGTTCTTATCATCAATGACTACACACGAATGACTTACACAATACATTATACACTTACACAAATACACAATGACTTATAAAAATTATAGGCTGACTTAGTATGTACTCTACAAGTAGCCAAGAGTAGTATACAAATGGAAGATGCCCATCATTGTACCTCTGGAGTATCATTAGGGATAGAAAAATGACTGTGTGCCCTTCCATAACCTCCACATCTACATATTTTCCCAGAAAGAGGCATTAAAGGGTGATAGCCAGATTTCTTACTATTCAGGTGGAGAACCCTGGGGCCTACCAATTGAGATTACTATCCTGATTATATTCACTTCACATTGCTCCTGTCCTTGTTATGAATTCACTTCAACCCTGAACTCTATCCGAAGAATTCTTCCCCATGCCCACTAATTGTGAACAGATGAAAGAAATACATAGTCAAGGAAACTCTGAACTCAAGGACATGATGAGGCTTCTTCCACTTCCTAGTGACTGCCTTCATTATGGGACTGAGTAGCGTACATAGGAACTTATGAATAGCCTACGTGGTCCAGAATTGGTAGAAGACTTTCTGACAATGTTGCTTCACTATTTGCCAAGATCCGCTCAAATTAAATCAAAAACATTTATTAATCACTATATGCAGAGCATTAAGTTCAGAGATAGCATATGCAATTAAGATAAAAGGTATGATTTAAGGGAAAGAACTTTTCGGGCCCATGGTGATGTTAATGTAACAAATTGGTATTGTTTTTGTTCATTTGTTTCGGGAGTATCTGATTTTTCATGATCCTGTTTGGGGTTTTCTTGGCAAAGATACTGGAGTGGTTTGCCATTTCCTTCTCCAGCTCATTTTACAGATATAGACAACTCATGTTAATAATTGATTCTTTGATTCCAAGAAAGGCTTCAGTAAAGGCTCAGTGATTGACCAAGTTCTGAGAAAGTCATCACCTAAAAGTTGGTCAACAGATGATAAAGATTTTTGCCCCCAGCAACTCATAAAGACCATTTCTCATTTCTCATATGGTTATATTATTTTGAGGTTTCTCCCACTTCTCCACCATGACTGAGGAATTATTGAGATAACCTCATCATCCGACAAGATCTCATGTTTGCTTTGATACTTAACCTCATCACTCCTCTCTGACTGTGTCTGGTGGGAGGGGCCATCATCTCCAAACATCTATATAAGGAGAGAACTCAACTCAGACATCTCATTTGTCAACTGGCTGCATTACTTTGGGACTTCTCTGACTGACTTGTCTACCATGCCTCCACATTGGTGGTATGTACCTTCCTTCTGCCATTCTTCAACCTTACTTTTCAACATCTTTTATGTGTTGTCTTTCCCCATTATATTGTAAGCTCCTTGAGGACAGGGACTGTCTTTCTTTTTTTGAATTTGTGTCCTCAGCACTTAGCATCCTGGTGCATAGTAAGGCCTTAATAAATGTTTATTGATTGCTTTGCAGATTTATTGGTTTACTAGGATGAAACAGTAGCATTACTTGCATTGGTAAAGGGAGGCAGAAGAATTGCTAGAAATATTAGAAGTATAGGCTTGAAATAATAAATGCTATTTTTCTATTTGTAACATGAAAATCTATCAATATCATAGTTCACTTTTGCAATAAATATTCTCTTTTTAATTTTTTTTTTATTTTTTAAACTAGACCTATAATTTAATTGGTATAGGAAATTCCCAATGAGGAATATAGTCTTAGAATGTTGCCTGAGGCACAGAGGTTAAATGATTTTCTTACCTACATAGCAAGTATGCATCTGAAGTGGGATTTGAACATAGGTCCTTTTAACTAAACCCATCCTGTCTTTATCCACCACACCAAGGCTATATTTTGTAATAGCTCCTTTTATTATACCAAGGGCTCTGATTTCTCAGTGGCTCAGTAATGATAATGAATGTGTTTTCCCTTGTGCATTTTTTTATTTAACACGTGAATTGAATGAACAGGTATCGATATAGCATGTTAGTTGCTTAATAATTTGAAATAACTGACTGGGAGGTACATAAGGGAATGTACCACACAAGCGATTAGGGACAACCTCCTTCCTTGGACCACATTAAACAAGCACGGCTGCACTTTCAGAATCCCTCTCACTCAGAATCACTTCTGGGCTAAGAAAACAAGGGAGGGTAAAACACTTTTTCTTCATGAAGTCTAGAATCTCTTGCTTTTTAAAATTCTGATTCTACCTTGCTTCCCTCAGGGAATAGCTGCTGTTTGCTCCACTATTCATGACTAAGAGAGAATCTGAAGGCCTTATGAGTTAAAATGAGAATTACTAATTTGCTGTCCTGAGATATATTGTTGCTGGTGCTTAAGGGAGCCACACATCAACCACTGCTGTTTCTAGGGTGGAGAGAGTTAACCTATGGAAAAAGACAAAATGTGTCAGATTCTGATGGATGGTAGGGGGCACCCTTTGTATAAAATCAAAAAAGATATTGGTTATATAGATGTTTCCATGAAAGATAATGGAATGTAAGAGGCTATGCTTTGGACTCTCCAGACTTTATCACCAAGCTTCATGTCACCCTAGCACAAGAGTAGGGAAACCTGTGGACTCGAGGCCACATGTGAGCCTCTATTTCCTCAAGGATGGCCCCAAAAGGTCTAGAGGCCCACATGCGGCCTCGGGTTCCCCACCCCTGCCCTAGAACACCAATTCACTTACCTTCTCCCATTGCTTAGTTACCCCTGGAGCCTCCATTTTTGGGGAGGAACCCCTATTAGCTATCCTCTGTTCTAGCTGTACTCTGAATCTATAGACTATGAGCAGGTACCAACCCTCCCCCTTTGCAGCTCTCTTTGTTTCACTTGTCTTCTCTCATTAGAATCTAAGCTTTTTGACGACAGAGACTATCTTTCTTTTGTATCTTTCCTTTTGCTTATTTTTGTTTCTCCAGTATTTAGCGCAGTGCCTGGCATCTAAGAAGTGCTTTTTGACTGAGTGATAGTTAACTATATCCACCCCTATCTGAGGGGAAAAAAGCAGTTATTGATTCTTTACTCTGATGGTAGTATGAGGGGAACCTGGCCACTTGAATGCATTGATCTAAAATGATAAAAAAATGAAAAATAAAAAAAATAATAGCAATAACGTGTTATTTGGTTTTGATTTGAAAAAAGCAATGACTTTTTTACATGAGAAAATTGTGTCACATGCTGTTTTTTTCTGCCTTCATAACATCTCTTCTCAATGCTTCCTTTTCTCTACTGACACTGCCACCAAACTGGCAGGTGGTCTCCATGCCTGAAGTCTCTCCACACTCCAGTCTATCCTCCAGCCAGATGTGATCTTCTTAAAGAACAAGTCTGACCATTTTTCCTCTTGACTCAATAAACTCCAGTGACTCCTCATCACCTACATGGTCAAATATAAAATACTAGGTTTGCCTTTTAAAGCTCTTCATAGTATCACCCCTTCCTGCCTTTCCAACCTTTTTACACCTTATTCCTCTCCATATACTCTGTGATTCAGTGACACTGAACTCCCTGCCATTCCTCACACAATATCCTCCTGATCCCAGGAATTTTTACTGGTTTTCCCCTTGCCTGGAATGCTCTCCCTTCTCCTCTCTAACTCCTGGCTTCTCCAGCTTCCTTGAAGTCCCAGTGAAAATGTTACCTTCTTTAAGAAGTCTTTTTCAGGCTTCTTTAATCTTAGCATCTTCCCTCTGTGACTGTCTCCAATTTGTCCTTCTATATCTTGCTTGTACACAGCTGTTTGCTGATTATCTTCCCCATTAGATTATGAGTTTTTTTTTTATGACAAGGACTGTTTTTGCCTTTTTTTGTATCCTCAGGGCTTAGCATAGTGCCTGATAAATAGTAGATCCTTAATAAATGTTGGTTAAATGTTTGACTGACTCCTTTATCCATTACATCCTAAGCTCCCTGAGGGCAGGAACTCTGTTATTTAAAAAAATCAAATCAAATCTTTGTACATCTTGGTTGTAGTTCTTCAGACCTCTAACTTCAACATTGTAGGGAGCTACCTGGTGAGAAAAATGACATATTGCAGTACAAATTGACAACTGCCCCACAACTGCAGTCTTTCATATATACATACATATACACACATACATATTTTATTTTTCCCCAATTACATATAAAAATAATTTTTAACATTCATTTCCTAAAACTGTCAAATTCTCTCCCTCCCATCTCTGCCCCTCATTGAGAAAGCAAGCAATTTGATATAGGTTATACATGTGCAGTCCTGCAAAACATATTTCCATATTAGTCATGTTGTGAAAGAAAACAGACAAAAAAGAAAAAAATTAAAAAGTATGCTCCAATCTTTGTTCAGAATCCATCAGTTCTCTCTCTGGAGATGGATAGCATTTTTTAGCTTAAGTCCTTAGGAATTTTCTTGCATCATTCTATTTCTAAGAATAGCTAAGTCATTTGCAGCTGATCATTGTGCATTGTTCTCCCAGTTTGGCTCACTACACTTTACATCAGTTCATGTAAGTCTTTCCAGGTTTTTCTGAGAACATCTTGCTTGTCATTTCTTATAGCACAATAGTATTCTACCACAATCATATACTACAACTTGTTCAGCCATTTCCCAATTGATGGACATCCCCTTAATTTCCAATTCTTTGTCATCACATAAACACACAAAACCCTAATGTAAATATTTCTGTACACTTAAATCCTTTTCTTTTTTGTGTTTTTTTTTAATCTCTTTGTGATACAGTTCTAGTAGTGGTATTGCTGGGTCAAAGGGTATTCATGATTTTGTAGCCCTTTGAGCACCTACAAATAATATGTAAACAGCTTACCCTGTATGACCAAGCCATGATGTGTCACAGGTGGCTTTTGTTCCTAAATCTTCATAACTCAGACCATTAGCTTTCTATCTATTTGCCCCGTGTTGATTCTACATGCCTTATACATAGAAATTTTTTTTCTTTTTTTAATTCATTTTATTTTTAAACAAGTATTTCCATAACATACTTTAAAAAGAAAGAAATTAAGAACTGATAAATAGAAGTTTGCATAGATATATGTTATATATATTTAAATATATACCTATTAACATATACATGTACATATTAATAAATATTTGTTGAGTTGAGTATTGTTTTTTGAATGCTTTAGCCTTTGATAAAGGTGAGTATATGCAAAAATGCCCCAGTCATTTGCTTTTCACCATGACTTTGCTGCAGCATTAATATGTCAAAAATATACAAAAGAGCCAGATTAGAAGCTGAATACTGTTTTTAGGCACAGAGAAATTAATTTCAGGATACAGAAAGGCAAAAATCTATGGTTTAAAGGCAGGAATGCCAGAAAAGTATCTGATTTGGTTCTCTTAGCTGGAGTGAACAAAAATAAGAGTTGTGAACTTTGCCCTAATGCCATCTAGATTGTTGCACCCTAGGTATTCTAGGGCACTTCTGGAGATCAGAATCCAGCTCCATTCAGGGACCTTATCCCTAAGAAGTCTTTGCTTAAAATTCCTAGCTGCAACTGGAAAAAATCTTCCTGCTAGATCTGCAGGCCACATCACAAGGCTGAAGAGAAATTCACTTTTCATTTCTCTGTCTTCATCACAAGATTTGCAATGGCAGTTGCACTGCATGCAAAATTCCCTTTGGGCCACCGAATGCATTCCTGGTCATGAGGTCCTTCTCTTGACTGCTGAACAGGAAAGACTTATTTGAAAACCATTATTAAAGTCATATTTACACAGGATGATCTTTATTTCAGGTGCTTCTAATTTTTGGATACAGTCTCTGGGTACCTGAACCGATTTACAGAAATCATCTTTGAAACTTAAATACAAGCACACACACACACACATATCATATTGCAAAGGATACTGGAGGGAGACACTTTTTCCTTTTGCTACATGTCAGGGTTAACCATACTGAGAGAGTGGGTTTTCTGAAGGTTGAGAAACAACCTCGATTTCATTTTTTTCTGAGAGGAAATGAGCATTTCTGAGCTGAGGCTTTTTCCTAGAACATGCCTTGCTTTTCATTCCTGCAAATTTCAGAGCAGAGCTGCACCTTCTTGTATTGATACTACAATGAGATGGTATCTCACGGGCTTGCATGAGAACATGATAACTTTCTTATATATGAAATTCTTCATCTTTTCCATTTTAATTCTCCCTGCAAAATTTGTTCTTATCTTTTTTGTCACTAATATCTGGACTATTTTCATCTCATATAAGTTTAATATCGAATGGTAGTGACTAGAATGATTCTAAGTTCTGCCCAAATTTCTTAAACCCTCAGGTGTCCTGGGTCGTAGACTTGCAAAATGGGAATAATACTACCACTTCCAAGGTAACTGTGATTTGAACAATTAATATCTGTATAGGGCTTTGATTTCAATCGAAAGAAGATACATAGAAACACCAGAAATTAGAGATTATGAATTACTTTATTTGTAAACTACTGGACAGATTTGGGGGGGCAGGGCAGTTGGGGTTAAATGACTTGCCCAAAGTCACACAGCTAGTACACATGTCAAGTGTCTGAGGCCAAACTTGAACTCAGGTCCTCCTGACTCCAGGGCCAGTGCTCTACTAACTGCACCACCTAGCTGCCCCCAAATTCTTGCTCTTTTTTTTTGGTTTTTTTTTTGGCAATGCAATTGGGGTTAAGTGACTTGCCAAGGTCACACAGCTAGTACACAGATCAAGTGTCTGAGGCCGGATTTGAACTCAGGTCCTCCTGACTCCGCGGCCGGTTCTCTACTCGCTGTGCTAAAAATGGTGTCCTACTTTCACATTTAATAGGAGTGTTTCATATCCGACTGAGGTTTTAAGCTGCACTAAGACCTCTGTAATATCCTGTATAATGGAACAGTCATCCCCTTGACATATGGGACTCTAGAATGCTATTCCGGGGCTGAGAAAATCTGTGGCTCAGACAGTTACATCCCAGATTCTACATCTGAGGTTACTCCATTTTTGCTTGTCTCTGTCACTGACGATTGCCTCTATTAGATCTAGGCAATTCATATTTATGCAAAACTCAGGTTGATCAGTAAAACTACAGCAGTGCAATTGGATTACTAGAATCATAATGAATTCAAGCAGCTTAGACAGACATGTCATGAAGTATAAAATTTTTAGTACTGCCCAGCTTCAGCTCCAAACACCCAAACTTCTTTCAGATTTGAGCACCTTTTCTTTCTCCTCTTTCTAACATGATCTGTGAAACAAAACTCAAAAGGACCATAGCTTTAGATCTGGAAGAGACTATCGAAGTCCACTTTCTTCCTCCGCCATTTTACATGTGAGGAAACCAAAGCATAGAGTCACCTAGGGTCACAGCATATGTAGGATGGGATTGGAATGTCAGTCTTATTGGCTTCAAGTGCACTGTTCTATCCACTATGCCAAAATCAGTATCTAATCTTAAGACTTTCATCAAATGGGAGCAGAGTTCTGACAGTTTAATTCAAAGCAAGTTGCTACAGAAAACTGGACAGTGTTGCAGGAGCTCTTGGTGATTATTTTGGTCAAAACTGCAAGGCTGCAAACAAGATTGCAGTATCATGTCTTCAAAGGCCCTGGAAATGCCAACATTTATTTTTCTTGTCTCTTCCTAAAACCTTGGCACTACAAAAGAGGTGCCAATTATATAGTCTAAAGACTTTAACTAGCTCACTGTCACACTTCTAAAGCCAACAAATGGCAGGAAGTTGTGGGAACTATTATAGCCACAACTACCATTTCTTTTTCCTACTTATCTCTCACCTTCTGCGTATTTTTCCTGCATTTGGTATGATGTAGATAACCAAATCAAATGAACAGGAGAAGAGATAAGGACTTGTGCCAAGTAAAGAAAATTACAAAGATCAGCTAGTCAATAAGCATTTATTAAGTGCCTAATAGGAGCCAAACATTGTGTTAAGCACTGGATTTTATAGGTCTTTGTCGTTGTGGAAAAACAAAACAAAACAAAACTTAAAATTAAATTTGAGGAAGCATAATTTGGGAGAAGTTAAGGAAAAGCTAAATGAAGATAGCTTGAGGAATTACCTCCCTCCTTTCCTTTAAATTTTCTTGACCTTTACTGCCATATCTATAAAATAAGGAGGTTGGACATAATGATTTACAAGGTGCTTTCATAGAGACTATGTTTTATGTGTATATAAAAATTGAGAAAATACATTTTATGTAAATTAAGCACACATTATTTGTGTCTGAATTTCCTAGTATGGATAATGGAATGTTCTTTATTTCCAATATCTAGATAATGCAAAAGAAGTTACTCTATGTTCACGGGGATTCTATTCTTTCCATCTTTCTCTGTCCCATTGGTTTGTCTCCACAGCAACTAGGCAGCCTATCAGACAGGTGAAAGAAGGAAGAAAATTAAATGGAAGAGGAACTTATGTTTGTTTTTTTGACAAATGAGAAGTACTAGCTCATGGTTTAAGATTTTTTTTCCCAGAGGACAGAGTAAGGACCTTTTTTCCACATTCATCATTCCTCTCTATCAATTAGGTTTATAGGGAATACAAATCCTGCTGCAACATGTCTACTCTATGTTGGCATATATCTTTCTGCTAATTGAATGAAAAAGCAAGGGTGACTCAGTGTGCTGAGCTGCAGAATAGTAAATTAGGGGTAGCAGACTTAAATCTCAGATGTGACACTAGTTTACTGTGTGATCATCAGTAAATTATGTAACCTTTCTGTGGGGAAAGTAATCATGGGATTAAAAGATTGTAGCTTTAGAGCAGAAGGGACCTTAAAAGTCATTTATTTGAAAACTCTCTCTCTCTCTCTCTCTCTCTCTCTCTCTCTCTCTCTCTCTCTCTCTCTCTCTCTCTCCCCCGTTCCTCCTTCTTCCTCCTCTTTTAAACAGATTAGGAATGTAAGGCCCAGATAAATTAAGTAGAGTGCCAAAAGTTGTATAGTTAGCAGCAGAACTCTCACCCTCTGGCTCCAGATGTTGTACTGTCTGTCTAGTGCAATGACTTGACTTTCATCATCAAGAGTGATGGTGAAGAAGAACTAGAAATTAAATTTTCAGCCCTTTACAAATATAAATCATTAGCTAAGTGATAGCTTGACTGACCATCTCCTAAGGCATCAAGGCGTTACTGTCTTCATGTCAGAAGCAGTTGAAGTACTGAAATAATTGACATCTACTAATGATTTAATACTAGTGATTGTCTGTGAAATGAGCTGGAGAAGGACATAGAAAACCACTCCAGTTTCTTTGCCAAGAAAACCCCAAATATGGTTATGAAGAGTCAGACATGACTGAAAAGACTGAGCAGCAACAACAAAAAATGTTTAGAAAATATTTGAAGATGTCTAATTTTGTCAGTTGCCTAGTGGAGAAAGTATGTCCCCATATTTGGGAATACTTTGAGTGATTGCTTAAATTGGGTTCAGCCTTCATCTTTTCAAGTGAAGTTAAAGTTTGCCTGTTAATTACTGGATACCCACAGACCTAAGCAAGGGCAAAAGGAATTTTATCTTGTTCTTGTAAGAAGGGGCTCCACAGAGAAGCAGGTGATACACCGAGCAGAGCAGATTTCCAGCTATAATGAAAAACTGCCCTGTCACCAAGGCAGGTCACAGCTTCTGAGAGTCAACTTTGTTTTCACTTCTCAGGCTCTGTAGAGAAACTCCAATCCAGAAGAGCCTAGACAGATCTTTGTTATTTTAGCAGAAACATGCCATCTCCATTGCTAAGGATGTTAAGAATTCCGCTAGGGTCATAGTTTAGAATGAAACTGAAAACCATCCTAGATGCTTCATTTTCCCTCACCCTTCATATTCTCTCACCTTTTAAAGCCTATTATTTTATACTTCCTGAATATGTCTTCCATCCATCGTTTTTTCGCATCCCTTGTTATTCATACAGCGGTCACTCCAGTTCAGACCATTATCACCTTTATCTCCAAACAGTACCTAGCTGGTTTTCTGTTTCCAGTCATTCCATCTCTGTCTATTATATCCCCCAAACAGTCACCAATACAATAAGGAACAGATATGAAAATGTCATC
>CM053622.1:696197133-696213073 GCA_028646595.1 Phalanger gymnotis | reverse complement strand
TCCTTCTTGGAAGACAACTAATGGTGTAGTGGATAGAGCACTGGGCCTGGAGTGAGGAAGACCTGAATTCAAGACTGGCCTCAGACACTTATTACTAGTGTGATGCTGGTCAAGCCACTTACCCTTTGACTGCCTCAACTTCCTCATCTGTAAAATGGGAATAATGATATTATCTATCTGTCAGAGTTATTTTGAGGATCAAATGAGATAATAATTGTAAAATATTTATATAGTCCCTGGCACATAGTAAGCTCTATGTAAATGTCAGCTACTAGTTTTATAACAAAGTAAAATAAAGAAAATGCAATAGAATTACCCAGACAGTATAAACAATTTTTCACTCCTTAAGTTCCTCTCTAATAACAGGAGACAAATGCATTTCATCATACACTCTCCAGGAGAAAGATCAGCCATTTAAATTAACCTGAGGTCAGCTGCTTTTTTTAAGCATTGTTTCCATTTCCGTTATTATATCTGTATGTATTGTTCTGGTTCTGCCTACTTTACTGCAATAGTTTGTATAGAACTTTCCATGTTTTTCTGAATTCCTCATTAAGCCATCCCTTACCACTCAACAATATTTCATTGTATCCACATACCACAGTTTATTCAGTTATTCCCCATTTGTGGGCACCTGCTTTGTTTTTATGTTTTTGCTACCATAAGTAATGGAACTATGAATAGAAAATATTATTTCTGAAGTATGTATGAGTACTATTGTTTGTACAGTGTAATGCAATATGTATAGTGTCTATGTGAAAATGGATGTGTTATCTTCTTTGGGAATTCTAATTGGTCTAGGTCTGTGATTTCATAGGTAAGGTGAATTCCAAGTATGGAATTTCCCTTCTTTAATGCAGATCAGCAACTCATCTATCACTTATAGGGAACTTAACTATTGCTTGACTCATCTGCAGTTTGCCAGTTATATATGTCTGAGCTAGGAATTGAATCCAGGTCTTCTGACGTCAAGGTACATACCCCATTAACTACATTCTACTATTAAATTTCTTCTCTAGGATCTTCTGATATTAATATTCAATATCAATTACTCAACATTTTGGGCAAAAGTCTCAAAATTTAAAACATTATAAAAGTGTATGTCTAAGGTATATTACAAATTAGGTATATTCTGTTTATATCTGTATGGAAGATGGCCTTGTGGCACAGTGGATAGAATGTTGGGCCTAGAATCAGGAAGACTCATCTTCTTGAGTTCAAATCTGGCTCAGACACTTGCTAGTTGTATGACCCTGGACGAATCACTTTACCCTATTGGCTTCAGTTTCCTCATCTGTCAATGAGCTGGGGAAGGAAATGGCAATGTTGAGAAAACCCCAAATGGGGTCACAAAGAGTCAGTTATAACTGAAACAACTGAACAACATTAACTTACATACACACATATGTGTATATATAAGCACACATGCACGCATATATACATAAATATGTGTGTGTCTGTGCATATAATGTATATTCTTATAAAACAGTTCAATTTTGAAGAATCAGCATAAACTTCTGGTCTCCAGTTCTGAATTCTCTACCATTCTCTGAGTCATCACACACTACATGTAAGAATAGTAGTTTCTGACCCGCCCCCCCCCAACCCCTAGTTTCAGAGAAGACACTTTGGCCTAATTTCCTAATGCAATCAATAAAGACAGAGAAAAGTTCACATGAGTCATCTAATGTGAGTCTCATTTTGTAGGGGGCTATTATTAACGTTTCTATTAATCATAGAATGTTGGCCTTGGAGAGAATCGTAGAGACAATTTAGTCCAAATCCCTCATTTTACACATAAGGAAACAGAATTAGCAAGGTTAAGTGGGTTGCTTAAGGCCTCATATATAGTTGGTGGCAGAACCAGAAATAGAGTTCCAAGGCACTCAGGTACCATATTTGATAGGCCTGAAATTAAGACCTGGGCTCAAGTCCAGCCTCAGACACTTACTTACTAACTGCATGACCCTGGGTAAGTTACTTAACCACTGTCTACTTGAGTTTCCTCACCTATAAAATGAGAATAATAATAGTACTTTCCTTACAGGGTTGTTTTGAAGATTAAATAAGATAGCACAGTGCCACATTGTAGGCCATTTAAAAAATTGCTTGTTCTCTTCTCTTCCCTTTCCCCCTTCTCGAGCTCTTAACTTGGAGTGCCTTTCATTACAGCATATTGCCATTCCTAGTGCTGCAAAACATGCTTTAACAGCTTTAATTCGTTTATGTAGTGAATACTTATTAAGAACTTTTTTTCTCTCCATCTATATAGTCCTACTCTAGTGTCTCATCATAGCATAAAAGTTGGTCTAAGTTCTTGAAGGTCATGCCAGCTTAGCACATACCCATGATGGAAAGTTTTTTTTTTTTAGTATGATCATGTCAAAAGGCTATAACTGCTGTCTGAGAACCACTTTAGCTATCAACAGAGATAATCACCATTAGGCTGCCCACCTGATGTGAATTCTCTGGTTACAGAAACCCATGGAACAACAACAGTGACAGAAACAACCCTATAAAATAGTCCTCAGTACTGTGCAATCTGTTTTGCTTCTGCAGTGATTCAGGAAGATTATTAGGAAAGGGGGTGGGAGATGCTACAATACCTCAGATGACATTTAGGCCATGTCTTAGCTGATCCCCATATCCCCCATATAACATTCTAACAAGTAATCCTCCAGATTCATCATTCCTTGGAAAGTAATCAGTAATAGCAATCATAAGCACACACAAAAAGAACAACCACATGTGTATAACTCTAGCTCCTTCAAAACAAATGGTTCCATTTAGAGTCAGCTTTATTTATTAAGAAAATTTCTTTTATTTACAAAAAGACCAAACAAAAACACCTCTCTAACTTTTACCTACTTGTCCCAGTTCTGCCCTCCAAAACCAAGCATAATATGTTCAATCTCTTTTCCACATAGTAACCCTTCAAATATTAAGACCTCTATGATATATATATCCACCCCGCCCCTAATGTCTTTCCTAAGAAACTATCCCCAGCTCAGCCAACTTTTCCTCCTATGGCAAGGTAGTGGTGATATGATAGTGTAGTATGGCTTTCCTCAGCAATTTGCTAGCCATCTTCAAAATGTGTTTCAATTTGTCAATGTCATTTCTAAAACAAGAAACTGAAACCTGATTAAATTACTTCAATCTAAGAAATAGGTTTCTTGTAGACATGTTTTCTTATTTTTAGGCCAAATTCTGATTTTTGTCTCTGAATTTTCTGTTTGTAAAATAATGTTTGGGACTCAAAATAAAGTAGTAAGTTTAGTTAATGACTACAAAAATTATTTGCATCCCAAGATCTAGAGCTTCAAGTGATCCTAAAGATAATCTAGTCCATTTTACAAGAAGAAAATAGGCTTAGATGGGGCAGCGCAGTGTATAATGTCTCATAGCAAAGAAGCAGCAGAGTCAAGAAGGAAACCCAAATTGCCTGCCTATAAATCTAGTCCTCTTCCCACTATGCTTCTTTACTGCTGTGGTCTTTATTGAAAATAATGAAACAAACAAATAACCAGTATCCCTATAACATGTATATCTTTCCATATCTGGGGACAGGAGATCCATCCCTTTTTAATGTTATGATACAAATGCCTGATGAGAAGGACATTTTCTGATGTTTAGAGACTACGGGAAGTAAGAAGCCCACTTATATTTGTGTCTAATGTAAAATTCTCAGAAATCAGAGCTTCCACTGCAGTTGGACATTGAGCTCCCTTCACAGGCTTTGTGGATTGATATGTCCTTCCCAAGTGTGATTTAAATCTTATTCGATGAGATAAGGTGATCTAACAAATTGAGAACATTTGACATACACAGCATTTCTTTCTCTTTCTCCCATCCTTGCCTAACCTTAAAATAACTAATTAAGTCACTTTGATTAGATTATTTAAAAAGTAAGTCAACAGTTTAACTCAATTTCAGAAACCCTTTAATGAGGAAAATCTGTCCTTCTTATCTGATAGTACTTATTCTGATTTAAAAAAATAAATTGAAACAACCACGACTGGTACATCTAGATGTGGAGAAAAAGCTGCAAGAATGCTCAAACAATGCTTTATGGTTTCTCAAAGTTCAGTCAGTTGACAGCTCTTTTTCTTAACCTGGACCTATAATAGAATAACATCTCCAAAGTGTAAAAAGAAAATCTTCAAAATAAATTAAACACCACTTAGCCCTGTCACCTTAGCCTTTTTGAGATGTTCTGTGACTTATTTTGGGACACTAGGCCACTTATGTAACTTGCCTAATGGACTCAAAGTTAGTGAGAGGTTCCACAGAGGTCTGGAAGGCTGGGTGGGGGACAGAGGGAAGGAAGAGGCTGAGAGCCTGACAGCTCAGTTATCTGAACATGAATAGGGACAGGGAGAGTGGCCCTGCTGTTGCCTGAGGGCACTTCCCTGCCTGCTGAATTCAAGAAGAAAATGATGAGACTACACTGAGAAGGAAAGAGAAATGGAAATATATGCTCATATCAAAACACTGATCAGATTTTCCCTCCATGGAAGGGTTCCCTTTCTGGTGCAGATCTATCTCTAAGGCCAAGAGAACGTGCAGCATATGTTTACTGTTAACAGTTCTAAGGAATGCTTTTATTAAGCACAAAATCATTCTTATAGCATCGCTGCTTCAAACCTAAACAAAGCATGTGACCCATCTCACATGGCCCATGCATGCAGTTGCTAGAGGGTGCATCCTGAAGTGCCCTGTGGAATACTCATATCTTAAATGGATACAACTTTATAAAGAAAATACAGGCATATCCACCTAAAACTGAGTCCCTAACTGACACCATTACTTTGAATTACATGTTTACTAATAGGAACATAGTATGTCAGAAAACAAAAAAGCCTGATAGGTCATCTAGTCCACTTCCTATCATTTAACAGATGGGGAAGATAAGGCCCAGAGAGAGGAAATATTGTCTTGCTGGTAGATCATAGGATCATGGATATAGAGCTGGATGGAACCTCAAAGATCATTTAGTTCTACTATTTTAAGAAATGAGGAAACTAAGATCTAGAGAAATTAAACGACTTCACTAAAGTTGCAAAGGTCACAGGCTTGGGATTTGAACCCAGGTCTGTTAACCCTATAACCAATGCTCTTTCCCATTGTGCCATAGCTGCACCAGGATTAAAATTCTGTCATAAACATGAATAGTATAATTAAAATTTGGCACTATATAATATGATAATAAAATTGGTAATAACTAGTTTGTGTATTTGTCCTTTTTGCTTTTATTTGCCAATGCTAAAATAAAATAGCTAACATTTACAAAGTGCTTTAAGGTTTACAAAGCTATTTATTTATATTTTCTTATTTGATCCTCAAAACAACCCTGTGACTGTAGATGCTTGTATTATCCTCATTTTATAGATAAGAAAATTAAAGCTTCCAAAAGTTAAGTTCTTTGCCCTCTGGTGAATATCTGGAGCAGATATTTTGAGGTTTGAGCTCTTGACCCAACGACCAGTATTCTATTCAAGGTACTGACTCATCTCCTTCAATCATAACAATTATTGTGTCAAATCCTTTCATTATGTAGATCAAGAAGCTTAGGTCCAAGGAAAGAAAGTGACTTGTACAAGGTCACATAGCTAACTATGTTCATAGAAATAAAATGAGAAGGGAGCTTTTATTTTGTCCCTTTCTTTTACTGATAAGATGAAGTTACATGCCCAGGTATGCACAGCTTATACCCACCACAATTAGGTCGTGGTCAGCAGAGTATAATGTAAAGGGTATGGGCTCTAGAGTCAGAAGACCTGAGTTCGAATTTCACCTTTGATGATTACTTCCAATGTGACACTGGTCAAGTCCTTTCCCTTCCCTGGGCCAGCAAAATGAGGGAGTTGGATAAAATGACCTTTAATGCTCTTTGTCTATTACCTCAATGATCCCAACACAAAATCTATTGACTTTAAATCTAGTAGAATATAAGCTGCACAAGGGCAGGGAAATTTTTATTTTTGTCTTTACATCCCTAGCACCAAGTTCAGTGTCTGCCACAAGGTAATCACTCAATAAATGCACGGTAAACTGAATTGCATTTCTTGTTTTTACAATGACATGCTACCCTCTACTTAGTGGTGACCTCAATCCCGAGGTCCTAACTCCCAAACCACTCTTTTCTCCAAAACGGTGCACTCTGTCCCAGATTCAAAACTGTTTCCAACATAATGATACAATGCAGAGGTCTAGGAGTTCATGTCTGATCTGCAAAGGTTACCATGGTGCATAGATCTTATGTAAATGGTAACCTTTTAATAGTGTTTGCCAACTGGAGGAGAGACCAGAAACAGATTTACTTGGCTACAGAGCAATGTAAGGTGTTTATATTTGAAAAACAGCCCCTCAAAAGAGGATGTAAATATCAGACTTCCTTCCAGAAAAAAAAAAAAACTCCAAATGACACACAGATCAGAAATATTTCCCAATATATTTTCATGAGCTGTTAAGAACAATGACAATAGACAGAGGCCACGTGGGATGCCTAATAGCAAGTTAATCAGCTCACACCTGAAAATGAGCAAAGGAAATAGAGAAGAGGAAAAATGCATTCCGGCCCACACATTTGCTGAGGGCAATACTCAATACAGACATTTTCCAAATTAAGCCAAACTACTGTATCCTCCTCAGAGGAAAAGCAACTCAAATATCTTTGGGCTATTTGGCATTTGCAGTTGTATTATGTCAATTAATACCAGAAGGAGATAGACTTACAAAGTCCCTTTTCCTAGGAAGAGAAACAGGACATTTGAAAAGATACCTTTCTTCAGCTACTGTGGTGAACAAAATGTCTTTCTGTTGTGTTTTTCTCATTGTACATACTTGCTGCTTGCACAAGGAAGCCGGCATGAGCTTCCTTGGAGATTTGCCTCTGATTGTATTTCAAATGGACATATGTGAATCTTTTCCTAGTATTTGAAATTTTAAATGATTATTGAAAAAAGCATTTGACATAGCAGCAATTTGGGAAGGCAAATTAGTTTATTAGCTTTTGGAGAACTGAAAATTCTTCAAAGAGAACAAATTCACAAAGTCAACAGGATTTTATGAGTTTTTTTAAATATCTTTTAAACTCACCAGGCCATGAGAACAGGGCATATTTCATGTTTGTCTTTGTATTCCCACCACCTACTGCAGTGCCCCACACAGAGTAGGTGCTTTAAAAAATCCTTGCTGAATTAAATCTGGAGTTATTATCTCCTTTTTACAAGTGAAGAAACTTTAGCCAAGAGAAATTATGTAACTTGCCACAGAGCAGGTGGGATGGCCACATCTAGCTCTTCTGATTCCATGACTAGAACTGTTTTTACAGGATTTAGACATGAGAGATTATTTAATCCCAGGCCCTCATTTGACAGATGAGGAAACTGAGGAACCGGGAAGTAACTTTACCAGGGTTAATGACATAGTTGAGATCAAAACTGAAGTCCCTTGGCTCTTTCTCGTATACCCCATTGGTCTACTATACTACAGTATAGTCCCTCCCCCAGAATTCAGTTTAAGTAGTATATGGGCGCACACACACACACACACACACACACACACACACACACACACACACACTCATTCTTTCCCTCTTACACAATGTTAAGTTCCTTAAGAGTAGGGATTGTGGTCTCAGATAATTGCAAGCCTTATTTTTGTAGCCCTGCATGATTCTAGGAGGCAATGCAGTATAACTCAGGACAGGGAGATTGACAGTCCCATGTCTGAAACCTGGTTTTGTCACTTATACCTCTGGGACTTGAGACAATTCACATAGCATCTCTGGGCTTCGGTTTCCTCCTCTGAAAAACAGGACATTTGGGAAGGTACCTTTCATGAGGTAGTGTAGTGAACAAAATGTCTTTCTGTTGTATTTTTTATTAAGCATTAACTATAAATCAGGCACTATTCTAATCAGTTTACAAATATTACTTCATTTGATCCTTACAACACTGGGATATAGATATTATTATTATCACTGTTTTATAGTTGATGGAACTGAGCTAGTAAAAAGTTAAGTGATTTGCCCAACATCACACAGCTAGTAAATTCAGGTCTTCCTGACTCCATGATCAACACTCAAATTTCTGCCTCTGATGGGGTTGGAAAAGATGATATCTAAGGATCATTCTAGCTCAATATCACAGAATTTCCTAGCTAGTTTCTAAAAATACCTTGTCTCTGATATGCCTGACGAGTGGTCTTCTGGTCTCTGTTTAAAGATGTCAAGCAAGGGGGAACTAGGCAGACTAACTCCCAAGGCAAGGTCATTCTACTTCTGGGTTGGTCTAATTGTTAGGAAGAATTTTTGTTTGTTTGTTTGTTTTTGTTTTGTTTATTTTCCTGATATCAAATCTAAATTTGTCTCTTTGAAGTTTCCACCCATTATTCTAGTTTTGTCTTCTGGGAATGAGCAAAATAAATGTCTTCCCTTATTCACATGGCAGCATTCCAAATACTCAAAGTCATCTAGGATCAAAGTATTTTCTTTTCCATAATCTCCATTTCCTGCAAGCAGTCCTCAAATTTATTACTATAGTCACGTTTTTCTGTATATTCATCAATTTACCAGTGATCTTCCTAAAACTTGGCACCTAGAGTTGAAAACAAAATTAAAGATATGGTTAGACCAAGGTAGAGCACAGCTGGACTATCATCTCTTTATTCAAGGAAGCTATTAATTTCGTAATATAGCCTAAGACCAAGGAGCCATTCATAGCTGATAAATACTACATGAGTCAATGACATAACGTCAGTCAAGCATGGCTACTTGACTTTAGTCCTTTTCCAAATGGATGGCTTTTCAGACACACTATTCCACATGTTTTTGAATTTGCCTTTTGGAACCCAAGTATGAAACTTCACATCTATCTTACTAAATTCCAACTAATTACATTTAACTCAGTGGGTAAAACTTTCAAGATCTTTTTGGATCCTGAATTTGACATGCATTGTGTTATTTATCCCTATGAGAAATGGATCTTTGGCAAATATAACAAAGATGTAATTTATTCCCTTATACAAAAAGATTAAATAAAATAAATAGCAAGACACAAACAAAAGATCCCTGAATCACTCCACTGAACACTTTCGTGCAAATTTACATTGAATTATTGATGACAACCTTGGTCCATTCAATCAGTTTTAAATTTCCAAAAGAAGATGAATTTGATTCCATTTTCCTTTTAAAACACTGTGCCCATTTTATAGTACTTTAGGGCAAGAGGGCAGTATCATTAAAGAAAATAACAATGAGGTGTCACAACTCCAAAAAATACTAGAATTCACTGCTGTGGAGCATAGAGATTTGTCTTCATTTTACTTTTATTATATCTTTATAATATAAATTATATTATATAATTTATATATATATAATATAAAATATAAATATATATTATAAAAATATAATATAAAATAATTATAATATTTATTACCTAGGCCATGTGCCTTCTTTATAAGTACTATCAATCAATCATCAAGCCTTTATTAAATGTCTCTTATGTTCCAGGCACCTTATTGAGTGCTAGGGATATTAAATTGAAACAGTCCCTGATGTCAAGAAGTTTACCTATATTGTAATATAATGTAACAGACTTGTATACAATTTGCACAAATAAGTATATACGAAATATGTACAATATTGGGGGGGGCGGGTGCTAGGTGGCTGGAGTGCTGGGCCTGGGGTTAGGAAGACCTGAGTTGACATCTGACCTCAGACACTTACTAGATGTGTGACCCTGGGCAAGTTTGTTTGCCTCAGTTTCCTCATCTTTCAAATGAGCTAGGAAAGGAAATGGCAAACCACTCCAGTATCTTTGCTAAGAAAACCATAAGTGGGGTCAACAAAGAGTTGGACCTGACAGAAAAACAACTAAACAACAACAGTTTTTGAGGGAAGAAACAAGCAAGTGGGGTTATCAAAAAGGCTTCAGGTATAAAGTAGATATTGAGTTGAGCATAGAGGGAAACTAAAGAATCTAAATGGTAGAGGTGAGGAGGGATCACGTATAAGGATGGGAGGCAATTTATACAAAGGCAGAGAGATGGGAGACGTGGGAGATGGAAGGCTGTGTGTGATGAACAACAAGAAGGCCAGCTTGTCTAGACCACAGAATGTAATGTAAAATAAGTTTGGAAGGGTTTATATGACAAACAGAGGGGTTCAAATTTGATTAAATGGTTAATAGGTAGCCACTGGAATTTATTGAACATGATGTGACATCCCCAAATATACCTGTGCTTTAGGACTATTGTTTTGGCACCTGTGTGGTGAATGATTCAAAATGAGGAGAGACTTGAGGCAGAGTGATCTATTGGGAGGATATTTCAATAGTCTAGATGGTAAATAGTGATGAGCGTCTATACCAATGGCTAACTTTGGCACTCTTCAGATTTCATCTGAAATTGAAGCCATACTTTTCCGGGCAAAGGTCCTATGTCTCATTTTTCTAGTATACCTTATACTTCACAATGTAGAATGAGGTTTAAAAGAGCCCTCGAAGGAGTAAAAGAAATCACAAAAAGACATCTTGAATAATGTTCATCATAGGAGGGAGGAGAGTGTAGTGTAAGATCTTCCTGCTTAGGTAACAGGTTGAACTATGTAACAATTGAATTCCCTTCAAACTCTGAAATTCCTTAAGAAATAGCCATTTCTCTTAGCAACTTAAACTGTAATTAGAGGTAAAACTGTTTTAGAGCTAGATTCTTTTCCCAATCTGGACTAAAAATGCCTATTCATCCCTAAACAGAATTAGGTCTGTGGTCATAACATTCTATTCAAAGGCCTTGGTTCTCTAAGGCTATTTTACTGATATTCTGTTGACTCCTGTTTACAGCAATCATTGTATCAGCCAACTCTTTCCTTAGAGAATCCCTGAAATGCATAGATTTTGAGGCAGTACTCTTAAAAAAGCTTGGATCTACCATGATGACAACATTGGCTTTTCAACCCCACCTCCCCCACTCCTTGGATGTTTTCCATCATGACAGAAAAAGAAATTAATGAAGAAACCTATATTAACTATTATGGTCCAAGGCCTCTACCTCTCCACCCCACTCTCCATGAAAAGCAGTGTGGTTAATGGATAGAGAGCCAACTTCAGAAGCTTTAGAAAGAAATATGTTCAAGTTATATGAAGTCTAGGCACACGACTTTACCTCTCAGTGTTCCCAGGCAATTCTTTAAGATGATAAATCACAGAGAAGGCACTCAGATCACATGGGTAATAACCAAATAAGTGATTCATTCAAATAAGGATTCTCTGCTTCGAATCCCCTCTTTTCCCACAGTACCACATATACACATACGCCCTGTCCTTTTAGAGTTAATCACCAGGGAGACATGGCTCTTGTACTGTATGTAAAACACTTAAATTCATTCCATACTTGTAGTTCCTTGGGAATGGTGTGGGGTTGGTGCAGTAGAGAGGAAGCTAAAGAGATCAGGAGTGGGTTGGGATGAAGCTGAAACTGAAGATCAGAGTGATGGATGGGATGGCCATAGCTTTGACACAGCTCTTCTACATTTTGATGTTATGAGCAAGATTAAGTTTTCCTTTAGAAAACAAATGATACAATTAATCCTCTAAAAATTTAGAAGATAAGGAAATTATGAGATGTTTGTGTGTGTGTGTGTGTGTGTAAAATAAAGCTATTTTATTTAATTTAATGATGGCCTTTGATATGGATCAAAGTTGATGACACCAAGACAAAATTGTAAAATTGCATATCAGCAGAAGGTTCTGAGTTGGGTACCACATATGTTGAACATACATTATAATATTTACTGAGGTTAAAAAGGAAACATGTGGCTTGAAATGGTTCATTGATTACAAAGAAAGAAAGGAGAAGAAAAAGATGAAGTGAGAATTGCAATTGTTGGGAGATAAAACTAGTAATTTTAGGACTGTTATGTGGAGATGCCTATATTTAACATTATGTTGCTTTTCCAAAAAGTTTGTTATTTTTAGTTTCTTCCTTTTTATGTCTTGATAAATACAAAACATTTTAGCAGCAGATGTTCCAACCTACCCTTTGTTGTTGACGCTTTGTGGGAATACTTTAAAGAGATTTGGAGGGATCATTTTATTTTTTGGATAGAACACTGGTCCTGGAATCAAGAAGACCTGAGTTCAAATCCAGCTGCAGACACTAACTAGTTGTGTGAGCTGAGCCTGGGCAAGTCACTTAACTTTTGTTTACCTCAGTTTGCTCAACTGTAAAATGGGTAAAATGAGAACAGCACTTCTAAAAATAATCAAAGTTGTTATGAGGATCAAATGAGATATTTGTAAAAGCACTTTGTATTGTGTCTGGCATATAGTAGGCATTATATAAACTCTTGTTCCTCTCCCTTCTCTGAATAATGCTGAATATTTGCCATTATTACTAACAGTTTTTGCATCTTTTTGGTGACGGTGAAGGGAATAGAATTGTATGCCATATGTTTTCATAATTTTTCTTAAAACCTTGCAATCAAAAGCAGTTCTGATATTGTGGAAAGTGTGTGAACCAAGGATATAGAACACTGAGCTCTAGCCCTAAGCCTGCCACTAATTGTAGGTCCATAGGAAGACATTCTCTCTCTCTCTCTCTCTCTCTCTCTCTCTCTCTCTCTCTCTCTCTCTCTCTCTCTCAGAGATAAAGAAAGGGACAATGTGGTACAGTGGAAGAGCATTGGATTTGGAGTCAGATGTCTTGGGTTTGAATCCAAGATCTGCTTTTCATTTCCCGTGTGATCTTGGGTAAGTTATTTTTTTTAAATCTCTCTAAACCTTAGTTTTCTCATCTGAAAACGAGGGGTTTTATCTAGGCAGCCTCCCTTCCAGCTCTAAATCTATGATTCTATGACATAGTTCAACCGGTAACAAGAATCCATCTTCCCTAGAACATCCCCAATACAATTCATGCTTTCTGAAAGCATAACAGGGTATTTTCCAATTTTGGCATTCTCCTTTGACAGCTGTCCTCTGTTTGAGAAACCCAAGCATAGGATTCAATCTAAGGAAAAGGAAGAAGATTCCAGGCTATTGTTGCCACTGCTAGACACCCCTTAACCTTAATGACCCCCACCTCATCCAATGCCAACTTTATCCCATACACTTGAGATTCAGGAGAGTGGAAGGAAGAATGAAAAAAGAAATAAATCATATTTTTTGTAAGCTATTTGAGTTACTTCATAGACATTATCTAATCAGTCTCACAATGTCTACAGTGGCTGGCTGGCAGATATGATTGTTTTCCGGTTTGTTCGTGGGAAGAATGTAAAACACAAGGTCACGGAGCAAGTCAAGTGAAGAGCCAGGAGCTAAAACCAAACTTTTATATGACTCAGCAGCTCTAAACATTATTTTCCTCATTTATTGCCCCTTTTCAGGCTTGTCATTAGTTTCGTTATGAGGGCAGTAAATGTTTTAGCCATGACAATTTTTGAGATGACCTTTGGAGCTAGGCCACATTGGTGATTTTCATCAGTAGAGGGGATGCCTGAATAGATGAAATGATAGATTATCGAAATCATGAAGTTGTCATTTACACCCATCTGCTCCAGGGTGGGAATTTGAGTACTGTTGAAATGGATTCCATATGAGTTCTAATCATGAAGGAACAGCTGGAACTGAAAGACAGAGTTGTCGAGTTTTTGTTTGTTTGTTTGTTTGTCTTCCTTTTAAATAAAAAAGTAGCCCAAATAAGTTTCATACATATTCCTAAAAACTCAGTACCCTACAATGATCTGAGAATTTGCATTGTCTAAATTTAGCCACACCACTATGTTGTTTCCTCAAGTTCTTGCTTCTTAATTAGAATTCATTTATTCATTTATTTATTTACTTATCTACCTACTTCTTTGTTCATCCATTCATTCATTTGCTCATTCCATTGATTTGGTCATTCATTTATTCAATCATTCATTTTTCTATCTATCTATCTATCTATCTATCTGTCTGTCTGTCTGTCTGTCTGTCTGTCTGTCTGTCTGTCTATCTATCTATGTGTCTGAGTGTCTGTCTAACTAGGTATTATTTTGAGACTAGATCTCCCTGTTTAACCTTGCCTGTATGTGCAGTAGCCAGTCACAGATAGATCCCATTCTTTATAAAGATGATCCTGTTCCATTTCCAAACTGAATTGTTGATTCAGTCCTTAGGCAGCCTGTAATCCCATCAGACTCACCATCTCCCACTATATTGTTGCCAAATTTATTGTGATTATCTAATTGGCATTGAACCTGCTACAATTCAGAATCCCTGAACTCAAGTGATCTATGAACCCCAGCTTCCCTAGCAGCAGGGACTAAAGATGTCTGCCATCATGACCAGCTCTCTACTTAATTCTAGGTTAAAATTCAAAGATATATGCCTATAGGAAATACACTCAGATTCCCCTTTCAAGCCCTATCCCAATGCAAATACTTAGTAAGCTCAACATAAAAAGATGGCTAAATAAATTTGAAGCAAATTCCCCACATGATTCCATGTGTAAACCTTGATAGGTCATCATTTCTTTAGCTGTGCATCAGTGTTTACTTTTGAGATAAGTAATGAGTAGAAGTGGAAAAGAAGCAAATTTGGGCTTCTTGTAAGGCAAAAGTGGAGTGGTCTGCCCAAACAGGCAGTGGATGTTCTCCTAACTGAAATGATTTCAACAAAGGTTGGAGCACCTCTTGGCTGGCGTATGGTGGTGGTGGGGATTCAGTTTTTAGTTGGGATTATATAATATGAGCTCTGAAATTCTACAACTCTTTGACCTTTCTCTGGAAAATATTTCTTTAAAAATCTACTTTAGAACAACTTAATAATTTTTAAATTCCAAAAATAACCTGACTCTCTGGTTAAAAATATAGATTATTTTGATTCCCCATACTATGAGTCCAAAGTCTCACACTTTTTTGCATTAAAAATTAATTCCAGAATGTCTGAATATTTAAAATGAATAGATATCTGAAATGGGTAAACTCCATTAAAATGCTTAGCACAGTGCCTGGTATGTAGTGGACAATTAATAAATAATTTATTGACATCTTATATTTACCTTCCATGGTGTTTATACTTTCTGTAGCCTGATCTCATTCTATTCTCACACTAGCTCTGAAAAGTCATTGAGCAGGTATTGGGGTCTCTATTTTTGAAAGAATTACTACTACTACCAGCTGGCCAGCACTTAAATAGCTCGCTTAGGCTTACAAAGCCCTTTACAAGTGTCATCTCATTTCATTCTCACTATAAATATTTTCTTATTTGACCTTAACAATAACCCAGGGAGGGAGGTGCTATTATCATCTATTACAGAAGTGGAAACCGAGGCAGGCAGATGTTAAAATAATGGGCCTAGGGTCACACAATATCTGAGCGAGGATTTAGACTCAGGTCTTCCTAATCCCAGAGCCAGTATCCTGCATATACTTTGCTGCCTAGCTGTCACTGTTAGTAGTAGCTCACTCTTATTGATCATCTTGTAAAGTTTATATACATTTTCTGCAAGATAATACTATTATATAAGTAGTTTAAAAATTATCATCATTTACTGACAAGGAACTGAGTCTAATAAAGATTAAAGTACCTGACCAAGGTCCTCCAGCCAGTAAAGAGCGGATCAGGGATTCAAATCCAGATCTTCTCAATCCTTGTCCTTTTTACTTTACACTACACTTCAGCCTCTTTGACTAATATGGATGACTCAATTAGACTTTTTTGCAAATGGTTCTCTCTAGGTTCTAAACATTTCTGCTTCATATATTGTTAAAATTTCCCTTGAGCAGTAAAGGTGTTGAAACATTAATTAGACACAAATCCATTTACCAATCAAGATGCAATAATACTTTTCTAAAATTAATTTTTTAACCAGCAAAAATTAGCCTTCTCTCATCCCACAGCTCCCACCCAATTGAGGGAGAGAGAGAGAGAGAGAGAGAGAGAGAGAGAGAGAGAGA
>CM053622.1:696177569-696196633 GCA_028646595.1 Phalanger gymnotis | reverse complement strand
TTATTGGGACAAGAGAATTGAACAAACAAACAAAAAAACCAGCCCTTTCAGTTCAGAGGTTTACCACACTAAAATTAATAATAATGATAATAGCCACTAGCATTTGTATAATGCTTTAAGGCTTTGCAAATGTCTCATTTTATCCTCATAAATGCCATGGGAGGTAGGGTCTATTATTATCCCTATTTATAGAGGAGGAAATTGAGAAAAACAGAGCTTAAGTGACTTGCTCGAGTTAACAGAGCTTTTAAGTTCTGGGAATGGATTTGAATTCAGGGCATTCTGACTCCAGGCCCAACACTTTATCGACTATATCGCCTAGCTGGTTCATAGAAAAGAATGGCGAGTGAAGAAATAGTGTTGACTGGTGTCAAAATCACATAGAAGATGTGTTGACTTCATTTCCCTATATAAGTGACTGGGAAACAAATTGAGTCTCTTAGGGAAGACAATGGAGGAAACAATTTGTACCACCTCTGTGACTTTTGTTTTTGAAGCTTCAATTTGAGTTGTATTGCTGTAAATAGGTAGTAGAACAGCTAGATGGTGCTTTGGATGAAGCCCTGGGATTGGAATTGGGAAGACTCATCATCATGAGTTCAAATCTGGCCTCAGATACTTAGTAGCTACACAGAGAGTCAGACATGACTGAAAATGACTGAACAACAACAACAAAATTATCTTTATCTAGCTAAAAGGATCATATGTTGCTACTAGAAGGCTAGGAATCTACATAGAAATCACTTCTAAATAACATTGCAAAGGCCCACCTAGGGATTCTCAAATTATTTTGGACTGCTACCCAAAATGCAGTTTTTAGGACATTCAAACATAAAGCTCCTGGGTTTTTTATGTCTTTGCCGTATTTTGTTTCTTGGTCCCAAGTTGAATTTTCTCCCGTAGTTTTCACTGCTTTGCTTTGTCCTTATTTTAGCCATGGTCATTCAGCATCAACATAAATGTGGACTTCATTCAAATGATCTTCAGATGATGTTGTCAAATTCTTTATAAAATCTCTTGATCCTTTTAAACTTTGCATTATCTACTGGCACATAATTCATAGTAGTCTATTCCCTTGACACTTGCTTAGTAAGAGCATTATTGGACAAGATACTAAAGTATATTATATAATACTGTTTCTTATTTTCTTCAGGTGCACAATGGAACTAGCTTTTCTAAGTCTTTCATTTACTTTCCAAGGAAAACCTATGGACCAGCCTTCCATTTAGCTGCTGTGTTGGTAAGCAAAATGGGCTCTTAGCACTTAGTGGGGTTTTGTTTGCTTTGAGTAATTCAGCGTATTTCATTGAGCCTTACTAGGTGCTAAGCCCCAGGCCTAAACCCCTATTAGGTGTGGAACCTATGTGGATGTGGATTGGTGACTGGGGTGGGGCTGGCTAAGGGGAGGTGCTAACTCCAGAGCCATGCCCTATTAGGTGTTAACCTAACCTATGTGGATGTGAACCTCCGAAGGGGAGGAGCTAACTCAAGAACCAATCATAGCAGCCTAAATTCTGGTCATTCAGATGATGTTTGATGACGACTGAAGCACTATAAGAAGGGAGGACAGAGCCATTTGTGCAGGGCTCTCGAGATGGTGTTGATGAGGAGACTCTGGGCAGCTGTAGCTAAGGAGCCCTCCAGCTTGTAAACCCTGATGCTGAGACTTTGTTGAACTTTGGTAACTATGTATTGGGATTTGAATCAGACAAGGTCTGTCTGTCCATGTTTGTAATTTGTTTGTATTTTGTTCTGAAGTTCAGTGTGCTGGTCTTTTTCACCTGAGCTAAGTGGATGATATTTGTATGCTGAATTAAAGTAAGCTTGTCAATCCCTTCACCTTGTTTTCCTTAGTTAAGCAGATCAAAAGAACCTGTGCTGTTGGCAGCTTTCTGGGTGCTGGCTGTGGGTGGATCTTACATCCCCACAGAAGCTGCTAGTTGGATTGTTGAAACAGCTGCATATAATTTACATATGTCTTCTGGTTTCTTTTAGTTTTCTTTCTTTTTCTTAGTATGTCATTTTTCCAGTTACATGTAAAATTAATTTTTAACATTCATTTTAAAAACTTTGAATTCCAAATTCTCTCCCTTCTTCCCTCCCCAACTTACCCTACCCTCATTGAGAAGACAAGTTATACATGTGTACTCATGTAAAACATTTCCATAATAGTTATGTTGTGAAAGAAAACATAGACCAAACAAAACCAAACAAAATAAAAACTTCAAAAAAAATCGAGTTTAAAAAGTATGCTTCAATCTGTATTAAAACACCAACAGTTCTCTCTCTGTGAATAGATAGCATTTTCCATCATAAGTCCTTCAGAATTGCCTTGGATCATTATATTTCTGAGAATAGCTAAGTCATTCACAACTGATCATCTTAGAATATTGCTGTTACTTTGTACACAGTACATTTCACTTTGCATCAGCTCATGTAAGTCATTTCAGGTTTTTTGAGAACTTTCTGAACATCATTTCTTATAGGATAATGGTATTCCATCATAATCATATATCACAATTTGTTTAGCCGTTCCCTGATTGATAGTCATCCTTTCAATTTCCAATTCGTTGCCAATAGAAATGAGCTACTATAAATATTTTTCTACATATAGTTCCTTTTCCTTTTTTGTTTTATCTGTTTGGGGGTACAGACATAGTAGCGGTTTTGCTTCATCAAACCATATGCAAGGTTTTATAGCTCTTTGGGCATTGTTCCAAATTGGTTGAATGGTTGAATTAGTCCACCACTCTGCAAACAGTGCATTAATGTCCCACTTTTCCCATATCCCCTCCAACTTTTCTCATTTTTCTTTTTTGTCCTATTAATCAATCTAAGAGGTATGAGGCAGTACCTCAGAATTTTTTAATTTGCATTTCTCCAATCAATAGTGAGCTAGAGCATTTGTTTTTCATATGGCCACAGAAAGCTTTAGTTACTTCATCTTAAAACTGTTCCAACCTTTGGATCATTTGTCAATTGGAGAATGGCTCTCATTTTTTATAAATTTGACTCAGTTCCCTATATGTTTGAGAAATGAGGTTTTTAGTAGAGAAACTTGCTTCAATTTTTTTTCATATTTGCTATTGCTGAAGATAGTTCCCTCCAATCTGTTCCCCACACCCTGTTTATTCTATTCTAACTCTGTTTCACCCTGTCCCTCCTCAGAAGTATTTTGCTTCTGACTACTGCCTTCTCCAATTTGCCCTCTCTTCTATCACCTCCCCCCTTTCCTTATCCCCTTCTTTTCCCACTTACCTGTAGAGTAAGATAAATTTCTATGCCCAATTGAGTGTTTATGTTATTCCCTCCTTGAGTCAGTTCTGATGAGATTAAGGTTCACTCACTTCTCCGCTACTTCCCCCCTTTTACCCTACATTGAAAAAGCTTTTTCTTGCCTCTTATGAGAGATAATTTTCCCCATTCTACCCCATCTTTTCCCTTTCTGCCAGTATGTTCCTCACTCACCCCTTAATTTTATTTTTTTTAAGATATCATGCCTTCATATTCAACCCACCCCTGTGCCTTCTTTCTGTTTATACTCTTCTAACTAACCTAATACTGAGAAAGTTCTTATTAGTTACTAGAACCATATTCCCATGTAGGAATGTAAACAGTTTAAGCTTTTCACGCCCTTTTTAATTTCCCTTTCTTGTTTACCTTTTTATGTTTCTCTTCATCTTGTAATTGAAAGTCAAATTTTCTATTCGGCTCTAGTCTTTTTTATCAAGAATGTCCTCTATTTCATTATTATTATTAAAAGTCTTCTATTTCATTAATATCCATTTTTTCCCTTGAAGGATTATACTCAGTTTTGCTGAGTAGGTGATTCTTGGTTGTAATCCTAGCTCATTTACCTTCTAGAATATCATATTCCAAGCCCTTCAAACTTTTAATGCTGTAGCTGCTAAATCTTGTGTTGTCCACAATACTTGAATTGGGTTTTTTTTTGAGGTTTTTTTTTTTTTTCCTGGCTGCTTGCAACATTTTCCCTTTCACCTGGGAGCTCTTGAATTTGGCTATAATATTCTTAGGAGTTTTCCTTTTGAGATCTCTTCTAGGAGGTGATCAGTGAATTCCTTTAATTTCTATTTTACCCTCTTGTTCTAGGATATCAGAACACTTTTACTTGATAATTTCTTGAAAGATGACATGTAGGATCTTTTTTTGATCATTGCCTTTAGGTAGTCCAATAATTTTCAAATTATCTCTCCTAGGTCTATTTTCCAGATCAGTTTTTTTTTCAATGAGATATTTCATATTGTCTCCTATTTTTAATTCTTTTGTCGTTTTCCAGTTTCTTTATTTTTCATAAAGTCATTAGCTTCCATTTATACAATTCTAATGTTTAAGGAATTGTTTTCTTTAATGACCTTTTGTGCATTTGGTAAATTTTCCTTTTTAAGGAGTTTTCCTTCAATGAATTTTTGTGCCTCTTTTTCCATTTGGCCAATTCTGCTTTTGAAGGCATTCTTCTCCTTACTGGCTTTTTGGACTTCTTTTACTATTTCACCTACTCTGTTTTTTAAGGTGTAATTTTCCTCATTTTTTAAAAAAAATATCTCCTTTATTAATCTGTTGACTTGTCTTTCATGGTTTTTTTTTTCCTTGAAGCACTCTCATTTCTCTTCCCAATTTTTCCTTGACCTCTCTTACCTGATTTTCAAAATCTTTTTGAGCTCTTCTAGTGGGGGACCTCAACTTCAACCTTTTCCTCTCTGAATTTGATAAATCTAACCTCAAAATAAACAAGAAAAAACTTAAGGAGGTGAAGAGAATTTTAGAAAAGGCAGATATGATAGACCTCTGGAGAAAACTGAATGGGGATAGAAAAGAATATACCTTTTTCTCAGTAGTACATGACACATATACAAAATTGACCATGTACTAGGGCATAAAAACCTCACAATCCAGTGTAGAAAGGAAGAAATAGTAAATGCATACTTTTCATATCATGGTGCAATAAAAATTATGTGTAATAAAGTGTCATGGAAAGATAGAGTAAAAATTATTTGGGAACTAAATAATCTAATCCTAAAGAATGAGTGGATCAAACAACAAATCATGAAAACCACCAATAATTCATTCAAGAGAATGACAATAATGAGACAACAAACCAAAACTTATGAGATACAGCGAAAGTAGTTCTTAGGGCAAATTTTATATCTCTGAATGCTTACATGAATGAAATAGAGAAAAAGGAGATTGACAAATTGGGTGTGCAACTGAAAAATATAGAAAAAGAACAAATTGAAAATACCCAATTAAATACCAAATTAGAAATACTGAAAACCAAACGAGAGATTAACACAATTGAAATCAAGAAAAGTATTGAAGTAATAAATAAAACTAAGAACTGGTTTTATGAAAAGACCAATAAAATTGATAAACCTTTGTAAATTTGGTTAAAAAAAGAAAGAATAAAACCAAATTACCAGCATCAAAAATGGAAAGGATGAATTCACCTCAAAAGAGGAAGTTACAACAATAATTGGGAATTATTTTGCCAAAATGTATGCCCATAATTTGATAATCTTAGTGAATATGAATTACCCAAATTAAAAGAAGAGGAAGTAACATACTTAAATAACCCCATCCCAGAAAAAGAGATTGAAAAAAACTATCAATGAACTCCCTAGGAAAAAATCTCCAGGGCCAGATGGATTTACAAGTGAATTCTATCAAACACCTAAAGAGCAATTAATTCCAGTACTTTGTAGACTATTTGGTAAAACAAGTGAAGAAGGAGTTTTACCAAATTCTTTTTATGACACAAAGATGGTACTGATGCCTAAACCAGGAAGAGTCAAGACAGAGAAAGAAAATTATAGACCAATTTCCCTAATGAATATAGATGCAAAAATTCTAAATAAAAAAATAGCAAAAAGATTACAGCAACTTGTCTTGAGAATAATGCATTATGATCAGGTAGGATTTGTTCCTGGAATGCCAGGCTGGTTCAATATTTGGAAAACTATCAGTATAATTGATCATATCAACAAAAAAATAGTAGAAACTATACACCCATTCCTATTAAAAACACTAGAGAGCATAGGGATAAATGGAACCTTCCTTAAAATGATTAATAGCATCTACCCAAAACCATCAGCAAGCATTAGATGTAATGAGGATAAGCTAGATGAATGCCCAATAAGATTGGGGGTGAAACAAAGATGCCGTTATCACCACTGTTATTCAACATGGTACTAGAAACATTAGCTTTAACAATAACAGAAGGAAAAGAAATTGAAGGTATTAGAATAGGCAAAGAAGAAACTAAGTTATAACTCTTTGCAGGTAGTATGATGACATACTTAGAGAATCCTAGAGAATCAAGTAAAAAACTACTTGAAATAACAAATAACTTTAGTAAAGTTGCAGGAAATAAAGACACACAAATCCTCGGCATTCCTGTATATTACTGACAAAGCCCAACAGCAAGAGATTAGAAAGAGAAGCTCCATTTAAAACTACTTTAGGCATTATAAAATATTTGGCGTCTACCTGCCAAAACAATCCCAGGAAGTATATGAATACAATTTCAAAATACTTTTCACACAAATAAAGTCAGAACTAAATAATTAGAAAAACATTAGTTGCTCATGGTTGGGCCAAGCTAATATAATAAAAATGACAATTTTATCTAAATTATTTTACTTGTTTAGTGCCATATCAATTAACCTACCAAAAAATTATTTTAAAGATCTAGAAAAAATAATAACCAAATCATCTGGAAGAACAAAGTCTCAAGAACATCAAGGCGATTAATGAAAAAAATGCTAGGGAAGGTGGCCTAGCCATACCAGATCTTAAACTGTATTATAAAGTACCAGTCATTAAAACTACTTGGCACTGCCTAAGAAATAAGGTGGTGGATCACTGGACTAGGTTAGGTACCCAAGACACAGTAGTCAATGACTATAGTAATCTATAGTTTGGTAAACCCAAAGACTCCAGTGTCTGGTATAAAAACTCACTATTTGACCAAAACTGCAGGGAAAACTGGAAAATAGTATGACAGAAACTGGGCATAGACCAATATCTCACAACATATACCAAAATAAAGTCAAAATGGGTTCACAATTTAGATATAAAGGATGATACTATAAACGATCTGAGAGAGCAAAGAATAGTTTACCTGTCAGATTTATGGAGAAGGGAAGAATTTATAACCAAACAAGAGATAGAGAGCATCATGAAATTCAAAACTGGATAATTTTGATTACATTAAATTGAAAACATGTACAAACAAAGCCAATGTAAGCAAGATTAGGAGGGAAGCAGAAAATTGGGAAAGAATTTTTACGACCAATGTCTCTGATAAAGGCCTCATTTCTAAACTATATAGTTAATAGAGCCAAATTTATAAGAATACAAGTCATTACCCAATTGATAAATGATCAAAAGATATGAATAGGCAGTTTTCAGAGGAAGAAATTAAAGATATCTATAGTCACATGAAAAATGCTCTAAATCAATATTGATTAGAGAAATGCAAATCAAAACAACAAATCAACAACATCTCACCTGTCAGATTGGCTAACATGGTGAAACAGGAAAATCATAAATGCTGGAGAGAATGTGGGAAAATTGGAACACTAATGCATTGTTGGTGGAGTTGTGAACTGATTCAAGTTTTCTGGAGAGCAATTTTGAACTTTGCCCAAAGGGCTATAAAAATGTGCATACCCTTTGACCCAGCAATACCACTTCTAGGGCTGTATCCCAAAGAAATCATACAAGTTGGAAAAGGACCTGTATGTTCAAAAATATTTATAATAGCTCTTTTTGTGGTGGCAAAGGATTGGAAATCAAGGGGATGCCCATCAATTGGGGAATGGTTAAACAAGTTGTGACATATGAGTGTAATGGAATACTATTGTGCTATAAGAAATGAGGAGCAGATGGACTTCATATAACCTGGACTTATATGTTCTGATGCTGAGTGAGGAGAGCACAAAAAGAACATTATACGTGATTACAGACACACAGTATCTCTGATGACTGTCTTTGATAGACTTGGCTCTTCTCAGCAATGCAAGGTTCTAAGACAACTCCAAAAGACTCATGATAGAAAAAGCTATTCACATCCAGAGGAAGAATTGTGGAGTCTGAATGCAGATTGAAACAAACTATTCGCTCTCTCTTTTCCGTTTCTTTTTGTTTTTGTTTCTGTTTTGTTTCTTCTTTCTCATGGTTCATTCTATGGTTTATAATTCTTCTTTGCAACTTGACTATTATGAAAATATGTTTAGTGTGAAGGTATATGTAGAACTTTTATTGGATTGCTGCTGTCTTGGGTGGGGAGGGAGGAGGAGAGAGGGAGAGAATTTAAAGCTCAAACACTTGAGAAACTGAATGTTGTAAACTAAAACTAAAAATTAATTAATTAAAAAAGTAAAGTAACGCTCTTCTTCTGGGGTGGAAGGTACACTCCCAAGCTTCAGGGATTTTGTGTAGCTGTTTTAAGATATATGTCTAGTGATCTGTGAGTTTTCAGTTCTTCCAAAGTGGTGTGATCTAAGAACTCTACCACTATCCTGGCCTCTGCTCTGTACTGTGAGTGACCACAAGCACTTTTTTCTGCTCTGGAATTGTGATGAAGGTCCACCCCTCCACTATGGCTGCAAGCTCTGCTATGCTAGTGCTCCTCATCCTGGGACTATGATTGCAGCCAAATTGTGGTTCCAAGTTTGTGACCCAGATCTGAGTATGGGCAAAGCAAGAGTCCTGATTCAGTGCTAGCAAAATGACTCCTGTAATCTCTTTCTTACCAGTTGTTCAACCTCCTTACCTTTTGTGGCCTGAGAGCTTCTGAAGCAACCATTGCAGCTGCCCCAGCTGATTCAATGGCTCCCAATGCCTATTCCTGGTTTGCTGGGGCCAGGGCTGTGCTGGCATGGCCTGTGCTAGATTATCCTCCGCTCTCACCCAGGTGCAACAGACCTTTCCTGCTCACCTTCTAAGTTGTCCCAAGTGTTGGTGGGCAGAAAAGCCTGAAAACCACCACTTTTGCCATTAATTCCATCACCCTGAGGCCTGATCTTGGTTTCCTTGGGCCTCTTCTGTGCTGGTGAGACCTGCACTGAACTGTGCTCATCTCTCACCCTGCTGCAATAGATCTCTCCTGCCAACCTTCTAAGATATCTTGGGCTGGAAAATTGTTTCCATCTATTTTGTGGATTCTGCCACTGTAGAATTGGGTTAGAGTCATTATTTAAATGTATATTGCGGAGCTTGGGGGAGAGTTCAGGCTAGTGCCTGCCTTTACTCTACCATCTTGGCTCTGGAGATGTAGTTCTTGAATGGTTTTGTCTACTGAACAGGAGGAGACCAGCTTCCTGGGCCTACTCCTACAGTGGGCCAGACTTGAAGTTCTGGCACAGTAACCCTTCCCCTTAGAAACTTCAGGAGCTAATTAAGCTCCTTCCTCATTCTCACCATCCTGACTATGAAATGTTTCCTCCCCGTTTCTACCTAGTCATATCTCTGACATCACCCCAGCACCAGGCTGAATCAGTGTCTTCTTCCTTAGGAACATGAGGGTTTTCTGAAGACAAAGCTCCAGTGCTTCCCCCTAGGTATGGTTTAGTACAGATATGTCATTTACTAATTATAGTTATTGTTTTCACCAGCAAGATATGAAAGGATGGATCTCTGACCAGGGCAGATTCTCTCTTTATCCTTACAAGTATCAAAGCATGGCACAAATCCTATCCAATCCATTTCATTAAACATTTATTAATCACCAGGCACTGTGCTAAGTGCAATTAATAAAAAGATATTCCCACCCTCAAAGAGATTACAATCTAATGGTGGGAGACAACACACAAAAGGAGTCTAAAAACTGGGGGGTGAAACAGGACTCTAGGGGCTACCCAGTGTGGCGGCATCTTCTTCCATGAAGTAGAAACTAGCCAGAGCAGCAGATGCAAATTTAAATGAGCTGAGAGTCCAGCTTCTGCCCTCTGTAGAGGAAGGCATTGGGAAGAGATGGGTAGTCTGCCTTTCAGCATTGTAATCAGAGAGAGGTGGCTGAAAGTGTCAATCAAGGCTGTAGTTAGCAACATGGTGATGAGATTAGAAGTGATGAGCTTCTCCAGGGAGGGTCATCTTATTCCATGGTAGCAGATGCAAAACAGAGTGATAAATGGCACAGTGTAAGCCCTAACCACTTGGAGCTTTGGCTTAATTGAGCCATCGTTCTCTCCTCTGTTACTGTAGTCATCAGGTAGACCTGCCTGTAGAGAGGCCAGAGTCATTAGCATGCCTTTTCAGAACTGAATTCTAAAGATGGGGAGGTTTCGCTCTATATTAAATATTTTTATACAGGAACCTTCTTCTCAGTCAGGATCTGGCAGTGTAAAAGCTAGATTGCCTTCAGGCTATAGTAAAAGGTAAACTCTAGTAATTTGGTTGCTGTTACATTTCATTGCAGTTCATTTTTTTGTTACTAATAATATACGGTGATGTTTATAAAAATCTGCCTGGAGGCCCACAAGCAATGGTTGCAGGCAGTACATACTGAATAAATAAAATAAATCAACTCTATGATGAACTAATATTACACCTGTGAACAATAAGTCAAAGAAGTCATCTTCTTCAGTTCTCTCATTTTACAGATGAAGAAACTGAGGATAATGGTAGGGTAGGGGAGAGCTTAAGCCAAAGGAAAAAGAGCTTGGGATTTGGAATCAGATGACCAGGATTTAGATGTCAGACCAACTGTTTATTGGCAATATGAATTTTATCATATCATTTAATCCCCCTGTTCCTTCTTTTCCTCATTTCTTAGATAAGGATAAAACAGCTTATGTCACACCTGACATGTGGTTGTCAAGAGGACATTATAGATAAACACTGACTAAGCAAGTGAGTTTTTACAAAATCAATTAATAGCAATCTATTTCTATGGCCCTTACAACCACCTCTACATTGGAGGGAAAAGGATGAACAAAATCTTTTCAATAAATACACATAATTCAAGCAAAGTAATTTCCCTCACTGGCCATGTCCAAAAAACATTTCTCATTCTGTACCTTAAGTCCAGCACTTCACTGTCTGGAGTTGGATAATGGGCTTCATCATTAGTCTTCTGAATCTTGGGTGGTAATTTCACCACTTAGAGTTCTTATCTTTATCCCTTGACTCACTTCTTAAAGAGGCCTATTCACTGAATGGGCATTACCTCACTCTAAGTGAGTATATGAAGAGGCCTTAGCCTAAAAGGGCCAGGTCTCCCATTGTATCCTGGGTCATCTGCAGTTCTCCTGATGAACATCTTGGTACTAGATCCAGATGGCTCTGGAGAAGAAAGTTAGGCTGGTGACCTTGCACAGCCCTCCCTCACTCAAATCAAAGTCAACTGCAAGTCATGTCATCATTTCCCTGATGTCATGGTCCTCTTCGGGAATGAAGGACAAACATGACAACAACAACAACAACAACAACAACTGATCTTGTATAAATGGTTCTTGTCTATTCACTCTGAATCAGTTCATTTAAATCTTTCCATGTCTCCTTGAAATCTTCTATTTCCTCATTTCTTAAAGCATAATCATTCCATGATATTAATGTATGTTACTTTGGCCATTCCCTAAATAAATTTGTTCCCAACTTTTCTCCAGCAAACAGATAGATAGGTAAGTAGGTAGATAGATAGATAGATAGATAGATAGATAGATAGATAGATAGATAGATAGATAGATAGAAAGGTAGATAGATAGATAGGGAAACAGATGAATGAATAGAGTATATATTTTTGAACATGTTGAACTTTTTCTTTTTTTGTTTGATCTCTTTAGGGTACATGTCTAGCAGTGGTATAACTGGGTCAAAGGGCATATACTATTTAGTATCTTTTCTGTATAATTCCTAATCGCTTTCTAGATCAGTTGTAACTATTTATAAACTCACTAACAATGTACCAGTATGACTGTTTTATTCCCCACAATCCCATATTTGTAATTTTCTTCTTTAGCCATTTTTATAAATCTAATGGGTATGAGTTAGAACCTCAGAATGACTTTAATTTTCACTTTTTTTAATTATTAGCATCTTAGAGCATTTATTCACATATAGCCTGGGTTTCTTCCCTTGAGAACTGCTTATTCATATCCTTAGACTATTTATCAAATAAGGAATAACTCTTAATCTCATAAATTTGATTAATAATTATTTTTATATCTTGTAAATGAGAGCTTTATGAGAGAAACTTGCTGAAAAGATTTTTTCCCTAGTTAATTGTTTTTCTTTTAATCTTATATTTATTGGATTTGTTTGTGCAAAAATGTTTAAATTTTGTCCAGTCAAAATTTAAACATTTGATCTTCCATGATCCTCTTTCTTGTTCATTAATTATATTTTATTCTTTCCATAAATCTGACAAAAGATTTTTCCATTTTCCTCTAATTTGTTTATGCTAGGTCCTTTTATATGTAGGTCAAATATCTATTTGGAGCTTTTCTTTTATTAAGATGTGAGATATTGGCCTAAAGCTAATTTCTTCCATATTATTATTCAATTTTCTCAGTAAGTTTTTATTGTATAATGGATCCTCATACATGTCAATGGGGTTCTATGTGTTTATTGAACACTAGGCAACTAGATTAATTTAGTTGTGTATATTGTTTGCCTAATCTGTCCCATTAATCAATTTTTTTTCAACCAGTACCAAATTGTTTTGACAATTACTATATAGTCTGAGACCTGATACTACCAAATCATTCCTGCTTTTTTCACCATTTCCCTGGAAATAGTTGACTTTTTGTTTTGTCTATTATTATCTTTCCCTCTTGTAAAAAGCAATCCTTTGATAATTGATTTGTATGCTGTATTATGATTTTTATTATATTGATTTACCTACCTGTGAGCAATGAATATTTTTATAATTATTTATATCTATCTTTATTTCTATTAACCGTAGCTTGGACGTATATACTTATAATTGGTAGGTAGACTTCCAAGTATTTAGGTTTCAAAGTGGTGTCAAATATCATGGGACCTAGAGTCAGGAAGATTTGAGTTCAACTACAGTTATAGACACTAACTGTGTGACCTCAGTCAAGTCATTTAACCTCTGTCTGCTAGTTTCTTCCTCTGTAGAATGAGAATAAGAACAGCCCCCATCTCTCAGGGTTGTTGCAACAATAAAAGAGATAATATTTGTAAGGCATTTTGCAAACTTGAAATCACTGAGGCTGCTGCTACTACTACTGTCATTATTTTAAATAGAATTTCTCTTTCAATCTCTCCCTGTTTTCTTTTAGTTAATATTTTATGGAAATGTTCATAATTCATATGGATTTATTTTCTAGCTTACAGCTTTGCTGAAATTATGATTTCAATTAATTTTTACTTGACTTTTTTTTAGCCATGTTTGACTCTACTTGACCCTATATGGATAGTAGCTTGGCAAGCTCTTTTATCCTCCACTACCTCCCAAAGTCTGTCCAAACTCATGCTTATTGCTTTTATGACATGATATATACATCTTATTCTCTGCTATCCCCTTCTCCTTTTGCTTTCAATATTTCCCAACATCAGGGTTGAGTTCTGTCTTCTCATTATGTGGCCAAAATATTTAAGCTTTAGCCTCAGTATTTTTCCTTCTGATGAACAGTCTGAATTAATTTCTTTACATACTGACTGATTTGATCTCCTTGCTCTCCAAGGAACTCTCAAAATCTTCTCCAGGACCACGATTCAAAGTTTCAATACTGCAGCACTCAGTTTTCCTTTGACTATACAGACCTTTGTCACAAGGTAATATCTCTACTTTTTAGCATGTTGACCAGATTTGCCATAGTTTTCCCTCCAAGGAGGAAGTATCTTTTAATTTCATGGTTTCATTTGCCTTCTAGAGTGATCCTTGAGCCCAAGAATATAAAATCTGGCACTGTTTCCATTTCTTCTCCATTTATTAAGTGATGGCACCAGTCACCACGATCTTAGTTTATTTGTGTGTTTTAATGTTAAGCTTCAAGCCAGCTTTTACACTTCCCTCTTTAACCCTTATCAACAGGCTTCTTAATTCTTAGCTTTCTGCCATCATGGTGGTATTATCTGCATACCTGAGATTGTTGATATTTCTCTTGGAAACCTTAATTCTGGCTTTTGATTCGTACAGCCTGGCATTTTTCATGATGATTTATAAGTTAAATAAGGTGACAATATATGACCTTGTCATACTCCTTTCCAATCTTACACCAATCAATTGTCCTATGTTCAGTGTTACCTGTTGTTTCTTGGCCCACAGATAGGTTCCTCAAGAGATGGTAAATGATCTGTTACTCTCATCTCTTTAAGGACTTTCCATATTTTATTGTGATCCACACAGTTCAAGCCTTTGGTGAAGACAATGAAACAGAAGTAGATTTTTTTTTTTAAATTTCCCTGTTTTCTCCATAATCCAGCAAATATTGGCAATTTGGTCTCTACTTCCTATGCCTCTTCAACACCCAGCCTGCTCTTCTGGTAATTCTCGTTTCACATATTGCTGAAGCCTAGCTTGCAGAATTTTAAGCATAACTGTACTAGTGTGTGAAATGAGCACAATTGTTCAGTAATTTGAACATTCGTTGGCATTGCTCTTTAGAATTAGGACATAAAATAATCTTTTCCAATCATCAGGGATACTGGTCTATAATTTTGTTTCTTACTCCTCTCTTGCTCTTTTCTCCATTCCCTCCTGCTTTCCTATTAATTTCAGTGAAATTCTATACCCAAATCTCTATGTATGCTGTACTCTTCTTTGACTAGTTCAAAGGAAAATGATGTTCTGGGGGCAGCCAGGTGGTGCAGTGAGTAGAACTGGCCCTGGAGTCAGGAGGCCTTGAGTTCAAATCTGGCCTCATACAATTGACATATTTAGCTGTGTGACTTTGGGCAAGTCACTTAACCCCAATTGCCTTGCCTTCCCCACTCTAAAAAAAAAAAAAGTGATGTTCCAATCCCTTCGACAATGACTTTTCATACTTGAACTATTTCTTTTTGGATACTTAATGGCACTTTTCTTGGTCTTAGCCATGATGTACCTGGGAATTTTCCCTTTGGTGTTTCTTTCAAGAGATGACCAGTGAATTCTACTTTCAATTTTTAATAATTCATGATTTCTTGAAATATGACGTCCAGGCCAAGCACGTTGGCATGTACCTACAATCACAATTATTGGGGAGGTTGAGGCTGGTGGATTGCCTAAGTTTGGGAATTCTGAGGGGCAGTTATGCACAGGCACAACAGACTTAAAGTTGATTGGGTAACTGTATTAAGACCAGCACTAATATGGTTAGACCTTCAGAACAGAAATGGGTGGGATAAGAAAAGAAAAAAACATTCCAGGCTGTTAATGGGGCAGGTCAGAGGTTCTATCTTGATCACCAGTGGCACAGAAGCTGTAAATAGCCACTGTGATTCCAGAAGGAGTGAAATAGGTCTCTAACAACAAAATCAAAAAGAAATAAATATGATGTACAGATCCTTTTTTGCCATGTCTTGTAGGTAGTCCAATGATTCTTAAATAATTTTTCTTGTTCCGTTTTCTTTATTTTGTTCTAATTTAATTGTTTTTAAATTAAAAAAAAAGCTTATTGCTGATTTGGAGATGACTATGAGACATTCAGTATGAGTAAGAGGTAGTTGGTGATTTGAGACTAGAGCTCAGGACAGAGACTTTGGCTGGATAGATAGATCTGGAATCATTCACAGAGAGATGATTTTGTAACTCACAAGAGCTAATGAGAATAACAAGCAAAATAGTCTAGTGGAAGAAGAGAAGAGGGACCAAGATAGATCTTTAATCAACATTCACTGTGAGTAGGCATCACATGGACGAAAGTAGTCACTTCCTTAAAAAGTGTTGTCAGACATATAGGAAGAGAACCAGGAGAGAACAGTGACATGAAAAATTGACAAGGGGGAAGTATCCAGGAAAAGGTACTCATCGGTGTCAAATGCTACAGAGAGGTCAAGAAGGATGAGGATTAAGAAAAGTTCATTAGGGACCTCTAAGTGATAGGACACTCAAGATGGAGGACTAGACATTTTCTTTAATCCTCATAATATCTCAAGATCTCAAAAATAGGAATTATATGATGGACATAAGGCAATTTAAGCTATCTTTATCAGCTAGTACACCAAGAACCCAAACAAGATAAAATTTTGATGAACTAATAGCAGAGAAAGCCAGTAATCTATAACTCTTTAAGCACACTCACCCAGCACACCCTCTCCCACCATTCACTATATTTCCAGGATCAAGGCTGCAGAAACAGATATCTAGGCTTACAATAGAAATAAACTTTCTACTTCTCCTCCTCCTTCCTTGTCACTGTGCTTTGGAAATCTAGGATCTAAACAGGAGAAATTTGCTGAGGGTGAGACTGTCAAATGGCAGTGTTCTGTGTTGTAACAGAGCTTTACTGGAGGACACAGGAACAGAAGAAACTCTGTACTTCAAATACCTCACCCCTAACACTGCATATAGATTCATATTCCAAATTGCAGAAATTTGCACAGGTTATAATAGAGTACCCTGGCAATGCCCTTGGTTGTTAAGCCAGAGATCTGAGAAACAAAGAATGGATAGGACCCCTACATAGGGCTGTGCAGTACTCTATTAATCCTCAGGGAAAGAGAATAGCATCCAGTTGGGGCTAATTCTATCTACCAACAGGTTAATTAGCTCAAACACTGTGGCTGGTAAACTGCAAATTGTCCAGCATGGGAAGAATCTGAGATGCTTTGGGACCCACCCCCAGGGAAAATGCCAACAAAGGGGAAAGATTTCAAAAATGAAAAATAATGGAAAATAAAGAAAAAATACAAAGAAAATTGTGCTTGAACATAAGCAGATAAACCAAAAGAAAAGACATTAAAAAGAGAAGGAAATATGGCCTTCAAAAATGGTAAAAGATTTCAGACATCTATGAATAACTATTGGAAGACAAATGAAAATAATTTGATATGCAATGAGGCAGAGGATCCTGTAAATTTGAAGAAAGGATGAAACAATAGTACATTGTACCTGAAGAGTTTAAAAGAAAAGTAAGATGGTGAAAGCAGGGTTGATGGCCTGTAAGGCGGAAATAATTGGCAGAACAGAAAACTTGAATCCAAGATGGCAAGTGTCACCAGAAAAACAAAAGAAAATAACTCATTTTGTTGTTGTTTAGTTGTGCTTGACTCTGTGAATCCATGGACCACGTGGTTTTCTTGGCAGAAATACTGTGGTTTGCCATGTTGTTTTCCAGTAGATTAAGGCAAAGAGAGGTTAAGTGTTTTGCCCAAGGTCACATAGCTAGTAAGTGTCTCAGGCCAGATTTGAACTCAGATCTTCCTAATTCCAGGTCCAGTACTCTATCCACTGAGCCACCTAGCTTCCTCCTAGGCAAATGGAGATTAAGTGACTTTCTCAGGGTCACACAGCTAATAAGTTTCTGAGGCTGGATTTGAACCTAGGTCTTCCTGACTTAAAGCCCAACACTCTATACTGTGAGTCATGTAGCTATATCAAATAACTTACTAGGAATAGAAACACAAGTAAGTGAAGGATAATATGGAAGAGGAGAAGCAAAAAGCAGTAACATTAAAAAAACTCATGCTCTCTATACATGCAAGACATACTGATCTCTGTGACAGGATATCTTACAGACAACTTAAAGATTATAGGTCTCCCAGAAGAACATAAGACAAAAAACCTGAACACCATGAGAAAAAAAGGTATTTGATTAAGCAATTAAGAGATAATTTGTAACTCTGGAGAGAGCAGTTAAATAATGAGGTTGAAAGCTAGATTTCAAAAGGATTAGAATGAATCAGAGGAAAGAAAATGGAGTCACCACATTTGGATGGCTTTCTCAAGGAATTAACTGAGAAAGTGAAAGATTTAAGGTAACTTATAAGGCATATGAACTTAAAACAAGTATTTTTTTTAAGATGGGGAAGACCCGAAGACGTTTGTAGGTAGCAGGGAAGCAGTTGGTAGATAACAAAAGGAAGAAGATTATTAAGAATGGAAGGACAATGGGGAAGGCAATCTGCTGGACAACGCAGGACAGAATGTGATCAAGAGTGCTCACACAGAGTCTGCCTTATCAAGGAGGAATACTACTACTTCACGTGAGACAGAGGTGGAAAAGGATATAGTGGGGACAAATCCATGGTTGGAATCTCTTAAGGCATGATAGAGGATAAGACAAAGAGAGAGGGAACTCTAGTGTAGGAGATTTTATACCATTCAACTGATTTGCTGAAGTGCGGAGGGAGGATGATGCAGCTAATGATGTGACAGATAAAGAACTAAAAAGGCTGAATAATTAGAGGTCCCAGAATAGATGAAGAACAAGGTTAGGTAGATGGCAGCTGAAAAGCAGGGACTTGTGTCAGCTCCCTGCTAGGTCCCTCCAAAAACCTATAAAAAATGACTCTAAACAAATTCGAGAACTGCAGAACCCACAAAATTGCAGAGGGAAGCAGGGATCCAGCCCAGGACAGCCTGGATGGTAACTGGATGAGGTCTATCACTCAAGGAGCTGAGGGGAGCAGAGCCCAGCACCGGTGGCGGCCGGACCAAGCAGACCAGGAGCTGGGTGGAACAAACCCTAGCACCCTGATTCAATGAGCTGTGGCAGTTACCAGACTTCTCAACCTACAAATACCAAAGACAACAGAGAAGGTTAGTGGGAAAAGCTGCAGGGGACAGAGTGAAAGGAGTTTGCAGTTCAGCCACTGCCCTGGGGGCAGTGGGGGGAGGTGCAGCTACAGAACTACAGCTGCAGTTGCTTCCAGCCCCAGGCCCACTTGGTGGGAGGAATTAAGTGGTGGATCAGAGCAGGAGTACACAGCATGCTTAAGATTTTCCTCAGGTCCAGTTGGTGGTTCTTGAGGAAGGAGTGCTGGTGTGGCAGAGCTGGCTGTATAGAAATTGCTCTGAAATCAACGGCGCATCCCCTCAAGCTTGGAACAAAGTACTCTTTACACTACAAGCAGTCATACGCTGCTGAAAAACTCAAAGGTCAAGTAAGTTAGCTGGGAATATGGCCAGGCAGCAAAAACGCACTCAGATT
>CM053622.1:696161604-696177069 GCA_028646595.1 Phalanger gymnotis | reverse complement strand
CATGACCCAGGAAGAGATAGAGAGCATTACAAAATGCAAAATGGATAATTTTGATTATGTTAAATTGAAACATTTTTGTACAAAAAAAAAGCCAATGCAACAAAGATTAGGAGGGAGGCAGAAAATTGGGAGAAAATATTTACAACTAGTGTTACTGATAAAGGCCTCATTTCCAAAATATACAGGGAACTGAACCAAATATATAGAAACACAAGTCATTCCCCAATTGAGAAATGGTCAAGGATATGAACAGACAGTTTTCAGAGGATGAAATTAAATATATCTATAAGCATATGAAAAAAATGCTTGAAATCACTACTGATAGACTCATATGTACAAAAATATTTATATCGGCTCTTTTTGTGGTAGCTGAGAATTGGAAATCAAAGGGATGTCCATTAATTAGAGAATGGCTGAACAAGCTGTGGCATATGAAGGTAATGGAATACTATCATGCTATAAGAAATTGGGATGATATGGACCTCATAACAACCTGGAAAAACCTACACGACATAATTCTGAGTGAGCAGAGCAGAGCCAGGAGAACATTATACACAACCAAAGATATATGGATTCTATGAGGACTAAACCTGACAGACTTTGCTCTTCTCAGCAACACAATGTGCAGAGACAGCTCCAAAGGAATCACGACGGAGAGTGCTGTCTACATCCAGAGAAAGAACTATGAAGTATGAATGAAGATTGAGGCACACTTCATGTTCACCTTTTTCTCCTTCCATCTTATTTTCTCCCTTTTGTATTTGTTTTTGGGTTGTGTTTTTTTTGGGGGGGTTCTGTTTCATCTTTCTCATGGTTCATTCCATTGGTCATAATTCTTCTCCACAAGTTGACTAATGTGTAAATTAATTCAATGCAAAGTAATACAAGGAAGTTATATGGGATTCCATGCCGTCTCGGGGAGGTAGGGGGGGAGGGAGGGAAGAAAACCAGGAACTCAAAACTATGTAGAACCATGTGTTGCAAACTAAAACTAAAACTAAAAAAACAGAAAAAAAGAAAGTCTTTAGACAAATTCAGAGGGGAAAACATGTTCAAACAATTAGGGCTTCTCCAAAGTGGAATTGGATGCCTCACGATATGGTGAATTTTCTTCATTGTAGGTCTTCAAGCAGAGCCAAGATGACTACTTCTCAATGATATCATAGAGAGAATTTACTTTTTTGCATTAAATAACTTCTGAGATCTCTTCCAAATCTCAAATTCTGTGATTGATTTTGTCATCAGAGTTATCCTACCAACTTGATGAATTTAAAATTTGTTACACTATTGTTGAGGACTTTTCTTCTTAGAGAGAAAATAGACAGCCTTTGGCCTCCATAGTCCCCTAGAAGATGAATGGTCCTATTTGGGTGTTGCCCCAAGATGAATTAATTGATTCAGACTCATGGAAGGATGAACTTATAAAAATAAGCTAACAATACTGCTCAGCATCCTCTTTTTTTTCTTCCTCCTTCACAAGGTTTTGAAGAGAAGTGTGAGAAAGAAATACATCTATGGTCTCCATAGAGCATGAGCATACTCATTGGAACCTTGATAATATGGCATAAGTCAACCTCTAATTATGTTTGAGGGGCAAGGGATGACCTCACATTTTTGCTGGGAAAATGGACTCTGTTGGGCAGAATTCTCCCTTTTCAACTTTTCCCTGTTCAGGAGACAAATCAGAAAATCAGAATAATGTTGAGAGGGAGAATGCAGAGGAGAGCTTGTATTTGTGTCTTTTTTCCATTAGCAGCCCTTAAATCTTGCCATGGTACAGCAACACATGCCAGCTACATTCCCCTTTTCTCCGTATGGAGTGTGGCCCATGCCCATGGCAGCCCTATTCAAAAGACAAAAGACAAAGCTTGACTAAATTTCAATGACTTGACAGCCCTCTTCCTTTCTTTGGCTCAGACGATAGATTTTTACATCAAGCTACCTAGGAAATTTTCCTTCTTCTGATAAAAAGCTAGGAGTACAAGAATGATATTGTTCTTGAAATGTCCCTGGTCATGTGGACAAACACATGTGCTTCTCATCCATACTAGTCATCAGTGGTGCCTATCAGGAAGATGGCATTCATCCTGGACTCTTCCGATGTATTCTAGTCTGTGATCCAAAGAGACCAAAGGCGATGAGAAAGTTTATTGGCTCCTGTTTAATGGCCCACGTGAAAGGAGCTTTTTTTCAACAGTGTTTATCTTCTTTCAGAAACAATTCAACAAAACTACTTCGGTTCAGCTCTAATAACTTATTCCAAGAGTTATCTCTCACTCTCTTAACAAAGTTCCAGTGGGCATGCCTGATCACTTCTCACCTGGGCAACTGCTATAGCCTGATAATTGAGCTCACTGTTCAAGCCTATCTACTCTCCAATCTATTCTTCACAGAGTCACCAAATTGATATTTCTTAAAGCACTGATTTGGCCATATCACTCCTTTACTCAAGAAAATCTATTGGCTCCCTGTAGACTCTAAAATAAAATATGTACAGCTCCTAGTTGGCATTTAAACATCTCCTGAATCTGGTTTCAACCTCATTTTCCAGGCTATTTATATCTTACTCTACTTCATATACTCTACACTCCAGCTAAACTGACCTGTTTGAGGTTCCTAGTAAACAACATATTTTCTGCTTTGTTGTGTTGCTCCAGGCTGACCCTGATATCTGGAAGATACTTTGTCCTCTTCACCTCTTCTTAGAATTCCTATCCATGTTTCAAAGCTAAGCTCAAATGTACCTTGTACATGAGGCCTTACCTGATCTCTGCAGCTGCTAGTGTCCCCTAAAATATCTTTGTATTTACTTTAACATATGCATGATGTTTCTCCCAATAAAATATTTAAAAATGTTAGCTCTTTGACTACAAAGAACATTTTATTTTGCTTTTCTCTCCTCAGCACCCACCACAGTGCCTGGCACATAATAATATGTTTAATAAACACTTAATTATAGCATGGTGTAGTGGAAATAGCACTGCACCTGGTCTCAGAGGTTAAAATCCTAGCATTTCTGTTACTTATTCTCTGTTCAAGTAAATTTACATCTCAGGGACTTTGCTTTCTCATTTGTAAAATAAAGGTGATAAACTAGTTGTATTAGAACTAGCTGTATTAATTTGTTTCCAGGCAAATTGAACAAATTGGTAAAGGAAGGAAAGAACAAAGGAAGAAATGAAGGAACAAAGGAATGAAGGAAGGGAGGAAAAGGGGGAGGGGAATAAGAAACGAGCAGTGATTAAATACTAATAATGTGCCAGGCTCTGTGCTAGGCACTTAACAAATTATTTCATTTAATCCTAGGATGTAGTTACAATTATTATTGCCGTTTTACAATTGAACAGCCTGAGAAAAATAGAAATAAGTGGCATGCCCAGGGTCTCCCAGCTAGCAAGTATCTGAGACCAAATTTAAACTCAGTTCTTCCTGACCACAGGCTTAGCACTCTTACCACTGCACTATCTAGCTACCACCAAGGAACTCAACCAATCAACGAACAAATATACAATAAACACTTACTTCCATAGTACTGTGCCAGGCTATGAATCTGAAGAGGTGGATCATTTTCTGAGTTGGGTTGTCTGGAAAGAATTCAGGGGCAGAGGTTCTCTCATACAAGAGAGCTTTATTGTCATGAAAGTGGCAGGCAAGTCCTTAGGAGCAGTAGCAACCTGGGATAAGACAGGGGCTTACTTTTATACCCAAGTTTTGGGGCCTCAGCTGGGGATGGAAGTGTGCTCCTACAAGGGCAGTTAACCACAGGGAAGGATGTCAGGAAACGGGAAGCATGTATGTAAGAGGAGACAAGACAGGAGATGCACGTGTGTTGGGTACTTTACAAAACAGTTCAGGGATGTGGTCACAAAGAAGTAAACTTAACATGCAACATACAAGGATACGGGCACAAACTATAGGGGTTAGTCACATTCACAGAAAATAACACTGTTTTCTTGTCAACAGATAGAGCCCCTTATTACTGGGAAGATTTAGATTTTAGGCAAGGCTCTCAATGTCTCCAGAGAGAAGTCAGCCACATCAAATCCAAAAACAAAGAATGAAAAAAGTCTACCCTTTAAGAGTTTGCATTCTAATTGTAGAGACAACATACACATGCACACACATACACACATGCAAATATACATAAAATGAATATTAAGTTAATAAATAGAAATATACGCAGACTATTTAAATAATTTGGGAAGGAGGAAACTAGTAGTTGAGGCTCCTGACCAATCTCCTTTACAGAGACACTTAGCATAATATATATAGAGCTGTATCAAGGGCAAAAGCACGCTTAGAAACATTCAGAATGGTTTAAAAGAGAATACCTTTTATTCAACACGAAAACATATTTTATAACCAAAGAAGAATAATGATTCAAATATCTGTACTAGAAAGAGGCAATCTGCATGTCCAAGAGAAATGCAGTTTCCTATGTGACAGGGAGACAGGGACAATGTGATGATTTATTTTTGGCTCATTTACTTTCCTAATTCAGAATGATTCAAGACCATAGTGCAACTGATATAAATTCTTTTATTTTAAATTTGAATTACACAAACTCAGATTCAGAGATAGCCAAAGGAAGAAGATATCTTGGGTAAAGGCAATAAGGGAGAAGCAAGACTGAGATCATGCATTTATTATAGAAAATTCCTGATATATCAAGTCAATAACTGTCATGAGGATAACTGTAAATTGCCTGTTTTCCAGAATTTAACTCCAGAATCTCAACTGTAGAATAGTTAGTATTGTCAAAGTTTTTGTACAAGAAACTAATAAAAAACCTGGAGTTTTTTAAAAAGGACCTAATAAAGAGCCTCATTCCTCTAATTTTAAATTAAATAATTAATGTCAGCTTAATTAAACTGCCCTTCCTATGCTCCCTTTTTTTGTAATCATTTCAAAGGTCATTCATTGCTTGGCTGACTCATCTAGTCCTGGTAACAGCCCTAGGCTCCTATTCCAGTTGAGCTACATAGAAATATTTGTCACTATCTTTAGATTACAATATGTGGTGAAGATAGAGTTGAAGTCATATTGCTCGGACCATTTTCTCTCATTATTGGAGTGAAACAGGACCACATATATAGGCCATCATTATCCTCACTCTTCATGCATCCAGTCTTGGTAAATGGATATCAGTACCAAAATCATGGTATTGCTGCTATCTTCCGTTTTTTTTTTCTTTTTCATTTCACCATACTACAGAGTTTTCCTGTATCCTTGGAGGCAGTCAGTTGTGATCTGCTGTAGTCTGATGACTGTTTCCTAGAAACATGTTTACCATGATGTGTGTGACAGAGAAGAGTTTGGTAGATTCTGTGCATTTGCATAAGCTGGTGTAAGGCTGGAATGAAGTATTAGCTTCTTCTCATAACTGGCAGGATGACCAAAAATGAAAAATGAAGGCATAAAATAATAGTGGTGTTCTGTTCCTGAATTCCAGAAAGTCAGTCCCATGGACACAAAATCAGAGTCCTATGGACACAAGTCACCATTTCAAAGAAGCAATCCCTAGGGACATACATCATTGCATGGCCATCTTGTTCATTCCTTAGGGCTATTATAGCTTCACAACACAACCCTATCAAGTAGGATGTAGAGCAGGCAGAATGCTGGACTTAGGGTTAGGAAGAGCTGACCTCCAATCCTTACTCAGATACTTTTAGCTTTGTGTCCAAAGGAAAGGCATTTAACTTCTTTTAGCATTGCTTCCTCCTTTATAAAACAGCAATAATGGTAACAGCTATCTCATAGCATTGATGTAAGGATACAACGAGATGACATGTAAATATTTTGTAAAGCTTAAAGTGCTTTATACGTTGTTGTCGTTGTTATATTTTGATTACCTATTCTGGTTTCCATCTTCATGTTATATGCATTAGTGCTTCCTGGTTCCTCTCTTTGACCCAACTTGAGCCAAAAATCTGGCCCTATATGCCTCCTTCCAAGGCTTTGCTTTCCCAGAATCCTCTCTCCATTCCTACAGTGTTACTTAATTACAGAACTGACCATGCTCATAGTTTTAATGTCTCAACTCCTATCCTTTCCCTTTCCAACTTTTCAATACCCAATTCAAGGTACATTTTAACCCTTCCCAAGCCTCTGGCTATTGAAGTTGAAAGAACATTAGCTTTTAATCTCCCATTGGCCTACATCAGGACATTGCACTAGGCTATCTTGATTAAAAATGACTCTAGCAAATGAACTATCATATATTGGTTATTAAGCTCCACAGTTTTGAATGAGAAATTTCATGCCACAGTGAATAAAGTCCTGAATTTTGAGGCAGAAGACTCAAGTCCAAATTCCATTTCTGCTACTTACTACATTTATTACATTTAGCAAGTCACTTAAACTTCCTGACCCTCAGTTTCCTAATCTGTAAAATTAAAGGTTTGGACTTCCTGCAAGAGATCTGTGGTCTTGTAAATGGCTTCATTCATTGAGATAATTCATTTTGGAATTCTGCAAGTGATATCCTTAGAGAAGAACTATAGAAAATACTCATACCTCTTAGTCACCTACTCTTTCTTTTTTCCCAATTACATATGAGCTCTCTATGTCCAGCCTAGGATCAGAGGTTTTGGTCATTTATATTGGATAAGGTTATTTTGTTCATATTCCCCATTGTGGACTTTTACTTGCCTCTATGTATTTTGAAAAGTAGATGGGCATTAAGTCAAGTTAAACTGACTATTCATCAGGTAATAATTGGCTTACTGGGTTAATGAATCTAGCTAGCAATCTGTAATGCTTTGTTTTCAGCCTTTTGTCTAAGACAGAACTATTTCCCACCCTGCCATTCACAATTTATTGTTGTAGAACTGAGAAAAGTGGGGACTGAATTGAACATGACAGGAAACTTACATGAAAATGGTACTAGCTGCCTGTCCCTTGCTCCACATAACATCAAATACTTTAATTTTTGTATCAAATAAAACCTCACTCTATATTGCATACATCTACCCTGGTTAATCAAATACCTTCTGTTAATACACATTTCCATATTTTATGCCCTTGATGTCAATAATCAGACGGTCATTAAATGAAATTATGTTCAATTGTTACATCATCCAATGAATCTTGCTTTATTTTAAAACACATATTGGAAGAGAGATTTTAAAGTGATATTGTCATCTGTCAAATCAATTTCTTTTCTAAAGTCAAAAAATAAGTATGGTGTGATCTTAATTTACATATTTCTTCAGAATATATAAGTTGTATGACTTTAAAGTTGTGGTCTACTAGAGAAGGTCACTTGTGAAATTCTTCATATTATATTCTACCCATACCTTCACCAATAATGTCATAAATGTTCATGTAAAATACTGTAGAGATGGGAAAGTAGACATATGAATCACTACTTATTGATATTTTCTCTGCCACTTTTTAAAATATCTCTAATGTTAGATAAGCAGTACAGAATCTACAGAGGTTGTGTTACTTGACATAGGACAAACATAAAGAAGTAAGGAGCAGAACTGGATGGGGAACCATTCTTCAGTAAGTGCTGAAATGAGAATAGCAATACCACAAGAAATAGACTTTATTCAGTCATAAAAGAATAATTTGCCTAATAAATTGTGCGTAGTAAAATGGGAAGAATAGTGGCTCTGGAATCAGAAGACCTGGGTTCAAATCCTGCCTTCAATGCTTGCTTCCTGAGCAGCTATGAGAAAGTCTTTTAAGTACCCTAACATTGTTTCATCTTTAAAATTAGGGAATTAGGCTAAATGGCTTTTTAGGTCCTGTCAAATTCTAGACCCAAGTCGAAGCAAGTCAACAAGTATTTACTAAAGACCTACTATGTGTCAATCATGTGCTGAGTACTGAGGTACAAAGAAGGTACCAAAACAAAACCAGAAATTGACTTTGTCTGGAAGGAGTGTTCAATGTAAAGGGAAAGACAATAACATACAAACCATGATATGAAATAAAACAACATACACAGGATGAATCGGAGGTGGTCAATAGAGGGAAGGCATTATTATTGAGGGAAATTAGGAAAAGGTTCCTGTAGAAGGTGAGATTTTAATGGAGACTTTAAGAAAGCCAATATATAAAGATGAGGAAGGAGAGCATCCTCGAGATTAGGGAACCACCAATGAAAATATACAAACTTGGGAGATGGGATTATTGTTCAAAGAGCAGAAAGGAGGCCAGTGTCAATGGATTGTACAGAATGTGGAGGAGAAAAGTAATATATAAGAAGACTGGAAAGAAGGGATGCAATAATCCAATACTTTGTTCCTCTAGAGAAAATAAAATAATTTAACACTTTAGGAAGCAACGTAATATGTCGGAAAGAGTGAGCACTGGGTCTGGACTTAAAGAACCTAGATTTTAATCTTTGACATATCCTACTTATGTCAAGTCGCATAGGCTTCATGAGCTTAATTTTATCATGTGCAAAATGAAAGGATTGTGATAAATGGTCTCTGAAATCCCTTCTAGCACTAAATCTGTGATCCTATGATCTTATTGTTTTCTGAATAGAATAACAAATGGTTGAGAAAAGGAATGAGCAAAGTTTGTTTGTGTTTTCTTCATTGAATTTGCTTTTTCATCATTTTGGGGAATACCCTACTGTGGAAATTTGTCCCACTGATGCTGGTCTGGTTTGTAACTTGTCTCCAACTTAGTCTTATAGAGTGTCCTACATCATTGAAAAAATAATTGACTAGACTATGATCATATGATTGGAATGAGTCAGAAGCAGGACTTCAACCCAGGTCTCCTCATTTCAAGGTCAGCACTCTCCCTATTCTATAATAATGAAATAATTAGAATCTCCAATTCTTTCTCCATCTATATTTATAGCTAGGTGAATCTTGATCTCTATTGCTATTGCTATAATTACAGCTATGGCTAACTATATCTACCTATACCCTCTCAAACTTTTACTTGCCTAAATTAATTCAAATTGGCTTTGCTATGAGTTTATTAAGAAACTGAAAAATGGCTGAAGGAACAGAAATTAAAAGGTAATGATGAACAGAAGCTTTAACAGCAACTTTCCTTGAAATGTCTAGAGTTGTATTACAGAGTCCGACCTAACAGCATCTTCGTTAATGAGCAAGAAGAGGGTGCAAATAACATCATGTTAATGGAATTCACAGATGATAACAGATTGGAAACTGTCTAATAGACACCACTGTTGACTGTGATATAACAAGAAGCCTGAACAGCCCAGATGTATTGTTAGACTTTTTGTTTTTCAGAGTGAGAGAGAGAAAAAAAATAGTTCTAAATTAGGGAGGAAAATTGCAATTGTACATTTTGGAGGAAAAAGTTTATAACACATATATTATATAATATGAGTAGCATAGAAGATATTATACACTATCTTGCCACCTCAAAAAAGGTCATAAAATTTGATATTTGTCATATTCAATATTGGAGAGGTTAATCATATAAAGAGGTAACAGTCATAAAATACAGGTCCTGATCTGTACCTCACAATAAGCAGTGGGATCATACTTGGAACACTTGGGATTTTCATATTCAGATGCCTTGATAGCCAGATAAATGCTCTGTCTGGTATACCAGAGAAGGTTATGCCTCTGGGGTCAATGATGAATGGAAAGTGATAAAAGGGATTATCTATATGTGAGAAATGTAACATCTGCAAACTTGAAAAATGTGAACTCAGAGAAAGGAAAGTACTCTTTTTACCAAGCCCAGAAAACAACCAAAAGAAATTAATGTCAAGTAGATATTTTAATGTAGAAATTCTAACTTGGAACATATGTTGAAAGAAAGAGGCTTCACTTTAGACAGCCAGGGAAAGACAGACAGATTTCCAGGACACACATTGAATTGCACACCTAAGTGTTAAAATCAAATTAGTATGTCAAAGAAGGAAAATTTCTGTGGAACCTACAACAATACCGGATATCCAAAAAAACAAATATTTTGTCAAAAGAAGGACCACAAAGGTCCAATCCCTCTCCTGTCCCAGCTCTGTGACTAGTGTGTCCACAAGGGAGTTTCTTGGGAAGAATTCATGCCAATACGGGTAGTGTCCTCTATAAACCTCCTCTCTCTTTCTGCCTCTGGGTATTGCCAATTTGACTTCAGAGCCAAAGAGGAATTAGCTCTACATTCTCCACTTCCCCCCCCCCCCCCCCCCCCCCCCCCCCCCCCCCCCCCCCCGCCTTTAAACTCTTCTAAGAAGACTCTTGGTTCAGGGTTCAGTAGCTGACCCGGAAGACTATCCTCTGATAGCCCTCACTCCCAACTTTACCCTAGGGGAGAGAATTTCTGGTTATGGCCTGAACATTAACATCATGTAGAAGCCTCATAATGTATCAAGGGAAATTTGTGTCTCTCCACAAGTGGGTTTGAAAGATAGAACATATTTCTCTCTGAATATCGTCTCCCTGCCCCCGATTTGCAATACATTCAATTAAATCAATTCCCTATGAAAATTTTCAGGCAGCTCACAAAAGGAAACCAAGAGGGAGAGATGAGGACAGAAACCATTCCAGGCATGAAGGACAGCTAGAGAAAATGTCCAGAGTTGAGAGCTGGAGTGTCTTGTTAGTGTAATAGCAAGAAATCCACTGTCACTGTATCAAAGAGTACGTGTTGGGAAATAAGACGTAGGGAAACTGGTCCAGGCAAAAGAGACAAAATACTCTTTGGTCCTCACTGCCAATTCTAGGTTCTACTTCTGTCACTCAGTTACTTCTCCTCCTTTAAGGTTCATGCTATTTATATCTATTACCAAAGCTAAATCCTGGTAGCTGTTGTCTACAGACTTCAACATCACCCACCTTTGATCCTACAATGGACCAGGTTATAAAGGGCTTTGAATATCAAACAATTTTTTATTTGATCCTGAAGGCATTAGAGAGCCACTGGAGTTTATTGAGTAGGGAGGTATGCTTTAGGAAAATCACTTTGGTGGCTGAATGGAAGACAGATTGGAGTGCGGAGAGAACTGAGGTAGCAGACCCATTAACAAGCCATTGCAATAGTCCAGTATTAGGTGAGGAGGGCTGGCACCAGCATGGTAGCAGTGTCAGAAGGGAGAAGAGAACTTAGGTGGGAGATGTAGCAAAGATAAAATCAACAGGGTTTAGCGATAGATTAGATATGGAGGTTGAGAGATAGTGAGGAATCCAGAATTACACCTAGGTTGTGAGCCTGGGCAACTGGGAAGATGGGGTTGTACACTATAGTAATAGGGCTGGAGGTGGAAGGCTTAAGGGTAGGATAATAAATTCCACTTCATACATGCTGAGTTTAAGATTAAAGACAAAACACTAAAAAATCATGGGGAGATAAAGAGATTTTGAAATTCTTGAACATAAAGTTGCCCATTTGTGAGTGATGGCAAGATTAAAGATACAATCATTTTTGTATGTAGCTGAGGTGGGCTAGAGGAATAGGTCATGGAAAGAGAGTAGTTCGAGGAAATGAGTTGTTAGAGTGTTTGAAGGAGAGAAAATATGGATGTTGAAGGGGCAGCTAGGTGATGCAGTAGATAGAGTGCCAGAACTGGAGTCAGGAAGGATCATTTTCCTGAGTTCAGATCTGGCCTCAGATACTTACTAGCTGTGGAACCCATGGCAAGTTTCCTCATCTGTAAAATTAGCTGCAGAATGAAATGACATACCACTCCAGTATCTTTGCCAAGAAAACCCCAAATGGGATTATTAAGAGTGGAACATGACTGAAAGTGACTGAAAAATGATATATATGTGGAAGTGCTCAAGTTTGGGGGCAGGAATTAGAGAGGAGAGAAATTGTGAGCCATGTGCCAGACTCATTGAGAAAAGAGAGTCAACAGTTATGAGGATTTTGATTTGGTAGTAGATAGAATAGCATGAAACTTGAAGGAGGAGAGCTTACTGAGTGATGGAGGTAAAAGAACTGGTTACAGTGAAGAACAAGGAATATTCCAACTTTTCTGCCTGGACTAGAGCTTAAATGGTGGCCAATGAGGCTGTATCATCAGGGGATTTCAGTAATAGCTAGAAGATGCCAACAGTGGAAAAGAAAAAGATTTAAGATGAATGGAACTTATTGCTTATTAAAAAAAAAAGACTTTCCAGAGACCATAGTAGAAAGGATGGGTAAATTTCAGATGGAACTTCAGGGTATAAGGAAATAGCTGATGAGGCATAGGGCATGGAGTTTGAGTGATAACCCACAGAGTTCAGAATAACTGGAATGTGTATAGAATTTGACCAGGTACAAAATGTTCTTCATTGAATAGAGTAAGCCACTCCTCAGAAGAGGCTGGAGATTGGGCTCAAGAAACATATAGCCTGAAACAAAAGGCAAAAGGTCAGATGGTCAGATGGGAGATCCTCTTTCACTATATTTTCCTTTTTCAGTCTCTGAAAGACAAAGATTATACAGGAAATGGCACAACGAAAGATAGAAGTCAAACCTACACTGCAGGAGATGGAGGTCCCACTCCCCACTAACTGTACTCTTCCTCTTCCCTTGAGGAACAGGTATAACAGTAGATAGATGGACTGAGGTCGAAGGAAAAGTTGCTCCTCTTCATACAAGAGCAACATTGCATAGCCAAAGTAAGGTCTTCAGGTGGGTCCAAGGGACTAAATCCTTGAGATATTCTCTTGTATGAATACAAGACCCAAAAAGTAAGTTATTAGATAAGTTAGCACAATGTGCATACAAGGCAAATAGAAAACAATTTTAGTAGGGAGTGAACTTCAAGTAAATGGAGAACTCATGTTACGCCTCTTGAAAGAGGCAAATTTTGACGTGTGGTTTAAAAGAGGTTGACTGTTCTTAGAAGTGAAACTGAAAAGGGAGTGTGTTTTATATATGGGGAACCAACTCTCACTCAGGCCTTTCTTCAGATAGGCTCCACTGATTCAGGTCTCTTTTTCCTCTGTCCACTGTCTGCTTCAGGAGACACTTTCAGCTAAACCCCATCCTTCTTCTCCTTTGAATCTAAGGTCCTTTTGTCCTCTTAAAGAACAGGCCAGTTTCTGTTCCTTTGACAGAGGACAATTGGCAGTTAACAAACTGAAAGTAGTCAATTTGGCCCAGGCTACAGACTGTATCTCATACCTTCCACATCTGAGCAGGGCAGTGTCTGAGAGCAATGACACCTGAAAGCCCACAGAACAATATCACATTCCTGAATGCTGCCTATACTCCTTATTGAGGGCATGTAGCCACTATAATCCAGGCCACCTGCCTCTGGCTTCTTCCTTTCAGAGACTTTCCCAGAAATCCCTGCATTAGCCCTGATACAGACAACCTACTTTCAACTTCTGTCCTTGCTCCAAGCCTTCTCCAATGTTCCAGAGACCATTGAGGGGTCCAGATCCACCTCAAATTGCCAACAGTGGTACTTTCTGTCCACATTTCCTGGGTCCATGAATTCTCCTGCATCTGGCTGTTGTCTTAGCCCTGATGGCACTCACGGGATCCATCATCATCACCTTCCATGACACTAGCCTTTGAGGGGAGATATAAAATAGTCTAAAACCATTTCTTTTCTTTCTAGCTACTGTTACTTTGCATGGACTAACTACTCAGTGGCTATCATATTCCCATCCATACTACTCTTCCCATCCCAGTGATTCTGAACCTCTGGCTATTACAGTACAAATCTCATTCTCTCTCTTCTATGGCCATTCACTTCTATCATCATCAGTTCTACCCCATCAATATCTCAATCCAGTCATAGGGAGTGAGCCTCTAGTAAATAGAGAATTCAAGTTAGACCTCTTGAAAGAGTTGTATATCCTCCCACTCCAACCCCTACCCCTTTCCACTGTGCTCTCTGGAATGCATGTTTCATAATTAATAAACTTCCTTTCATCTTAAAACATTTCTTTTTTCTCACTCTTTCCATCTTCTGACTTACTCTTATTGAATCTACATTCCTGCTTGGTCTCCCTTTCCACCACTGGTTGTACATTTAGTCACTCATATCCTTCAAATCAGTGGTCTTGGTGGACTGGTGGTAGTCATGTCAGAAAATGACTTACTTATCATTGCTACTTCCAGAATTTATACTTATCACAATCACTCAGAAATCTCATAGTTTTTAAGGACGATTCAACTTGAATTAATCAATCATTCAAGAATCTGATAGCTTTTATCTAATATATTCCTTGTAATTCTCTTCTCTTCCTCTTTGAGTTCATTGCCTGATCATAGCCTTGGAGACAACTATGTGGCACAGTGGAGAAAATGCTGAACTGGGAATCAGGAAAACTGGGTTTCAGATCTGGCCTCAGACACATAGTACCAGAGCAAGACACTTAACCTGCATTTGCCTCAATTTCCTTAACCCCCAAATAAAGATAATAATAGCACCTATCTCCTAAGGTTGTTGTGATGATCACATGAGAGTATTTATAAAGCACTGAGCACAATGAGAGGAACATAATTAGTGCTTAATAAATGGTGTTGCCTTCCTTTTCTTTCTATCTTAACTACTGCCTTCAATATTAGGGACTTACACACTGATACTCCCTTAAGCATGCTACCTTCTTAGATCTTTAATAAACCTAATTCACATGATCTACTTATCCATACAACCTCAGCATAACAAAGATTAATATACATTTTTGTTACCATCACACACAAGTATTCTACTTTCATGTTCATGAACTCTATAATTATTTTATCTGATCACAGTCTTTTATCTTTCTGTCTTTCCATCCTCCTTATAGCCCCTAACTTTGTTCTTTATTTTATTTAATTTATTTAATATATTTAGTTTTAAGCATTGATTTTCACAGGAGTTTGAATTACGAATTTTCTCCCCGTTTATACCTTCCCACCCACTCCAAGATGGCATTTATTCTGGTTGCCCCATTCCCCTGTCAGCCCTCCCTTCTGTCATCCCACTTCCCCTTCCATCCCCCTTTCCCTTCTTCTCTTGTAGGGCAAGATAAATTTCTATGCCCCATTACCTGTATATCTTATTTTCTAGTTGCGTGCAAAAACATATTTTTTGAACATCTGTTTTTAAAACTCTGAGTTCCAAATTCTCTCCCCACTTCCCTCCCCACCTACCCTCCCTAAGAAGGCAAGCAATTCAACATAGCCCACATGAATATCACTATGTAAAATCTTTCCACAATACTCATGTTGTGAAAGACTAACTATATTTTGCCTCTTCCTAACCTATCCCCCTTTATTGAATTTTCTCCCTTGACGCTGTCCCTTTTCGAAAGTGGTTGTTTTTGATTACCTCCTCCCCCTGTCTACCCTTCCTTCTACTGTCCCGCCTTTTTTATATTCTTCCTCCTTCTTTATTTTTAATTTATTTTTGACATGTTTGGTTTTCAGCATTGATTTTCACAGGCATTTGAATTACAAATTTTCTCCCCATTTCCTCCCCTCTCCACTCCAAGATGGCGTACATTCTGGTTGCCCTGTTCCCCAGTCAGCCCTGCCCTCCGTCGCCCCATTCCCTTCCCATCCCCCTTTCCCTTCCTCTCTCCCCTG